>JAKWJA010002495.1:17008831-17421283 GCA_027704765.1 Solanum habrochaites | reverse complement strand
CATTGGACATATTTGATACTTATGATGTTTGTAATAATATGTGTGTTTACCATCGAATTGGGTTCCATTTATTGAATTAACCACCAAAAGACACATTTTATGATATAAGATGTTTCCACATATGCAGTATCTTTTACATTTTTGCTAACAGAATATACATATGTTGTCACAGATGAACCATTTAGGAGGGAATAGTCGATGAATTTATCAATTTAGGAATGGAAAAATGAAAACTTGGACAAAATTTTAGTGATTTATACAATAAGTAATCAACGAAACATCAAGTTGGACCAAATTATATTAATTTAGGAAGTATTCTATAAAACTAACTACGTCATCTAATTACTGATCACAACAACATAAGTCACAACAATATGGGTCGTAAGAGAATCACTGAGTAGTGTAACAAATTGGTCTTTCTCCAATATTTTGAGGTTCTGGTGGGAACATTCCATGTAAACTCTGTCAGAATTAGTCTCGACATCTTCTGAGTGATGGTATACTCATGTTGCCAATGAAACTTGTGCCTTCTCTCATTGATTCACTATATTTGAAGATTTAAATTACGGCATGCGAATATCCTGGACAAAGGTGGCCACTATCTGCAGCTTGCTTAAGCATTCCCAATCCATTTTAATTGAAATGCTTGAAAAAATCATACTAAATAAAAAAAAAAAAAAAAAACAAAAAAAAAAAAAAAAAAAAGAAGATACCACATTTAAATGCAATACTTGATAAAAATGTGAATACATACGAAAAACATTACAATTGCAAGGCCTTTTTTGTATAAGGCTTCTTAATTCCCCTATTCGCTACACTTTTCCATGAAGAAGTGCATTCAAATAAAATGAGAACCACCATATAAACAATGGAATGCTGCACAAATTTACCTTCCGATATAGAGAAGGTTCATTAACGACTTAATTTAGGAGACTGGTTCTAAAAAAATCAAATCGAATGGTCACGAAATTGAACTAAAGAACAAAAATTCTTGAATACATAAATACCTTAATTGAACCCTCAGTAAATCTTTGAGGGAGTATGAAGCAACCCTTTAAACGATAATAGTTACTAGTTCCCTCGGAAGAGATTCAATGTAGTTTTTTCCTCAATGTCATTTTTGAAGATTTCATATTATTCTTTCCCATCTTGGAGATAATTATATGAAAATACCTAAGTTGTGTTCTTATTATATATACAATATATCATTCTAATATAATGAATACGAAGAGTCACTTCTAAAGACGAAGAGTCACTTCTGAAGACGAAGAGGCACTTTTGAAGAATGTAATGTTTCCACTGATATAATTCAAAAATAAGTACAAAATAAGTTTATATGTTGCCACATAATTCAAAAATAAGTACAAAAGACAAAAAGACAACAACATTTTCACCATATGTCATATGTTGCCACATATTTAATTCGAAAATAAGTACAAAACACAAAAAGGCAACATTTCCACCTTATGGAATATGTTGCCACAAATTAAATTAATACTACACAATCGTATGAGGAAGAAATTTAACTAGATAATCTAGTTCCAAATCACAACTACACAATTCACAATGAATATCGTCTTCATCATCGGTTCCCCTAGGCCAACCATTCCTGCGGGAGATTTGATTGGGTTGATGCATAGTGCAACAAACGGTTCTTTCTCCCAATATATTAGGTTTTGTCACCCACATTTGATTTAAAATGTATCGCAAATAGTGTCGACATTTTCTCACTATTATTGTCACATTTTTTTTCATGTAGGCAATGCACATCAAGACTTCTCTCATGGATTTACCGCCTTCAAAGATTGAAAGTACGGCAAGCACATACTCTGCACCAGGGTGGCTACCTTCTGCTGATTTTTTAACCATTCCCAATGCAGTTGGGTAATTAAGATTGAAAAAATCAAACTATAATAGAAAGAACACATTAAGAATACAAAATACATCGATGAAAACGTGAAAAAAAAAGAAAACATTAAAATTATCATGCTTTTTCTGCATAAGGCTTCTAAGTTCTCCGATGATATGCAAATATTCATGAATGAGATTGCTTGTTGATTCATCGTCCATATAGTTTCAGGAAGAATGCTGACCAATGTTACCTTCTGATATACAGAACGTTCATTAGAAACTTCATTGAGGAACATGGAACTTAATTTAACACTCATTAAATCTTGTAGGGAGTAGGAAACAACCTTTTCAACGATGAGAATTACTAGTTAATTCGGGAGGGATTCGATGAAGTTTTTCCTCCTTTAAACCATTTTTAAGACAACTTTTGACTTATCCCTCCCTTCTGTTGTTTTCTTATGAAATGCCAAAAAAATTAAAAAGTTGCGACGAAATTTGAAAAGTTGAAAGAGATGACTTTTCAACAAAGGGTAAAAATAGAAGAGTTGTAATTATTAAACATGTCCCATGTTTTGAGTTGACAATATGACAGTAATAAGAAATGATTCATAATCATTATTTAAAAGTATATCGGGTCAGATTTGTAATTAGTTTTTAAATGTGTAATTGACATATGTTGCCACATGTTACACCTGGTTTTTTTCTCCATAAAAAATTTGATTTTTATTTGTTTCGAAAGAAAAGAGTTTTTCAAATTAAGGTGATATTTTTGAAAAGGGATAATTATTACTCAGAGTCGCCACTTGGAATTGAGTTTTTGGTGTCCAATCACTATTAAATCCCTATCAAAAGAAATTTGACCTATATGTTTATTGTTCTGGCAACTGAAAATTAGGGTAAGGAATTTCGTTGACCGGAGAAATGTGTTAGCACCCCGGCCCAGATCCCGTGGTTCAGCACGTTAGCTTTTAATTAACTTTGATATGACTTGACTTAATTTTTGGATATTATATTATTTAAACTTATAATAAATTTTTATTTAACCCAATTTATTTTAAACTTATTTGAAACTGACTTATTTATTTTAAATGATCTTATTATTTTTCAGGGTACGTTCATTGATTTTAACTTAAACAGCGTTTATTTTACTTTATTTTTTTACATTTGTGACGTATTTTGTGTGTGTGTGTAGATATCTATATATATATCTCATTATATATATATATATCTCTATCTTAATATCTATCTCCTATATCGTCTCTCTACTCTTATCTCTCTCTCTCATCTCCTCTATCTGTTAGGCTTTGTTTTTTTTTCGTTCCCTTTTTCCCTCCGCGGTACCCTTTTCAGAGCTTTCCTCTTCGTTTTCCCCCCGCCCTATTCTTTTTAATTCTTTTCTTCATGCGCCACCTTTTTTCATTCTCTTTTCTTTTCTTTACTGTCTTTTTTCACTTTTTTTTCTCCTCACGTCATCAGTTTTCGTTTTGTTGACATTCTTTTACACTCCTCTTTATCTTCATTTTTTCCTTTCTCTTTTTTCTAACCTACCTTACTTTTTTGTTCCCTTTTTCTCTTCTTTCTTCTCTTTTTTTTCTTCTTCCTTTCCTCTTCCTTCTCTTTTTTCTTTCCTTCTTTTTCTTTTTCCTACTTTTTTTTTCTTCTCTTCTTTTTCTTCTCCTTTTTTCTCTTCTTTTCTTTCCCCTTTTCTTTTTTTTCTTCTTCTACTTCTTCTTTCTTCTACGGTCTTTTCCTTTCTTTTTGCATTCCTAGCTTCCTCCCTCTCTCTTTTTTTTCTCATAACTATAAATAATATTGTAATATCTTCTTACTTCTATCATTTAACAACCAAATTAAATTAATAATTATATTATTTTTATTCTAAAGATAAATTATTTAATATTTATCAAAAACATAATAAAAAAGTTAAATTATATTCTGCAAGCTTTTCGGAGTTGCTAATTCACTTAACATTATTTATAGCCTAATCTAACAAGAATTGAGTACATTTAATAAAATAAACTTAATGAAAATTAAATTTAACAATCAATACTATTCAATATCAGGAATTTCATATAAATTGGTAATCGCATTTAACCTATCATATAATAATAATAATACATGATGTCATATTTAAATTATCTATTCATTTATTTATTCTTAACAATAAGAACCTCTGGCAACATTTTTTATTAACTTTTGCAAATTTATAAAAATTACCCCCTCCCCAATAAAAAAACCATCAATCACAAAATGATATTTCTAATAAATAATAATAACACACTATTAAAATAATTTCATTTAATTGGAATCACCTTTCTTACAACATTCATTAAATCATACAAATTTAGAGTTACGTCATATTATTGATTCACCACAAAATAACTGTACCATCTACTAATTTGTTAAAGTTAATAAACAAGTATTAACTTTAATTGAGGGTCCACAATGTAACCCCAAACAAAATCTCACTCTAACCCTAAATTTCAAAGACTAACTCATTTCCCTGCTCCTTGAATTTTTTTCTCTCTCTCGTCTTTCAATCTCCATTTTGTGTATCTCTCTCCTCTCTTCTGTATTTCATTCTGTCTTGTTATCTCTATATCTCTTTGTATATATTTTCAATTGACGGAGGTTATATAATACTTTAGGGTTCAGCTATGGTGCTAATTAAAAGGACGTGAATAGAGTAGGATTACTGACTTCATTGAAATATTTTAGGATATTATGGTTGAGTAAACTCACATTAAATATTTAACCTACTAAGACAATAATAATATACTGTAAACAACAAAGAGGTCAATACACAACGTTCAAGATTTTTTTTTAAAAAAAAGAAAAAGTCATGCAAATCAATAAGTGGGAGAGAGAGAAAACTAAACTAAAAATAAAAACTAAATAGGGAAAACTTTTTTTTAGGAAAATTAGTTTTTGGGAGTTTGAGGTTAATTAAGATAAGGGGAAGGTAATTTGAATATTTAGGACTCTTCTTTTCTTTTCTTTTTCTATACTTTTTCATAATATTTTCCATATTATTATTATTATTATTATTATTTTTTGACTAGATATAATTAACAAATAACTTAAATTCCCAACTTCTATTTATCAATTTTTTATTATTATTAAACTATAATTGATCTTATAATTTTTATTAATTTACAATTTATTATTATTATTATTTTATTTTATTTTAAACATAACCCTTTTTAACTTGGTGTAAAATATATTATGTTTTGGTTAAAAAAATGGGTGTTCACAGTATGCCCCTCTTTTCTTGGAAACATGAAGAGTTTTCATGCAAAGACGTGAACAATGTGATTAATTTTTTAGTTGAATAATTTTATGCCAAAAATGTGAAATTTATAATAGAGTAGAGCCTTGACTGTTTCCTAACTTTTGAAAACTCCTTCCTAAGTTGATGAATAAGGAGTCATGGTAGTTCCATGACTTTAGTAGTCGAGTGAGGTTTTGTCGAGATCCCGGTTCGTAGCTTCAGCTATTACATAAAAAAAATAAAATGCAGAAGGAAGATATGAATCCTATCTCTCCGATAGTGCTAAGTCTTCATGTTGAATTCTCAGATATTGCCCTCACCTCTTTGGTTGTTTTCATCGATCGGAACTTTGCTCTGGATATCTGAGTTTAATACTTGAAACTCATGACATGATTTCAGCTACTGACTTGTCTTCCTCATTATATTCTAAAACCTGTTTCTTGAAAGGATCAATTCTTTTATTTTTGAACGTAATTTGTTGTACTATGTAGAAACCTGCACACGAAATAAAATTTTCTGCCCATTTTTTTTTTTTAAAATTTTTGGCACTAGAAACTTTTGTGAGTAGGATAAAATCTAATAAAAATTCTATACTAATAATAAAAATAATGTTTATTGTACCATACAAAATGTAAAAAAAAGAAAAAAGAGAGTATTTGTACGAAAAATTTTGGCAACCAAGGGTTATTGTGCCCTGTGAAAACAAGTACAAAATAGGAATTTTTGTGCCCTATATCAACAGGGTTTTATTGTGCCCTGTGAAGAAATAAAAATATTAGGGGTTATTGTTACCTATCTGCAATCTAGGGGTTTATTGTGCTCTCTGAAGCAGACAAATAAATAGGTTTTTGTGCCCTATATGCACCAGGGTTTATGTGCCCTGTTGATAACAAAATGATGGGGTTTTGGTTCCCTATATGCACCAGGGTTAATTATGCCCCTGACGAATGAACAAAATAGCGGTTTTGTGCTCTATATGCACCGGGGTTATTGTGCCCGATGAGACAAAAAAAAAGATCGTAGTATTGTGCCCTATATGCATCCAGGGGTTCATTGTGCCCTCTGAAGACATGAAAAATAAAATAGGGGTTACTGTGCCCTATATGCAACCAGGGGTTATTTGCCCTGGACGACTGAAACATAGTAATAGGGTTTATTGTGTCCACTATGCAACCATGGGTTATTGGGTCCTGTGAAGACATGAAAATAGTATAATGGTTTATTGTTGTATATTGCAACCAGGGGTTATATGCCATGTGAATACATAAAATAAAATAGGGTGATTGTTCTTATGAAGCTAATTATATATATATATATATATATATATATTTCTTCTTTTCACTTATATTATTTATGATTATATTATAATATTATTATTCATCATTTTTACTGTTTTTTTATGTGTACATTGGAACAAATCAAATAAAATAAAATGCCCAGATTTTCATTAAAAATTATTTTTTATTGTTATTATTATTTTATTATGAATATTGTATGAAAAGTAAGGATTCAAGAACTTACCATCGTGGCGTTTGTCTCTCCTAAACTATTTACATTATTCTGCTTTATACATGTTTCAAATCAAAGAAATGTATTGTTTATTTTTATAAATGGTGGTTGGTTCGTGAATTCGAATATCTTGTGAAGCTTGACTTCTAGATCTGCCCCCCCTGAAGGGGAAATCATCCATTATGATTGTGCGAATAATTTGAGATGTTTTTTAAAAACGTTCTTATCTTTCCTTTAAATATTTTTTCATGGACGTTTTACTCATTACCATTTTGTGCATGTTGTGTGGTTCTTCGTTCCCAAGCAACTCTTTTGCTTTATCTCTTTTTACACGGTAGCAAATTTAGATATTATTTTCTCGATAATTCACATCCCTACCATATGGTGCAAATTTCCCACATTAACTGGAAATACCGTAGTCAATTTCGCGGATTTAATTATTTTTCTAACTTGACACCAATTGATGCTGAGAAGAAAAAAAAAAACTCAAAGAATAACGAACACAAGCACAAAGGGTTATGAAGGAAAAATTATGTCTTGAGAAGTGATAGATTAATAAGAAAATATTTAAATGAGTGAAAAGAATCTTATCTGAAAGTACGTGACGACTTTAAACACGACATGCATTTGGACTAAACGTTTGATTTTTTCGAGTTGTCTGAATCTCAGGAAACAATGTTGCAACTTTCAGTCTAACCTTGACTTTTATCATGATTGCGCTCATGTTGACAAAATGTCATTCATGATTTTTCACCAATAAGACATTCTAATCTTTGTCACTCAACTAACAATCGTCTTATAGTGCCTGTAAGGGTTTTCACTCATAAAACTCTCTTCTTTATTTTCTCCCGAGTTCGCCCATAATGTCCTCAACCTTAGAAACGTAAGAACATGATTATCTTTTTATTGAGTGCGATTATACCGAACCCATGAAGGACGCTACTATCTTTTTAGGAATCCGGTGAATGTAGTTCAATAAAAAAATATTTTTCTTTTTTTTGATTTATTTTTAGAATTAAGGAAAAAATTGGAACAAAAGTTCGTTGCATGTTGATATGCCGTGACTTTAGTTGGTACCAACAATTAGTATTATCATATGAACTACATTCAACTACTTTCAAATAAATTTTGAGGTCAACTTTGAGTAATTTTTATATAGTTTTAAATTGTATCTACATTGCTTAAGTAATTACAATATCAATTTATCTTTGGCAAAATTAAGGGATATAATTATTCGTATCATCATGATTCAAATGCACTCGCAACTTAGAAAGTTCCTACTGTCACACAATATAGAATTTAGATCGTAGAATAATTTTTTTTGAAATTCACTCGCACTCTGAAGATTTTCAATGCATGAGCTTGAGATCCATATGCTTGGCCCTCTTAAGCTCCCTAATATGAGAACATGAAAATGAATCAAATAGGACTTGTCCTTGGCTTGTAATGTAGTTTTAGGGAAAATGTGCGGATATTCATTCGGGATAAAGGACTATTTTTCTCCTTCGAATTTGCACAATGCTTTCAATTAGTTGTTTATTTTTTGCATTTGACCTTTGTTTTTCTTGAGGTCTTTTTTTTTTGTCTTTATTTTTTTGATTGTCGCTCCTTTATTGTTGGAATTTCTTTTTCATTGTCATTCTACTTTTTTTGGACATATTTTGATGTTTTTCACTTTGTTACCCAACTTAGGTCCTTTGATGTTATGTAGATATTTCCTAGTGCACCAAGGAGGGGAGATAAAGGGATTAGTGCATTTTATACCTCAAAGGTATTGTATATGTAGTTATTCAAAAAAAAACTTTCAGGTCGGAATGGGAGTTCTGTCGTAACATGTTTAATCGTAGGCTAAAAGGCCCAATCGATTTAAAGAAGCCTATAAACCTTCTAAAATTAAATATTGCCTCAAAATTTCTTCTAAATCAACCTTCGGGCCAAGTTCTAATCAACAAAATTATTTCTTTGAATTTTTACGCTAAAGCTCACCACACAATGCATTTGGAAACAGTGAGGTCAAAGTTATTTTATCCATAACTATTTAAAACAATCATTTCTCATGTATGACATAAATCATTGAGAGATGCCAATGAGTGTCTAGGTCATAACAAATTTGATATGTCTTACAAATATTTACACTATTTTTTTATGCATAATCTTAGCATTTTGTTTTTACCAACCAGTCAAATAACAAATCTTCCCCCCAGTTTATGTGACTAGGATTTGTTAGGTTTTTTTCTCGTTGTACAAACCCTCACAATACGGATGCCTACCTATCGTGTTAAACAAGAATCAGGTTAACGTAGTCGTCCAAAATATAAGTAAAAATATGTTTTCTTAAGACAAATTCCCTTTTTTAATAATATACAACATATTCTTTATTTTTTTAATTTTTAAATCCTAATTAAACATATTTTTAAATTTTTAATACATCATTAAAATAATTTTTAAATTTTTTAATTTTAATAGGATTTACCGAATCCAAGGAAGGTTGTCTACGTATCTCATCAAGTTGGATAATTCCGGTGTGCATAGTTCTTCAGGTCGGAACACTTGAAACTAATTTTTTGTTAAAATTTTGTTGACCAAATGCAACTCTTTTCTTTCGTTCAAATTGAGTAAAAACCATTTTTCTAAAATTCCCTTTTTGTGAACTGTTACATTATAAAAGAAAAAAACTTTTTTTCTACTATTAGATTTTTAATTTAAAAATTTGTAAATTGAGTTATTTTATCTAGAAAGATTCGATCATATTAAGAGGATTTCCATAATCCATGTGTAATGTTCAAATAATGAATCTATTAAAAATACCAATTTGGTTGTCAGTCTCAAGCCTTAACTCCCGTGGGAGAAAATATCTATGACTGGCTGTAAAAAACAGCGCTACAACTCGAGTTAGGGAGTATCACGACCGGTAGCAGCGCTTTCCCGGATTTGTGCCATGGGTGCTCCTATCGAAATAGTGTGAATGAAAAAACATCACCATGGACTGAAATCCACTGACGATTCGTGACAGAAGTGGGGTTGCATGTTGCCCATTTCCCTGATATGTATTATTGAAGACTCAGTAAATTCGCGAGAGAAACATTATCAATGGTAATTCATAATATCAAACATTAAATAAGTAGACAATTAGCAAATTAAGACAAATAAATACAAATATCCTAAATGTATTATATATCATACCTCATGCACAAATAAAATATTTTAAGCTCGAATTCTAGTTAATCTCCAACGGTAATCGCCATCCTGTCACACCCCTTTTTTTCTCATAATTTTGATTTTAATGTTGTTTCAAAGGAAAATGTTTTTTCAATTAAAGGGACATTTTTTGAAAAGGGAATAATTATTTCAGAGTCCGCCACTGGAATTGAGTTTTGGGTGTTCCAAGCATCCTTATTTAATCCCTAATTCACAAAGGAATTTTTACTCTATGTTTTTATGGTCTATGACCTAAAAATCTGGGTAAGGAATGTTGTTGACCGAGGGGAAGGTGGTTTAGGCACCCCTCGAGTCCCGTAGTATATATATATAAATATATATATATATATATATATCTATATAGATAATATATATATATATAATAATATATATTATGAATGTAAAAAAAGTATATCTGAATATTTTGTATTTTAATTTAATTAAATTTTTATAATACAATAATACTTTTTTCATTTTTGGTTTGAAATATTTTTTTTTAAACTCACACTTTAATGTTTTTTTTTGTTCTTTATTTTTTTTGTAAAAATACGTTGTCTTGTTAACTTTTTTTATTTATATATATTAATTTCTATTTTCCTTCTTCCATGTATTTTTTATTACATTCTAATTGATTTATTTTTGATTTTTCTTTTACTTTTTTTTTTTTTTGATTTTTATGTTTTTAATGCCTTTTTATTAATTTTAATATATGATTTTTCTATTCAGTGGCTTTTTTTTTAATTATTACATTTTCTTTCCTTCTGTCTTTGGCTTTTTATTTATTTGTCAATAATATTTCTTCATTAATATTTTTTTTATTTTTACATAAACCTATAAATAATATTCGGATATCCTCTTAGTTATACCAGTTAACCAAGCCAAATTAATAGATCATTATCTTATTTTTATTCTAAAGATAAATTATTTATTATCATGAAGAAAAAATAATAATATGTCTATCCTGCATGCTTTTTCTGATCCCTAATCACTTAAACATTAGTCTTATCCTAATCCTAACAAGCTAGAGTAAATTTAATAAATGAAAAAATTATGAAATTAAATTAAAAAAAATATTTTAGTCAATCATTGCATTTCATAGAAATTGTAAATCGTTTTAAAGAGATAGGATGAGGACAGGATAATAATAATAATATAATAATAATCATAATAATAATATAATAATAATAATAATACTAATAACAATAATAATCATAATAATAATACATCATGCGTATTTTAATTATTTATTTATGTTTATTCTTAACATTAAGAATCTCCGGCAATGTTTTCTTAAGCTTTTTTGGCAATTCTAAAAATACTGCATAACACAATCCACAAAATGATATTTCATATAATAATAACACACATATTAAAGATTTCATATTTGGAATTTAAACTTTCTTACAAGCATTTAATTAAATCATCCAAGAATTTCAAAAATTAAGAGTGTTACCTCGTATTTTTGATTCACCACAAAAATAACTGCTACGACTACGATTTTCCAAAGTTTCATAAACAGTATTAAGCTTTCTGAGCCACAAATTGTAACCACAACAATTCTAACTCTAACCTAAAGTCAAGAATAACTCCTTTCGTTCTCCTTGATTTTCTCTTGCTTTGTTTTTTTCTCTCGTTTTTAAATCTCGTTTTGTGTGTAATTCTCTCTCTTTGTGTGTGTGTTTTAGTTTTGTGTTTTTCGATTTGTCTCTGTATATCTCATATCTCGCGTATATATTTTTTTCAACTGAACGAGGGTTTATATACTTTTTTTGGGTGAAAGTCTGGTGCTATTAAAAGGAGCGTAATAGAGTGGGATTGGGTATTTAATTTTGAAATCTGTTGAAGGAAAGATGGTTTGAGAAATATTAAATAATTAACCTACTAATAACATAGTAAATAATATAGTAAAACAAGCGAAAAACAAACGATGTCAATACACACGTTTCAAGAATATTTTTAAAAAAAGAAAAATCCTCAAAACCAATAAGTGGGAGAAGACTAGAGAAACCCACACCTACACCTAATATTCATGGAAAGATTTTTTTTATGAAAATTAGTTTTTTGAGAGTTTGAGGTGACTTAAGCATCAGGGTTGAGGTTCCTTACGATTAAGGGGAAGGTAATTTGAATATTTACGACTCTTCGTTCTTTTCGCTTTTTTCATAATATTTTCTAATTACTTATTATTTTTTTTTTGGCTAATATAATGTAAACAACTCACTTAATTTCCCACTCTATTTAATCAATTTTATTATTATTAAATTATAATTATCTTTATAATTTTTTATTAATTTATAATTTATTATTTAATATAATTTATTTTCAATATAACTCTTTGTAAATTGGGGTGTAAAAGTATATTTGGTGGTGGTAAAAATTAGGTGTTCCAACACCACTATAATATATTTGTAATATGTTGTTTTAAGT
Organism: Solanum habrochaites; assembly: GCA_027704765.1. Classification (NCBI taxonomy): domain Eukaryota; kingdom Viridiplantae; phylum Streptophyta; class Magnoliopsida; order Solanales; family Solanaceae; genus Solanum; species Solanum habrochaites. The sequence goes on along the minus strand of JAKWJA010002495.1, from coordinate 17,409,027 downwards.
TACATCTGTTGACACAAATACCGTTTGGTGGATTCTTTCACTTAATTACATAATTGCCAAGATATGCCAATCTCCTATTGTAATATCCCAACACAACAATTGCATATTAAGATTATAAATTGTTCAAAAAGGATGTAAAAATTCATTACAAAGGAAACAGGGGCAAACATTTTTTTCACCATCCAGTTTCGTAATTCATTAATCCTCCGCATGAGCCCAGAAAATTAACTACGATAACTAGTCTCCACACCCCTACTAAATTCACAATTATCCTCATTTTCGTTGTACTGTGTGGGTACGTATCCCTGCGACCACTCGCTCATATTTTGATGAACAGTGGCACAATGGGTTCTTCCTCCCAACAAACGAGTCCTCACACTACATTCCACTAAAATATTTGCATATATTTCGCCATCTTCTCACTACATTTTATCATTTTTTTCATGATTGGCAAATGAACATTAAGCCTTCACTCATTTATTTCACCACCATTGAAGATTGAAATTAGGACAAGCACATACTCTGCTCCCAGGTGACCACTGTTTGCTGCTTGAATATTCCATTTCATGCATGGATTCTACGGTTGAGAAAATCTACTAAAGAAACAAATACAACATGTAAAATTAAAAAATAAAATAAAATGAATACCTAGAAAAATTATTAAAATCTAACCACGCCTTTCTGTATACGGATTCTGATTTTCCTGATTCAGTACATTCTAGGAAGAAAGTTGTTGAACATGCGCCTTATGTTACGATACGGAAACTAACCAATATGCACCTTCTTATATATCAAACATTCATTTAGATGACTTCATTATCCACTGGTGTCACGACCGAATCTTAAGACCCCGACGAACCCGGCATCATTGACCTCTCCTAGGCTTCCGCACAACAAGCTTAACATACTCGTTCGTTCTTCTCTAGTTTAATTTTTTTAGCGGAAAATTTGAACTTTTTGTTGACTTAAACTTTATCTTGGAAACATTGATCTCTCATAACATATCTTGTAAACGCACAGCGTTCACAAACCCTATAAATCAGATAATGAAATGAACGATATAGGCATAAATTAAAATGGCCAAATGACACCAAACAACGTCAAAAGTAATACGAAATAAACGCTAGTGACACATCTCCATATCTTATTTCCGCGGCTCCCGCTTAGCATAACTTAGTAAGCATTTTTCAAAAGAATGAGGGACCTACAAAATCCAATGAAAAGATTCCACGTGGGAATAAACTTCCTTCGTCGACTCCGTTTAAGCTACAACATCCAGCTGCACTTCACTTTACAAGTAGAGTAAATGTATGGAATTTTGTACTCGCACTTGTAAAATTATGGGGTAAATGGAAGCCAAACACGACATCGTTTAAATAGCTCTCTTTCCTAACTATATGACCTAATGTACAGTCCAAGTTAGTGGACGTGCAAAATCGGAATAGGAAGTCATGCCATCAAGTAAAACCATGCATCACATACGTATCTATTGCACACAACACAGAACATACTTGCCTATAACACATATCATATTTCATTTCATTTTTTTCATATTCCATTAGATCCTGGAACATGGACAGAACATTAGGACTTCCCAAAATAAGGCCTCACAACATATTGTTACCTCAACTAGGAATCCTTGTTAGCAAACACAGAGTCTGCTTTTCATTCATCAGACGTACCTTCATTTCAGTTAGTTCATACGCTAGTGTAACCACCAGCTTATACCTAGGATGTATTTGTAAGACTTTCATTGGTTTCACTGGTGCTATGATTAAAATAACTATTTCGATTACATATTCTAGTTCACTCTGATTATTCTACCCCAACATCTGGGTATCGTTCATTTCATTTGTGTGCATGCCATAGCTGGCCCTCATTCTTTCCTTTTGAAACTTTAACTTTTAACCGACTAGATCACTGTGAGCATCATGAGGATCTAGTGGTATGATTCAATAAAAAATAGAGTGGACCCATCCCCTGGCCAAAGGTCGAAACCAAAAACATGCCTAGCGTAGATACGGATTGGAAATTTGCTAGATCCCTCTGTTGGCTTGCATAGGTTAAAAGACGAGGAGTATTACGGATAACCATACCCTTCGGACGGACAATCTCACTTCATGAGAATTTAAAGAAACTCTACCTACCGAAAGAAGGAATCACCACTTCAATATAGCCTCTCATTGCTCAGTATAACTTCCATTACATTCCATCTCATACAACATAGAAGCTGGGACTCGAGAATGTAAAGTACCTCATAGCTCTTAGATGCATTTATCATCTCATCATTATTTTTTTAAGTATATATTTAATGCTTCAATATTTTACATTAGAATAATTCTAGAAGTGTTCCTCTGCAATTAATTTACCACCTCATGATGATTAACGTTTTTGGTCACCTTTTTTTCTTAGGCTCCTAATGATATTTGCTCTCAATATTTTCACATTAGCTCTTATCATCTTGTCATCACATTCATTAGCCTTATCACATTTTGTGTACCGTAATGTTTCATTTCATCAATGCCAATGCAGCCTAGCCTTTAGTGTGTCTCACACTCCTTAACTTAACCCTTCTGGGTCACTCGTTCTCCACCTAACGCTTAGTGTTCACTTACTTCAAACATATGCCTTGACTTATGCGTCCACACACAACAACCATGAGGCTTCATTTGTAATTCCGTCTAAATTGATTCATACTTACCCCAGGTGTTGTGTAAAAGACTATGCCTCCTTGTAATAGACAAATCTCAGTGTCCGGATCATTGACGGCAACATTCATTATCATTTATTCACATAACTACTTATGTGGATACGACATTGAGCAAGGGAACCCTATTTCAAATCTCTTGTAGCACTTAGTTTGTTTATTTTCCCTTTAAAAAATTTGTTTACATAAAATCTGTGGCTAGGAACCCGATATCCATCCCCCACCACCTACACTTCCCCTTTCTTTCTTTTTCTTGATTTTTTTTCATCTAAATATTTTCATCCAGGGGACCCAAGATCCTATCCCCACCCACATTCCTTCTTTTTCTTTCTCTACTTGATTTTTCGTCGTTTTAGACCAAGAGGGTGGTTGATCGATTCCCACAACCCTCACCCTCTTTTTATTTATATTTTCCTCCTTACTTTCTCATTTGGCCAGAGGTGGTGGGTTTGATCTTACATACCTCATTTTATTTATTTAAGTTTTTTATAACTTGTAATGGTGAGTGCCCCTTGGCATACAATCCCCATTGAACCTCATGCTTTTCAAAAAAAATTAAAAACTAAATTTTTTTACAGTAGCTGCGCAAACCCAAATTTTCAAAAAGGCGGCAAATTTTAATCACTTTTTGGCATTCCCCAATTTTCCTCACCCTCTTTCACGTTAAACATAATACATTTCGATGTCATTTTTTTAGGAGATACGTAGGTGTATTTTAAAGGTACTTTAAGTCAGAATTATCATTCAAGTCAACATCTTTGAACTCATAGGAAACAGCATTTTTTTAACATATCGTACACACATAATTTATAACATTTTACATGTCAATATGAAGCTTCAAACCGTGTCTAATTAACGACACACACATGAACAAACAAGTTAACGAACTTCACATTTTCAGAACACCTCTTTCATTTCTACATAATTTCGAATACACATTCAAACATGTAAGCACAATCAGTCGTAAAAGCATCTACCAGAAGTCATAGAAACACATACTTGAATCTTCAAAGGATCTAATGACAAGGGCATGCAACGGGGACAACCTTAGTTTTGGATTGTGAATAGACTAAACCTTAGGGGTTTCTTGGGAAAGGAACCAAGAGGGAAAAAACCCTACGTAAGTCCGTTCAAAGATGTTCTTGATGTTTTTTTTCCAAACCCCCCCCCACTAACACATTCTCACTAACTACAATTACAGCCACAATCTGTCGAGAAATTTTGTTATTTTGGCTTTTTGGTTTTGAAGCTTAATTCCTTGCTTTTATGAGTTTTTTGCAATTCAAGTTCTTGATGAACTTTTTTTTTGTTCAGTTCTTTTCTTTAACTGAAGAATAATCGTGCAACTGAGGTAAAAGTAGAGAGAGACGTGAGAATGAGTGGTAGCTGAGGATTATGATATTTAGTTTTTGAATAAGTCAAACTAGGATTCCTCATAAATCAATAAAAATATGATTTTTAAAGGATTAGGTGAAATTTATAATTATGAACTTACTTAGATCAGATAATTAATATAAATTAATAAATTTAACATTGCTTCAACCAAGCATCGAACCCGGGTGAAGCTTAATTTGCGAAAAAGGGTCAAATTCGGCAACCCCTACCCGAATTTCCCTCATCTTTAAATTAATTAATTTATAAATTAATTACTTAAGGTAATTACAATACTACTCCTAGACTTGAAAAGACCATTTTACCCCTAGACCCTCCAAACGTAAGATTACCCCTTTCAGGTCCGGTAAAAACTCATTCGGGTGAATCTCTTCAATTAGGGTGGGCTACATAGTTGGTTCTCACCTTGAATACCTCAACTAACTTACCAAGTTTATTGGAACGCTAGTGAATACGTTTTGAGGTCTAGTTCTACGCGCAACAATCGGTGTGAACTCAGTCTAATCCAGGAATTCTAGGTACGTTTTAGCATTACTTTAACATAGTCATTTTCATGTTGTTATATTATCCCCCCCCTAGGAACATTTGTCACCGAATCACACTTTTAATTATCTCGTACAATGCTAGTCTTATCATAACATAAGTACTTACAAAGTCAAGCAATATCAACAAAGAATAGAAAAGACAAGGAAACTTAGACTTAAGAGTAAGGAGTCTAACCTCAAGAGCTGAAAAGACGAGGATAGCTGGATCTCATATCGTCTTGGCCTCCCACATAGCAACCTCAACTAGATTGTTCTCCTACAATACCTTCACTATGGAAACCTCCTTGTTTCTCAGCCACTATACCTGTCGGTCTAAAATCTCAATAGGAACCTCCTCATAGGACAAGTCTTCATCACCCCAAAACTTCAACAGGCACAATCGATGCTGGATCACCAAGGAACTTCTTTAACATATAAACATGAAAGACTGAATGAACAAAATCTAGCGCCGCAGGAAATGCCAACTCATAGGCCAGCTCACCCACACGCTGTAGAATCTCATATGGCCCGACATACCTCGGACTCAACTTCCCCTTCCTGCAAAACCTCATCACCCCTTTCATAGGTGATATCTTCAAGTATACTTGGTCACCAACATCAAATTCTAAGGGCTGCTTCCTATTATCTGCATAAGACTTCTGTCGACTGTAAGTAGTAGTCAACCTATCCCTAATCATCTTGACCTTCTCTAAGGCATCATGAATGATCTCTGGACCCAAAATGGATGACTCTCCAACCTCAAACCACCCAACTGGAGACCTAAACCTCCTACCATACAATGCCTCAAACGGTGCCATCCCAATACTAGAGTGATAGTTGTTATTACATGAGAACTTTATCAATGGAAGATGGTTGTCCTAACTACCTCTGAAGTCGATCACACACGCCCTCAACATGTCCTCCAATGTATGAATAGTGCGCTCTGCCTGCCCATCTGTCTTAGGATGGAAGGCAGTACTAAGCTTTACCTATGTGCCTAACCTCTTCTGGATTTATCTCCAAAAATGCAAAGTGAATTGAGTTCCTCTATCTGAAATGATAGAAAAAGGAATCCCATGCCACCTCACAATCTCATCAATGTAGAGTCTCGCATAATCCTCGGCCCTGTAAGTAGACTTTACAAGGATAAAGTGGTCAAACTTAGTCATCATGTCCACAATAACCCATATGGAGTTATGCTGTCTCCTAGTGCTCGGAAGACCAACCACGAAGTCCATTTTAATGGCCTCCCACTTCAAAGTCGGAAACTCAGTCATTTGAGTGAGACCACCAGGCTTAAGGTGCTCCGCCTTAACCTTCTGACAATTAGGACACTTGGCCACATACTCAGCAATGTACTTCTTCATTCCATTCCACCAATAGATCTGGTTGAAGTCATTATACATCGTGGTTGATCCTGGATGTATCGAATACCAGGAACCATGGACCTCTGTAACAATATTGGTACGCAAATAATTGACGTCTTGTACACACAACCTATCCTGGTACCTAAGTATGCCTTCACCTCCTAAAGCAGAAGACTCATTCATCCTTACCAGTAGTGAGTCCTTCAATACCATCAACACAAGATCAAGATGCTGACCCTTCTTGACTTCATCTACCAAGGATGATTTAGAATTGGTATGAACTTAAACATCCCCACTAGTAGAAGCCATCAACCACACATCCAGTCTGGCCAGTCTGTGTACATCCTTCACAAACTCTTTCTCATCATCAACGTGGTGCTCAAAGCATCAGCTACAAATATTTGCCTTCCCTGGATGGTACTGAACACTCATGTCATAGTCCTTCAACATTCCAACTATCTATGCTAATGTAGATTCAACTCTCTCTGTTTGTACACATACTGGAGACTCTTGTGGTCTTTGAACACATCCACGTGCACTCCGTACAAGTAATGCCTCCACAACTTCAATGCAAACACCACAACAGCCAACTCTAGGTCATGAGTGGGATAATTCTTCTCATGAACCTTGAACTATCTGGACGCATAGGCTATCACCTTAAAACCCTACATAAGTACACAACCCAAACCAACCCTAGATGCGTCACAATAAAAAGTGTAATTCGCACAACTATTAAGTAACGTAAGCACTGGGGCTGAAGTGAGTATGTCCTTGAGTTCTTGGAAACTCTTCTCAAAAGTCTCCGCCCATTCGAACTTGGCTTTGTTCTTATTCAAAGTTGTTAGTAGGGAAGCAATGGACAAAAAATCCTCCATAAACCTGCGGTAGTAACCAGCCAATCCTAGAAAACTATGGATATCGGTGGGAGTAAGAGGTCTTGTCAAGTTCTTAAAATCCTCATTCTTCCTGGGGTCCACCTCCACACCTTGATCGAATAGAACATGACCTAGGAAGGTCACTGATATAAGACAGAATTCACACTTGCTGAATTTGGCATACAACTGATGTTGTCTAAGTACCTGCACGTTTTTCATGCTCTTCCTTGGTCTTAGAGTAGATGAGGATGTCATAAATGAATACTATGATGAAAGAATCAAGGTATTCACAGAAGACTCGGTTCATGAGGTCCATAAATGAAGCTGGTGCATTAGTGAGACCAAATGACATGACTAAGAACTCATAATGACAATAATGGGTACGAAAGGCTGTCTTTAGGATATATTCATCCCTAACCCTAAGCTGATGATACCCGAAATGAAGATCAAAATTCAAAAAGAAGCTAGACCCTTGGAGCTGATCGAATAAGTCATCTATTCTGGGAAGTGGATACCTGTTCTTTATAGTGACTTTGTTGAGCTGCCAATAATCGATACACATCTTAAAGATTCCATCTTTCTATTTCACAAATAACACTGGAGCGCCTCAAGGGAATATACTCAACTGGATGAAGACTTTAGTAGTGAGATCTTTTAACTGCAGCTTCAACTCTTTGGGTTTAATCTTGAGCCATTATTTAGGGAGGAATTGAAATCGGTTTGGTATCAGGATCTCGATCAATACCAATATCAATATCTTGAGGGGGAGGGACTCCAGGCAAATCATCGGAGAAAACATCTAGGAACTCATTCACTACAGGCACAGAGTCTATGAAAGGAATGTCATGATCTAGATCATTGACACTCACAAAATAATATAATAATCCCTTGGACATCATTTTATTAGCTTTTAGGTTTGAAATCAAAAGACTTGAACGACTCGAATTGTACCCTTCCTAGACCAACTCTAATTCATTAGTGAAACTGAATATCACAACCCTACTAAGACAATCCATGAAGGCATAACATTTATGGAGCCAGTACATACCAAGTATAATGTCAAAGTCATTCGTGGGTAACTCAACAAGGTCTGCACACATAGTCTTACCACATACTACTATTAGGCAGTCTTTATGAACCCTATCATCTCTCACATTTTCTCCTAAGGGATTACTAAATACAACAGGGTCATGCACAACCTCATACAGTGTTTTAAAAATAAGACCAAGCAAGGAAGTCACAAAATAAAGCGTATTCCCTTGATCAAATAAAGCATAAACAGAGGTTGAGAAAACATGCAGCATACCTGTGACTACATCAACAAAATTCTCCTACTCCTCCCTGCCCTTCAAGGCGTATAATTTGTCCCTCTTAGGAGGCTCGACTGCAGTAGCATTCTGGGGATTAGGCCTAGGTTGAGCATTACCTCTAGCCTGACCCTTATTCTGTGGCCAGTCCCTGACCATGTGTCCACTCTTTTCGCACCCGAAGTAGGAATTTGTGCCTAGTGTGCACTCTCCACTGTGAATACGGCTACACTTGCCACATTCCTTTATGAGACGCTGCAATCACCTCCATTGACCTTCTTTGGCTCGGGTCTTCCTCCTTTTGATGCAACACTCCACTCAGAGTTAGAGTTCCCTGCACTCTGATGCCCTTTCTTAAATCAGGGCTGATCACGAACTCCAAAATTGCTCCAGCCACAACCTCTGCTGGAACCTTTCTGGTCAAAAGGGTTAGGCCTCCTAAACTCACGGAATCTCCTCTTCTTCCAGCTGTCCTCAACCTGCTGGACATGTACCATAATCCTTGACAAGTCCATTCTATCATGGAGCATCGCAGCCCAACACTTTTCCTCTAATTCCTCTGAGATCCCTGTAAGGAACCTTCTCATCTCATCTCTGCTATTTGACACAAGAGAAGTGGCATACCTGGACAATATAACGAATTTCAGGGAATACTCCCTGACAGTAATCGAGCTCTGCTTACGGTTGATGAACTCCTCAACCTTAGTCTCTCTCATGTCTCTGGGAATAACTTCTCCGGAAAAGCTATCTTAAACAACCCCATGTTATCAGACCTCCGCCCAACGCCCTGTTATTCTGCCACATCTATCACCAAGCCTGTGCAACATCCTTTAGCTGATACGAGGACATCTTACCTTTCTCAATCTCCGTGGCCCCCATCACCACCAGAATCTTTTGGACCTCATCCACGAACTCTTGAGGGTCCTTTGCAGTCTTAGATCCTATAAAGATTGGAGGATTCATCCTCGTAAAATCTCGCAACCTGTTCTCCATATTGTAGGCTGGTGGGTTCTCCCGCTGAACCTCCTATCTGTTAGCATGGGCCGTCATAGCCTGAGCCTGCATAGTGATGGCTTGATCCATCTGTGCCAAAGCTGTCCACACCTCAACATCAGTCAACCCAACTGGGTTAACTGGCATGGTCACTCCTACAACTAGAGCCTAGGGTGGAATTGGTTGTCCCCAGCAGCTGCTCCTACTCTTCCCGACCTGTGTTCCCCCTTATGTTAATTTTCTAGAAAAAAAAGAATTGATGTTAGATACACATATAACACCAAGAAATTAGACATTAAGGAAAATACGAGAAGATCAGAAGAAGGAAACTTTTCCTACAGATCATGCAATCTCTAATTCATGATAGTGGTGTACTTCACTACCATAACTTAGAAACTACTCGATGTGGCTGATGTGAACTTATTATTTGTGGAATTTAACCTAATGTTCTGATACCGCATTTATCACTACTGATATCTAAGCCCCAAACAAGACAAGCATCGTTAACCTCTCAAAGGTTGCAGAAAAGTCTACATACGTCGTCGTTACTTCATCTAGGTTAATTTTAGGAGCTACATACGTCGCCGTTACTTCATCTAGGTTAATTTTAGCAAAAAATTGAACTTTTGTTTACTTAAACTTTTTATTGGAAAAAATTGATCTCACATAATACTATCTACGTAAACTCATAAGAGTTCACAACAACTAACTAAATCAAGATAATTGAATAAAATATATAGTCATAAATATAGTGTTGCCAAAATTGCACCAATACAACGTCTTAAAGTAAATATGAAAGAAATGCTAGTGGAGCATACTCCACTAGCTCATGCCTACGTCTACGCTAGAAAAAATTAGTAAGCATCCTCAAAAGCAAGAGGGCCTACCGTATAAGGATGACAACTCCATGTCCGGATAACTTCTGTGTCGACTGGTAAGCTCTAACGTCCAGCTGCATCTGCACCTAAAAGTAGATAAATGTATGGAATAGGTACAATTTTTACTAAGTATATGTATATGCAAGCACACACCCAGACATGCATGATTTAGAATAGCTCTCTCCTATCGATATGAGTTATGGAAAGTCAATTCAGTGGACTTGCCAAAATCGGATTAGGAAACTCATGCCATGAGAGTAACATGCATCATCAGACGTATCGTATTGCACACAACACATAGCATATTACATATAGTATGTATCATACTTCATTTCATTTGTTCATACTCCATGAGACCCTGGAACCATGGATTAACACTACGACTTCCCAAAATGAGGGCTCAACATATGGGACCTCAACTAGGGAGCCTTCTTTAGCAAACACAGTACTTCATTTCATTTCATTCATAGGCTAGTGTAAGCACCAGCTATACCTAGGATTTAGGTTAATACTCTCATTGGATTCACTGTGTAATTATTAAGAATGACCTAGTGTCATTACATAAGTCAAGTTCACCTGTTAATTATCCTACCCAAACACCTTTGGTATCGTTCATTTCATTGTGTGCATTACATGAGGCTGGCATCATTGTTTCTTTGGGAACTGTAACTTTAACTGACATAGATCATGTTAGAATCGTGAAATCTAATGTCTACCTCACACCCAAAAGAGGTGGAATCACCGGCGAAAGTGAAACCAAAACATGCTAGCATGTTTAGGGAGTTGAACCATGATAGATCCCTATGTCGCCTTCATAAGTTCAAAGACTAGGAGATATAAGGAGACCCATACCCGTCTGGACGGATAGTCTCATCTCATGAGAATTACACGAACCTCTTCCTTCACAAAAGAAGGAATTGCCACTCATAGCTAGCCGATCGGTGTAGAGTATAAAGTTCCATTACATTCATCTCATACATCATAGATGTTGTCTTCTTGCATGAGGACATCATAGATCCTTAGATGATTTATCATCTCATCATAAGTATTAAGTATATATTAACTTCAATACTTTCATGAGAGTGTTCATAGATACTGGTCTCTTCATTAACTATATACTCTCATAGGTGAGTATGTTTTGGTAACATTTACATAGGCTCATTTAAGATTGATCTCATATTTCACATTAGCCTTTTATCATATTGTTACCACATTCATTAGCCTTAGCATTTTCCCTTCATAATAACTCACCCCTTTTTATGTGAATGTTCATTTCATCATATGCCAATGAACTTGGCCTTTTAGTGTGTTTCACACTCTTAACTCTTCTACGGTCACATCATTCATTACATAACATCTTAGGTTCACTTACTTTAAAAATGTATGCTGGAATTATGAGTCCACACACACAAGCCATGAGGCTTTATTCGTAATTCGTCTAAGTGATTCATACTTACCCAAGGTTATGTGGTACAACAGTTATGCAACTTGTAAGTATGCCAAGATCATAGTTTCAATCCTTAAAGGCAACATTCATTTAATCATTTATTCACCTACAACTTATGTGTCAATACGGAATAGGGCAAGGGAACCCTATTTGAAATCCATTGTACAACACTTCGTTAGTTTTCTTTTTATTTTTCGTTGACATGAAATTCTTGTCTAGGGAACTAGAAATCCATCCCCCACACCTACAATTTATCCTTTCTTTTTTTTCATCATTTTATTGTCTTAAATAGTTCTGTCTAGGGGACCAAAGATAAAATTCCCACATCCACAATCCTTTATTTTTCTTTCTCTACTTGATTTATTCGTTTAGACCAAGAGGGTGTGGGATCGAGTCCCCACAACCTCACCCTATTTTTATTTATATTTTCTCCTTACTTTCTCATTTGGACAAGAGGTTGTGCATTCAATCCCATCATACCTCATTTTATTATTTTATTTTTTATAACTTGTATATGGTGAGGTCTTGGGTTCAATCCCCACTAACCTCATGCATTTTAAAAGAATTTTAAAACTAAATTTATTTACAGTAAGCTGGCCGTAACCAAATATCTAAAGAGCTGGAGATTTGATCACCTTTTGGCAGTCCATTTTCTCACCATCTTTCATGTTAAACATTAAGATATTTGAATTAGTTTTTAGGGAGATACTTAGGTGCATTTTCAAGGTTACTTTCAGTAAAAAAATATCATTCAATTCAGCAAGTTTGAATTCATATGAACATCACATTTTTAACATATCCGTACACACATAATTTATAACATTTTAACATGTCAATATCAAGATTCAAACCGTGTCTAATTCATGACATACACATGCACAAACAAGTTAATGAACTTCATATTTTCGGAACACCTCTTTCATTTCTACATAATTCCGAATACACATTCAAACACGTAATCACAACCAGCCCCAAAATCATCTACCAGAAATCATACCAACGCATACTTTAATCTGTCAAAAGATCTAATGACAAGGGCATGCGACGGGGAAAACCTTAGTTTTCGATTGTGGGTAGACTAAACCTTAGGGATCTCTTGGGAAAGGGACCAAGAGGTAAGAAAACTCATACCTGAAGTCGTTCGAAGATGTTCTTACGTGTTGCCAACCCCCCCACTAAGCCGATGTCTCACCAGTGAAATCAAAAGCACAATCCGTCTAGAATAGGGTTATTGCTTTTCGTTTTGAAGTTTATTTTGCTATTGAGTTTTAGCGTTCAAGTACTTGATGATCTTTATTTTTTGTTCTTTTTTTTATTTTAATGAAGAATTATCGTGCAAGTGAGGTAGAAGTAGAGAGAGACGTGAGAATGAGTGGTAGCTTAGGATTAGGAGATTTAGTTTTGGAATTAGTCAAACTAGGAATCCTCATAAATTAATAAAAATATCATATTTTAAAGTCTTAGTTGAAATTACTAATTATTCCCTTACATAAATCAGATAATTAATATAAATTAATAAATTTAACTTTGCTTCTACCAAGGATCGAAACCAGGTGAAGTTTAACTTGGGAAAAAAGGGTGAAATTCGGCCAACCCTACCCGAATTACCCTCCTCTTTAAATTTATTTATTTATTATTTAATTACTTAGGGTAATTACAATACTACCCCTATCCTCTAAAAGTACATTTTACCCCTAGATCCTCCAAACCTAAGATTACCCCTTTCAAGTCCGGTAAAAACTGATACGAGTGAATCTCTTCAATTCGGATGCCCTACATGGTTGGTTATCACCATGCCTAGATCAAATAACTCACCAAGTTGGTTGTATTAGATAGTGAATAGGTTCTGAGGTTTGGTTCTACGCGCAACAAGCCGTGTGAACCCAATCTAAACCAGGCATTCTAGGTATGTTTAAGCATTGCTTAGCATAGTCATTTTCAGGTTGTTACACCTGGAGATGATAAATGAAATAAAATGATTAGAAAATAAAATTAAATATAAAAAAAAATGATTAATACATGCATACAAAAATTTAACCCTCACTAAATCTTGTATGGAATGGGAAATACCCTTTGAATGATATCAATTAATAGTTCCCTCGGATGGGATTCAATGGTGTTTTTTTATTCCTAGATATTTAAGAATATTTAGTATTCATATTGAAAATTCACTGAATTTTGAAAAGTTGGAAAAGAAGAGAAAGAGACAAGTTCAATTCAAATGCATGTACTTATTTTTTTTTTCAAATTTGGTAAAATTTGAAGAGTTGCGTCATAAAGTTTTTATAAAAATTTAAGAGTCACGTCATCATAGTTTCAATGACACTAATGATATAATCACATTACACAAAAATATTTCTTAAAAATAGATTGGTACAAATTCATTTTTTGTAGTACTTTTAGACATAAATGACATGTGTTGGCATAGATGCAATTTTATGTTGTAAGATATAACACATAAGTGACATATGTTGCCACATATACAATATTCTGACATATAATTGGCATATGTTGCCACATATGTAATATTCTATGTTAAGTGACAACACATAATTGTTATGTGTTGCAGCAGACAAGATATTTTGTTGTAAGTAGCAACACATAATTAAATAAATCACGCATTATATACAAATAACATCACATAAGTTGATTATAAATAATATAAGAACATAGGGATCATACTCAAATAAGAAAGAACATTCATTAAAATTCAACAACATTTCTTATGGGGCATTTCAATTTGGGCATGTAGTTTTTTTGTGGCCAAAGTCCCCACATACGGAACACTTATTTTTTCTTGTTGGAAATGATTCACCAACTCCACGTCGTCTCTTATATCTCCTTCTTCTGGGCTTACTTGAATTAACACATGGAAAATTTATTTCTCTCTATATGATCTCCAAAGGGACAATCCAAGAATCTTAAGGTGGCACCGGGAAAATTTCCTAACAATATGCCATTATGTATTTTTTCCACCGAATAATATGGAGATGAGTACACGTAAATCTGATTTCCAAAATTTGCACCGTGTTGGGATCGAAGTGCTTCCATGACATTTTGACAAGGTATTTTGTCCAAGTCAAAAATTCTACAAATACAAGTTCTTCTTTGTAGATCCACAGTAGCAACATCTCCATGAGAAGTGATATTGGACTTGTAGTTAGCGATTTGATGTGCCAACAACTTGTTGCTCTCGTTGACATACTCTGATATATATTTCTCAATTGATGGAACAAATTGATTTGCAGAGTGCACCACTTCCATATGCCTCTGATGAAATAACAATGCAAATATTCAGTTTATTTCATCAAATAGTGTGACAGTGGGAAATTCTATTTAAACATCAAACATTGTATTCGCCAATCCCGCGATGTTTGACATGATATGTTAAATCTACACAACAAAAGATAAAATTCAAATAATGCACATAAAGTAAAAATCAACTCAAATGAGATGGTACCTATTTCCTGGTCAAACTGCCCTACTCCATGTGTGGATTCTAATACGTTAAAGAGTTTTAGCTGCCATTGGTACCAAATCTCTTATAAGATTGAAATGGTCATTGAATTCACATATATCGTATGCCTTTGTTGCTTTATAAAAATGGGACACTACCTTCGAATTGTGAAAGTTAGTTCGGATATTTCCCCCAAGGTGTCTCATGCAACAACCATAATGAGATGCATGGTAGATTTTCATAACCGTCTTTCAAATACTTGGATGCCTATAAGAGATAATTCACAACTCATGAGTATCATCTACAAAGATTCTCATATTTTTAAAAAACTACTCATATGAGGTATCACATTCCTTTCCAACGTCAAATAAAGCCACTAGAAATATATGATACTTGATCCTCACGAATGTGCCATCGACAACTATTACTTTTCTCATTTCTTGAAAACCAATTACCCAAGCAGCATATGATAGAAAGAAGTACCAGAACCTTCCATTTTCATCGAATGATGATTTCGTTTTGCTTCCTCGATTCACAGCTTCAAGCATATAACGATACTCATTAAGAACTGATACCCGTGCTTATGTGTTCTGCTAACAATAGACTTAGCATGCTTCATGCCCTTATAAATCTTCCAATAGCTTACCTTATGACCCAATTCTCTGTGTAGTTGATTCAACATGTCTCTTGTTGATGGGCCTTTACCATTGGGAAAACTATTTTCAAAGTACTTACCTATGACTTTTGTCATAGCATGGGGATTATGGCTTGTAAGATGCTCTAAACCACACGTATGGTACTTTTCATAGATTCTAATTTCAAGCCTGTCGCTACTTGTAAATTTCACAACCCTTAGCCACCAATTACAATCCGAATATGAACATTTAAATAAAAATGCATTACGAGATTTGATAACCTTTTTCAGTCTAAAATCTTTTTTCATGGAAGAAATTTTCAATGAATTTTCTTGTTCTTGCTTGTTCTTGAATATCATTCCCTTATAAAAACCTGTTTCATCATCTCAAACATTATTCACACGTGATGATTGAGAAGAACATGGATTGTTGCTACCAACTATAGGTGTAGGTTGAAAGTTGCTCTCAAGGTCTGGCTCTTCAGCTTGACCATAACCTCCACCTTCACCTATTCTAATTTCATCATCAGGATTTTTCTTGTTTTAGGATCAAATTAATCATTAAATATATCTTGTTGTCCTTGGTCTACATTATGATCCTCCTCGATAGGATTTTTCTTCCACGTAGACTCTTAATATGGGCGGTTTATCTATTCCTCCTAAATAAACACTCAAACTAGATTGATCGGTTATTTTATAAGGTAAAAACGTTCTCATTATGAAAAAATAAGGAATGTAACTCATGAAAAGATGTTGCAGTTTAAAATTGTATCAAGACTATTGCATTACTAAATTGAAGAATTCCTCATACAAAATGTTTCTTTCGACATATATTCTACTGAATCGGCTCCTCGTTTTTTACTATCCTCCCAACTCTATATAAATCATTCACCAAGACAATAAATCCCTACAAATAATGACATTTTACATGAAGAAATTAATTAAAAAAATAATTAGTAATTATGAAGTATAAGTATATGCTTCAACATATGACTATTCTGTGGCGAGATGTAAGTCATATGTAATAACATATGACTGTTCTATTGTGACAAATAATTCACATGTGGCAAGATTTTTATGTTATATCATATGTTGCCAGATATGACTATTCTGTGGCGAGATGTAAATCATATGTGGCTACAATTCAATATTCTATTATGAAAAATAAATCACATGTGGCAACATTTGTATGTTATATCATATTTTGCAACATATGACTATTCTGTAGTGAGATGTAAGTCATATGTCGCTACATATGACTGTTCTGTTGTGAAAAATAAATCACATGTGACAACATTTTTATGTTATATCATATGTTGCGACATATGACTATTTTATGGCTGGATGTAAGTCATATGTTGCTACATATGACTGTTTTGTTGTAAAAAATAAATCACATGTGACAACATTTTTATGTTATATCATATGTTTCAACATATGATTATTCTGTGGAGAGATCTAAGTCATATGTTGCTACATATGATTGTTCTGTTGTGATAATAAATCACATATGGCAACATGTTTATATTATATCATATGTTGCAAAATATGACTATTCTGTGGCGAGATATAAATCATTTGTTGCGACAATTAACTTCTCTGTTATGAAATTTAAATCACATAAGGCAACATTTTTATGTTATATCATATATTGCCACATATGGTTTTTCTGTTGCGAAATGTAACTCATATTTTGCTACATATAAATGTTTTGTTGCGATTGAAATAACAATTATGTTGCTACATACAACTATATTATGTTATAATAGTCAACTTTGCAACATATATAACAATATGTTGGAGACGCGAATGCATATTAATGAAACAATTGCAGGTACCCAGATAAGATGATAATGAATTGATTTCAAATAGCTATTAATTTTAATTATATAAAACAACGATGAATGACCCAATCGCATATGAAGTAATTCTAATTGAAACAAAACAAAATTTGGTCCACTAGTTATAGATTAGGTCAATCTCATTCAAGAAGAAGAAATCACAAGCACTAGTAGCGAAGACCCACATTGTACGAAAAGAATAAGACGAACAAGATTAATAGAGTTGGAAGAAAGGCAAGAAAGCAAGCAAAGACGAGAGCAGAAGAAGAAGACAAAGAAGACGAATAAGAGAATGAATACGACGGTTGGAGACGGGGGGAAAATCTTTTATTTCCTCTTTTGGCTCGATATTTCCTACCAAAATGGGTTAAATTAGGTTTGGCTTATTCAAATTACACTTTTACCCGTCATTTAATTACCAAAAATAATTGGTTAAATTAGATATTATGAAATTACCCCTTTAGCTTTCATTTAATTCAGTGGATAAAACTGTCAACTTATAATCTTGAGGGCAACTCCACAATCCTTAGTCATTAATCACATAATTGTCACCTACACTCATTACTTAAGACTTATGTAACATCCCATTTATTTTGAAACTTTTTTGTTACCATTTTTAAAAAATCCCAGGTTACAATGGAAATTTTTTTGGAGAAATATAAGGGGGAGATTTGTGAGTATTGCTTAAGGCGAAGTCCAGCTAGGAGACTTTTTTATTTGGGGCAAGAATTTTTTATGTGTTGAGAGATTATTTTTTTTCTAATTAGAAATTGGAGGGAGAGTTGAATATTTTGGAGGTAATACAATACTTTGATGAAAATTTTAAGAAAATTATAAGGCCATACTTGTAAATTGTTGTTTTAGAGTTATAAAAATAGCACACTTTAAAAGTGTAATTATAGGTGTAAATAGGCATTGCTAATTATGTCATGATATGATCACAGTTATAGAGTGAAACCTATGCCATTAAAGAGTATAGTTCATAAGCATTTCCAATAATATTTTAGTCAAAAGAGAAAAACTAAAGCTATACTTTAAAGTGTAGCTACAAATATTTTAGGCAACACTTTACAAGCGTTATACATATTTAGTGTAACCTTTGTTCTAAAATGGTGTAGTGAAACCTAATCATACCTTTCATAGGTGAGTTTTTTAAGTAGACCCAATCACCAATATCGAACTCTAGATCTCTCCTGTTATTATCGGTATAGGAATTTTGTCAACTTTGGGACGTTTTCAACCTCTCTCAAATGATCAAAACTTTTTCAATGGCCTAATAAACTAGTTCGGGACAAATTAGATAAAATTCACCCACTTCAAACCAAACCAACAGACATCTACACCTTTTACCATATAGTTCTTCAAACGTATCTATATCAATGCTTGAGTGGTCAATATTTTCATAGGAAAACTCTATCAATGGGAGATGGTCATCCCAAATTTCCTTGAAATCAATCACACGCCCTCAACATGCCCTCTAAGGTTTGGAATGTGCATTCGTCTTGACCATCCGTTTGATGGTAGAAATCGGTATGAAGCCTAACAAATGTGCCAAAACCTAGTAGGAATGCCTTCCAAATGTGTAAAGTGAATTGAGTACCTCAATTAGAACTAATAGACAAACGGAGCCCATGCATCCTCATTATTTCCTTGATGTACAACATGGCACAGTTTTTCGCCAAAAAAGAAACCTTGATGAAAACAAAATGCGCTAATTCAGTCATCCAATCAACAATGAACCAAAAAGAATCAATGTTCCTTCGAGTACAAGGAAAACCCAAAACAAAGTCCATATTTACATCTTTTTACTTCCAAGAGGGAATATCTATATATTTGAAAAAACCTCTCGGTTTAAGGTGTTTGGCCTCAACTTGTTGCCACTTTGGACGTTTAGCAAAGAAATCCGTTATATCCTTCTTAATATCGTTCCACTAATAGACTCCCCATAGATCACGGTACATCTTGGTGGCTCCCCAATGCATAAAATATCGCAAACCATGAGCCTC
Source organism: Solanum habrochaites (assembly GCA_027704765.1). NCBI lineage: Eukaryota > Viridiplantae > Streptophyta > Magnoliopsida > Solanales > Solanaceae > Solanum > Solanum habrochaites. The sequence continues at coordinate 17,389,599 of JAKWJA010002495.1, read as the reverse complement.
TTCTAAAATTTTCTCTCTTAAGCAATAAACATATAGAATGCATAACCTACCTTGATACCTAAAAACCACATATCTCCCTTAGGAGAAAGAGTCAATGAACTTGTTGAGAACCAATTCTTTCAACTACATTAAGATATGATTAAGGTGTTGTTTAAACTATGAATGTACAAAAGATGATTCGGAACTGTGATGGATCATGAAACCACAGTTGGTGTAATCAACTAGTTGGACACCAAATGGGGAAAACCTATGTATATTATACGAAAAAGGGTTTAAAATACCCTTGAAGTATTGAAAATGGTACAAAATTACCGTTTATCCACCTAATGGCTTCAAAATGCCCTTTTCATCCACCTATTGGCTCCAAAATACCCTTGTCATCCACCTTTGAGTTTAAAATTGACCACTTATCTAATGATTTTAAATTTAAACTATTTAAATATTATTAAAATACTTTATGTTCAACTATTGGTTATAATTTAATTTATTTGTATTATTTATAAACCAACCCACTACTCACCCATTACTAACTAAACCCCACCCAATTAATAATCCAACTATAATATCAAAATCGTAATAAACACTACTAAAACATGATGAAATTATAGATTAATGAAAATGACTTCCAAAATTATTCGAGTCCGAATCGAAGCCCCAATTAAATTTATGTTGAGCCGCTTATTTAGGAGGACACTTTCAATTTGATTCTCTTTCAAGATTGAATTATAAATTTATGATTAAAGGTAAGAAGTAATACATCCTGAATTAATTCATGCACTTTTTTAAAATATAATTTTATAAATATTTATGATTTTTTTTAAAACCTTTAATATATTATTTTGAAAAAAAGTTACCTATGAAGTAACATCACATAATTGAGACGTAAGATTAATTAAGATGAACATAGTCAGACTTTTAATTTTATTGGTAATTTTTATTTAGACAGTTGAATGTATGATAATTTACTTCTATAGATATTTTCGTCTCAAATTTTTAAAAACACTCAATTGGCAGTAGTTTTTCTGTTATTGCAATAATAATGTGAGTGATTTATTAATTTGGAGGGTTTAATTAGTAATGGGTGGGTAGTGGATTGATTTATAAATAATACTAATAAGTTAAATTATAACAAATAGTTAAGCGTCACGTATTTTAAAAAATATTTAAATAGTTTAAATATAAAATCGTTAAATAAGTGGTCAATTTTGAACCAAAAGGTGGATGACAAGGGTATTTTGGACCCAATAGGTGGGTGGGAAGGGTATTCTAGAGCCAATAGGTGGATGGAGGGTAATTTTGTATCATTTCCAATACTTTGAGGGTATTTTAGACCCTTATCCATGTATTAGAACATTCTAGAAAATTTTATATCTAGTGAAAAGGTCAAAAGGTCTTTTAGAATGCGTATTGAAGATACATAGGCATTCCAATGCCCAATATTGAGAAATATTGGGCATAGCATAGAAAATAGGCTAAGGGGTAATAGCCAATTTCTATATAATACCCAATAAGCAAAATATTGGGCATATTAGAAAATATTTGTTTAAAGGGTGTTAGTCATGTATCTAAGTAATAATGACCTTGTTTAGGAAATGTACCTGCAATGAAGATCATCGGCAAACATTCAGAAATTCATCAGTTTCAAACATATTAGGTACTAGGCATCCAAGTTTTAAACCTAGTACCCTAAGTACATAGCCATTTAAAATGATCATGTAGAGTGAGCAGTGCCCAAGGACAGAGTGAGGGTTCTTGGGACAATATGTAAACATTCCCAAAGGAACCATAAATAATAGTTAGTTAGGAAAGTACAACCAACACATGTGCAAGCACATGCGCAAGACATGTGAAGAAGAGACCAAAGGAGGGGACCACCCTAATCAAATTTTATTAAGGTAGTTAGGGGGAGAAACGCGCACAAGGGACCACTCCATGTGGGGACTAACTTCCTAATAAACTCTAGGTCCTAACTAACTGTCCCAACAAGCTAAATAACCTAGGACTAACCGAAATGGACATATTAGTTCACCCGACAATCTAGGACAAAAACTAGGTTGACACTAACCTAGTACTAGTTAAAAAGACAACCTAGTACCTAACCTAGGATGGTCCAAAAGGTTAGTTGTGGTACTAAAAACTTGAGGATACTTTAGTAATTCCTCTAGATTAAATAATTAATTAATTAATTAATTTTAAAGGGCTTAAAGAGAAAATAAAAGGGAAAGTTTCAGATTTCAGATTTCAGTTAAGGCAAGAAAGGGACAACCTAGTACCTAACCTAGGATGATCTAAAGAGTTAATTAAGATCCTAACAACTTAAGGGTACTTTAGTAGTTATAATAGGCTACTTAATTAATTAATTTAGAAAATTAATTAATTAATTTAAAGAGGAAAAACCAAAATCACAAAACAATTACCAGATGTTGGTTAAAACAAGAAAAAAACAACCTAGTACCTAACATAGGATGGTCCTAAAGGGTTGATTATAGTTCAAATGACTTAGGGGTACTTTATTACTTACCCTAGGTGCATAAATTAATTAAATTAAGAATTTAATTAATTAATATAAAGTCATAATGTTGACCGAAATCATAGTCAACACCAATATCTAGATTTAATTAAGTCTTATGTTCTCCTATGTTTAGTCAACTTAGAAGGGGCGTTTTGGTAATTGGTTGATTAGTTTATTAAATTTACTTATTAAACCTAAGTGGTATATTTAAATATCAGTTCTTAAACCCAAAAATTAAGTTCAAACTCAATGAAAAGGCGATGAAAGAAAATAAGCAACAAACGGAAGAAAAAGGAAGAAAATTTATTGATTTCTCAAGGGCAATTTCAAGGTTTCTTCAAAGTTTCTTTCAAGGTGGTCTTCGTATATTAAGTTATAAATAAGGTATGGGTTTCTCTCATGGACTTAATTCTCCAAGAGAACTTTCTTTCTAATAATTCAAAGATCTTGAAAACTAGGGTTGTTTCCCGTCGTTCTTGTCGAACTCCTTTCCCTAGTATCCTTGTTACGATTTCAATGTTGAATCGGTTAGAAATCATGTTGTATGTATGTGTTTCTGGACGATCTTAATGTGTATTATTTTTTATTAAATAATGATTGAATGAACCTATAAATTGGACTCGTGTGATGCTAAGTGTTATTATGTGAATTAAAAGAATGATACTATGTTAAAGATAGGTCAGAAAAAGTTATGTATGAAGATGTTACAGTTCGTTGTGCATACTTACTGTTGATATGACATTATAAAGATGATATATTCATCAAATGCTAATATGATGCTTTTCAAGATGTTTAAAAAATGTTATGCCTAAAGTTATGTTATAAGGTTTGTTAAAAAGATATCCGTGAAATCATAATTTGAGTGAATATTTGGCTTATGTCTACACAATGGCTAACAAAAACATTGTTAAAAATTTAAATGGGAATTGTATATAATGTTATCTCTAAATAAGTAAAAGATTGGCTGAGGAATAATGTATCATAAATGGATCATGATTGAATGAAACTTTCTCTTATGCCAACATAACAGTTATGAAATCTATAGCCAATTGCTTATGCCAATACTAATCTTATGCCAATTAATTGGCTAACACAACATTGTCAAACAAGTTGTAGGAAATTTACTATAATACTTTGTTAATTAACTAAAAGATTGTCTAATGTAAAATGTATACAAACTTAAGCATGTTGAACATGAAAATTGACTTATGCCAATAAATATGGTTATGAAATCTATCCTCAATTGTTTATGCCAATACTAATCGTATGCCAATAAAATGACTAATGATACATTGTCTAGAAGTGATGAATGTAAATGGATATAATGTTATGTTAAATAAATAAAATATTGGCTAATTGTTTATACATATAAAATTTAAACGTGCACATACGTAAAATTGGCACATGCCAACAAATATGGTTATGTAGTTTAATATTCAAAGGTTGAGGCCAATACTAATCATATGCCAATCTTGTGTCGTTAGAGTATAAAATGATAATATAAGCACTTCTAAGCTAATTCAATGAACCCATAATCAAGGGCATTCCACTCATTGGGACAAATACCAAGATGCTCTAAAAGAATGACATATGAACTCATGAAACTCATTTAATGAAGTGCTCATCGTCCATAAACGATGATATGAATCTACTATAATAAATTAAGTAAGTAAAATGATTTATAACATAATTAAAGGGGTCTAAAGTTAGTAAGTGACCAGAATGGGGTGTTAAAGGAAGTGAGGAAAGTCTCACTTACACCTAAGCTACTATGTTATAAGAATACTCCTGTATGAAGGTGTTGGAATGTGTGAGAAAGTCTCATTAACACCAAAAGATGACATGTAAGAAAATTCACATCCCATCAATTTAATGTAAGGATGACCAGTCATCAATAGATAAGTAAATCTCATTCTAGAAGTAAGCCTACATAATGCTTTAGTCAATACTAAAAGATAAAAACAGAAATGAACATTCACGTAATGAGTTGAGTAATTATGTTAATCTATGATGCTAATAAAAATGGTGACAACATGATAAGAGGCTAAGATGAATGGTGATACAAGTCTCAACCAAGATTAAATAAAGGTCACTAAAAGTACTCACCTAAGAAAGTGTTGAATATCAAGAGACAAGTCTCTATCTTACTTTATATATAAGTGTAAGGACAATTCATACTTAATACTAATGATGAGATGAGAAATCATCTAATGAGTAATGATGCCCTCATGCTAGAAGCCAACTTCTACGATGAGTGAGATGACTGTGATGGAACTTTATACTGACACCGATAACCTAAATATGAGTCGCGATTCTTTCTTTGAGAAGGCAGAGGTACATGTAAATCTCATGAGATGAGACTATCCGTTTAGGCGGGTATGGGTCTCCTTATATATCCTAGTCTTTGAACCTATTTTGCCAACATAGTGTTATAGCATGGTTCAATTCCCTATATACTCTAGAATGTTTTTCTTTCACCTTGGACAATGACTCCATTTCTTTTTCGGGTGGAGAAGAGACCGGATTTTATGATGCTCACATTGTATATGTAGGTTAAGTTTAGAGTTCCTCAAAGTATGAAAGATAAATAAATAAACGATATCGAAGGTGTTTGTGCAAGACAATCAGGAGGTGAAATCAGATTCAAGAAATGACATTAGGTCATTCTTAGTCATTCCACTTCATGATCTTGATGAGAATCTTAAACTTCATCCTAGGTATAGCTGGTGTTTACATCAGCCTACACATGAATTAAATGAATAATGTGAAGTACGAATGAACAAATGAAGTAGACTCCGTGTTTGCAAAAGAAGGCGCTTGAGTTGAGGTCCCATATGTTGGGCCCTCACTTGAGATGTCTTAAGTCTACATAAACGATTCCAAAGTCTTGTATATATTAAATGTATAATATATATACCATGAAATTAATTAAATCAATGACATGATCAATAGAGAATTGCTTATGAAAGGTAATGAATATATAGTGTAAAGAATGACTCACTATAAGGTAGGGAAATCATTCTTTAGTCCATGTATTACTTACATCGATTCATTGTGGGTATGGACTACAGTGAATCATTCCACTTGTAAGTAAAACATAGGACCAAAAGAATAATTGAACTACACAACAACAAGAAGAAAAAGACTGAAAAATAATCTAAGTGTACAAAGAGGAGCTCTCGGCCTAAGAGGAACAAAAATCTCAAATCTTCGCCCGATTTGTTCTAAAATTATGTTGATGATACTAATATCTTGTAATCATATATAAAATGATTTGTGTGCTTTAAATGCATTGAAATACATCATATTCATACAACAATTCACAACTAACAATTTAGGAAAGTCTAGTGACTAGGCTTTCAAAAAATAGCATGTTGTTTAAGAAGAGCTTTATTTGATCATGCATAGACTTATGTGTACGTGTGCATACACCCATACTTATTAGAAGTGGTTTACTAACCCTTACTATTTACTACTATGTAGATGCACGTTAAGGGACATATTGACGACTCTTGCAATGGTTTTGGCATCAACATTTCTCAAAACCATTTGGTAGGTCCTCTTGATTTCGAGGATGCTATAGTTTTAGTCTAGCCTTAGTTTTAGACAAATCTAGTGGATGTTGTCCCTAGCATTTCTTTCATACTTTCATTTCGAATCTTTTGTAATAAGGCCGTGTTTGGCTAACCTATTTATGATATATTCTTATTCTGTTTCGAATTAATTCTTAAGATAGACGGTTGTTACATTTATGTTGAGCTTAGTATATAATAAATTCATGAAATAACTATATAAAGTCTATGTATACTTCATACGTTTATAAGTTTTAAATTTTTTACTAAAATGAACCATATGAATGTGATGAATGAATGATGAGGTGTGTCTGCGACCTCTTAGAGGTTAATGACGCCGTTTGCGATTCGGATTCAAGAATCCCGCTCATGACAAACTTTGTATCAGAGCATGAAGTTAAAGTACCTAGGAACTAAAGCTCAACACAACCACGTTATGTAGTTTCTTACTAATGGTTGTGAAGCGCGCCACAATCATGACTTAGAGACTACGGGATGATAGGAATTTCTCCCTTCTTCTACTCGTTATCGTGATATCTAAAGCTTTGACACATTGTGTAAATATAAGTATCTTAATTTCTTCTTGTGTAAACGCGTAGAAGAATACACACACGAATTAGGATGTCCAAGTGGTCTAAGGCGCCAGACTCAAGATTTGGCCTTCCCTGGAAGGGGCCATAATGGAAATGCCCAACGTGGACTAAAGACGTGTGGTAAGTGTGGCTGTTTGCATGGAGATGAATACATGGTAATATCAAAAATTCTGCTATGAGTTTCAACGAGGAGGAGAAGTATAAGTTGGCTTCATACCAACTCAAGAATATGGCTTAGACATGGATTTGCTTCATAAGTGTTATGCTATAATTGAATATAGAAACAGGGTAGTAAGGCTGCAGTTTCAAAATAAGTTGGGCTAAAATGAGAAGGGCGTGATTCAGATCCAAGAGTCCAAGGAAGATGCTCAGCCACAACCAAATGTTGTATCTGAACCCCCAAGAGAAACCGGTTCTATGCGTTGAAAGGAAGAAAGGAACAAGAGAAGTCCACGGATGTGGATGATGTTAACTTGCTTGTCTTCTACTTTTCTGTTTATGCATTATTAGATCCTGGATCTAACTTGTCTATCGTTACTCCTTTTGTGGCTAATCAATTTGACTTAATTCCTAAGATGTTACATGAAACTTTCTAGTTAGTACTCCCGTAGGATACAATGTTAAGGCCGAAGATGTATGTGGGAAAGTAGATGGAATAGTGGCAAGTCCCTTAGAAATTAAGTTAAGCGTCAGTAGGTTCAAATCTTATGGCCAACAAGATGTCATGTAAGAGGTTAGTTATACTCTTCCTAAGTCTGGTTTATGTTAAGAAACTCAAAGTTTAAGATATTTAGTGGATTTGGTGTGGTAAGACCCTAATCATATGTATTATAATAGCACTATGTGAGTTAAAACGAAGTTATTTTGCATTTTTTGTTTTTTGTTTTTGTGTAGCATAGACATATTTTATGTTTTGCATGATTGGTGATGTGCATTAAGTTAAGTGTGACTGAGAAGGAAACTCCTCAATCTCAAATATGAAGCTTCAGATAAGCTTGAAGGTTATGCATCATCAAAATATGTGTGAATCAGATATTCAATAAAGAGAAACTTTTAATCATGATAGAGTAACTTTCGGAATTACCCTCTTTGTTTAAATGATTTATAAGTGTCATTGTGGAATGAATGTTCCTAAGTGGGGGGGGGGGATAATGTATTATTCCGGTAAATATTATATCCAATAAAGATCTCAAGGTCTTTAAGAATGCGTCTTGAGGATACATAGGCATTCCAATGACCAATATTGAGAAATATTGGGCATAGCATAGAAAATTGGCTAAGAGGTAATAGCCAATTTCTATATAATATACAATAACCAAAATACCGGGCATATCAGAAAATATTGGCTTAAAGGGAATTAATCATATATCTAAGTATTAATGATGTTGTTTAGTAAATGTACTTTGAATTAAGATCATAAGCTAAAATTCATAAATTCATCAGTTTCAAACACATTAGGTACTAGGCATCAAAGTGTCAAGCCTAGTACCCTAAGTACATAACCATTTAAAATGATCATGTAGAGTGAGCAGTGCCCAAGGACATAGTGAAAGTTCTTAAGAACAATAAGCAAAAATTCCCAAAGGAAAAATAAATAATAGTTAGTTGGGAAAGTACAACTAACACATGTGCAAGACATGTAAAGAAGCGGCCAAAAGAGGGTACCACCCTAACCGAATTCAGTTAGGATAGTTAGGGGGAAAACGTGCACAAGGGACCACTAATTGTGGGGCCCGACTTCCTAACCAAATCTAGGTCCTAACTAACTGTACCAAATAGGTAAATAACGTAGGACTAACCAAAATATACCCGTTAGTGTACCCGACAACCTAGGACAAAATCCGGGTTGACACTAACCTTGTACTAGTTAAAGTGACAACCTAGTACCTAACCTAGGATGGTCCAAAATGTTAGTTAATCATTTTATAAAATTAACTTATTAAACATAAGTTATATAATTAAATATCAGTATAAAAACCTAAAATCATGTTCAAACTCAAAGAAAATGTTACACAAAAATAGTAAGAAACGAACACAAGAAAAAGGAAAAAAAAGTATCGATTTCTCTAGGGTGATTTCAAGGTTTCTTCATTGTTTCATTCAAGGTGGTCTTCGTAGATTAAGTTATACATAAGCTATGGGTTTCTCTCCTGGAATTCTTTCTCCAATATAACTTTCTTTCGAATGATTCAAAGATCTTAAAAATAGGGTTGTTTCCCGTCGTTCTTGTCGAACTCCTTTCCTTAGTATCCTTGTTATGATTTCAATGTTGAATAGGTTAGAAATTATGTTGTTGGTACGTGGTTTTTGCTTATTTTAATGGGTATGGTTTTTTATTAAATAATGATTGAATGAACCTATTACTTAGACTCGTTTGATGCTAAGTTTTATGATGTGAATTAAAAGAATGATACTATGTTAAGATATGTATGAAAATGTTCTGTATGAAGATGTAACAGTCTGTTGTGCATTCTTGCTGTTAAATGACATTATAAAGATGATATATTCATCAAATTCTAATATAATTCTGTCCAAGATGTTTAAAAAATGTTATGCCTAAAGTTATGTTATAAGGCCAGCTAAAAAGATCTTTGTAAAATCAGAATTTGAGTTAATGTTTGACTTATTTCAATAAAATGGCTACAAAAAACATTGTTCAAAATTTAAATGGGAATTGGCTATAATTTAATATCTAAATAATTAAAATATTGGATAATAAATAATGTATTCCAAATGGAGCATTATTGGATGAAACTTTAGCTTATGCCAACATAACAGTTATTAAATCTATAGCAAATTGCTTATGCAAATACTAATCTTAATATTACATTGTCAAACAAGTTGTAGGGAATTGTCTATTATACTATGTTAAATAACTAAATGATTGACTAATGTATAAAACTTAAGAATGTTGAATATGAAAATTGTCTTATGCCAAGAAATATGGTTATAAAATCTATGGCCTATTGTTTATGCCAATACAAATCGTATCCAAATAAAATGGATAACGATACACTGTTTAGAAGTAATGCATGTAAATGGATATAATATTATGTTAAATAATTACAAGATTGGCTAATGGTTCATACATATTAAATTTAAATATGAACATACGTAAAATTGGCACATGCCAACAAAAATGGTTAAGTAGTTTAATATTCAAAGGTTGAGGTCAATGCTAATCATATGCCAATCTTGTGTAGTTAGAGTATAAAATAATAATATAAGCACTTCCAAACTAATTCAATTAACCCATAATCAAGGGCATGCCACTCATTGGGACAACTCCCAACATGCTTTAAAAGAATGACATATGAACTCATGAAACTCACTGAATGAAGTTCTCATCGTCCATAAACGATGATATGAATCTACTATACTAAAGTAAGTAAGTAATGTGAGTTATAAAATAATTAAATGGGTATAAAGTAGGTAAGTGACCAGAACAGAGTGTTAAAGGAAGTGAGACAAGTCTCACTTACACCCAAGCTACTATGTTAAAAGAATAATCACGTACGAAGGTGTTAGAATGCGTGAGTAAGTCTCATTAACACCAAAGGATTATAATTAAGGAAAATTCTTATTTCATTAATGTAAATTAAGGATGACCAGTCATCAATAGAGTAAGTAAATCTCAATCTAGAAGCAAGCCTCCATAATGCTTGAGTCAACACTAAAAGATAAAGAAGAAATGAACATTCACGTAATGAGATGAATAATTATGTTAATCTATGACGCTAATAAAAATTGTGACAACATGATATGAGGATAAGATGAATGGTGAGACAAGTCTCAACCAAGCCTAAGTAAAGGTCACTAAAAGTACTCACATAAGAGAGTGTTGAATATCAAGAGACAAGTCTCAATCATTCTTTATATGTAACTGTAAGGAAAATTCACACTTAATACTAATAATGAGATGAGAAATTATCTAATGAGCAATTATACCCTCATCATAGAAGGTGAATGTAATGGAACTTTATATTGAGCACCGATAGGCTAGCTAGGAGTCATGATTCCTTCTTTCGGGAAGGCAGAGGTTCATGTAAATCTCATGAGATGAAACTATCCGTTTAGGTAGGTATGAGTCTCCTTACATCTCCTAGTTGCTTAATTGATGTCTCCAACATATGGTTCTAGTAGGTTTCAATTCCCTATATACGCTAGCATGTTTTGGTTTCACCTTGGCTAGTGACTCCACCTCTTTTCAGTGTGGCAAAGATACCGGATTTCATGATGCTCACATGATCTATGTCGGTTAAGGTTGGAGTTCCTCAAAGTATGAAATATAAAGAAGTGAATGATACCGAAGGTGTTTGTGCAAGAAAATCAAGAGGTGAAATCAGATTCAAGTCATGATATTACGTTATTCTTAGTCATTGCACTTCATAATCCCGATGAGAGTCTTAAACTTCAACCTAGGTATATCTGGTGTTTACATCAGCCTACACATGAATTAAATGAATAATGTGAAGTAAGAATTAATTAATGAAGCATACTCTGTGTTTGCTAAAGAAGGTCCGCACGTTGAGGTCCCATATGTTGGGCCCTCACTTGAGATGTCTTATTGCTACATCAACTATTCCAAAGTCTCATGTATATGAAATGTATAATATATAAAACATGAAAGAAATTAAATCAATGGAATGATCAATAGAGAATTGCTTATGAAAGGTAATGAATAAATAGTGTAAAGAATGACTAGATATAAGGTAGGGAAATTATTCCTTAGAACTTGGATTACCCACATCGATGCATTGTGGGTATGGGAATTCAGTGAATCATTTAACTTGTAAGTAAAACATAGGATCAAAAGAATAATTGAAATACACAACAAGAAGAGGAAAAAGACTGAAAAATAACCTAAGTGTACAAAGAGGAGCTCTCGGCCTAAGAGGAACAAAAATCTCAAATCTTCTCCCGATTTGTTCTAAAATTATATTTATGATACTAATATATTTTAATCATATATAAAATGATTTGTGTGCTTTGAATGCATTGACATACATCATATTCATACAACAATTCACAACTAACAATTTAGGAAAGTCTTGTGACTAGGCTTTCCAGAAATAACATGTTGTTTAGGAAGAGCTTTATTTGATCATTCATATCCTTATGTGTATGTGCGCATACACCCATACTTATTAGAAGTGGTTTAGTAACCCTTACTATTTACTACTATATTGATGCAGGTTAAGGGACATATTGACGACTCTTGCAATGGTTTAGACATCAACGTTTCTCAAGACCATTTGGTAGGTCCTCTTGATTTCGAGGATGCTATAGTTTTAGTATTGCCTTAGTTTTAGACAAATCTAGTTGATGTTGTCCCTAGAATTTCTTTCATACTTTCATTTCAAATATTTTGAAATAAGGCCGTGTTTGGCAAACATATTTATGATACATTCTTATTCTATTTCGAATTAATTCTTATGATAGATAAATGTTACATTTATGTTGAGCTTAGTATATAATGAATTCATGAAATAACTATATGAAGTCTACGTATACTTCATACATTTAAAAGTTTTAAATTTACTGCTAAATTGAACCATATGAATACTATGAATGCATGATGAGGCTTGTCTGCGACCTCTTAGAGGTCAATGACGCAGTTTGCGATTCGTATTCCAGAATCCCGGTCATGACAAACTTTGTATCAGAGCAAGAGGTTAAAGTACCTAGGAACTAAAGCTCAACACAACCACGTTATGTAGTTTCTTACTTATGGTTGTGAAGCGCGCCACAATCATGACTTAGAGACTACGGGATGATAGGAATTTCTCCCTTTTTATACTCTTTATCGTGCTATCTAAAGCTTTGACACATTGTGTCAATATAAGTATCTTATTTTCTTCTTGTGTAAACTCGTAGAAGAATACACACAAGAATTAGGATGTCCAAGTGGTCTAAGGCGCCAGACTCAAGATCTGGCCTTCCCTGGAAGGGGCCATAATGGAAATGCCCAACGTGGACTAAAGACGTGTGGTGAGTGTGGCTGTTTGCATGGAGGTGAATGCATGGTAATATCAAAAACCCAGCTATGAGTATCGATGAGGAGTAGAAGTATAAGTTGGCTTCATACCAACTCAAAAATATGGCTTAGACATGGATTTGCTTCGTAAGTGTTATGCTATACTATAGAAACATGGTAGTAAGGCTTCAGTTTCCAAATAAGTTGGGCTAAAATGAGAAGGGCGTGGTTCAAATCCAACACTCCAAGGAAGATGCTCAGGCTCAACCAAATGTTGTAGCGGAACCCCCCAAGAGAAACTAGTTCTACGCGTTGAAAGAAAGAGAGGAACAAGAGAAGTCCACGGATGTGGATAATGTTAACTTGCTTGTCTTCCACTTTCCTGTTTATGCATTATTAGATCCTGGATCAACCTTGTCTATGGTTACTCCTTTTGTGTCTAATCAATTTGACTTACTTCCTAAGATCTTACATGAAACTTTCTAGTTAATACTCCCATAGGAGACAATGTTAAGGCCGAAGATGTATGTAGAGAAGTAGATGGCATAGTTTCAAGTCCCTTAGAAATTAAGTTAGGCGTCATTAGGTTCAAATCCTAAGGCCAATAAGATGTCATGTAAGAGGTTATATATACACTTCCTAAGTCTGCTTTATGTTAAGAAACTCTAAGTTTAAGTGATTTAATGGATTTGGTGTGGTAAGTCCCTAAGCATATGTGTTATAATAGCACTATGTGAGTTAAACGAAGTTATTTTGCATTTTTTGTTGTTGTTTTTGTGTAGCATAGACATATTTTATGTGTTGCATGATTTTTGATGTGCATTAAGTTAAGTGTGATTAAGAAGCAAATTCCTCAATCTGAAATATGAAGCTTCAGATAAGCTTGAAGATTATGCATCATCCAAATATGTGCGAATCAGATATTCACACAAGAGAAACTTTTAAGCATGATAGAATAACTTTCGGAAATCACCCTCTTTGTTTGAATGATTTATCAGTGTCATTCGTGGATTGAATGTTCCTAAGGGGGGGGGGATAATGTATTATTCCGGTAAATATTATATCCAATAAAGATCTCAAGGTCTTTAAGAATGCGTCTTGAGGATACATACGCATTCCAATGACCAATATTGAGAAATATTGGGCATAGCATAGAAAATTGGCTAAGGGGTAATAGCCAATTTCTATATAATACCCAATAAGCACAATACTGGGCATATTGGAAAATATTGTCTTAAAGGGTGTTAATCATATATCTAAGTATTAATGATCTTGTTTAGGAAATGTACTTGCAATTAAGACTATAAGTTAAAATTCACAAATTCATCAGTTTCAAACACATTAGGTACTAGGCATCAAAGTGTCAAGCCTAGTATCTAGTACATAACCATTTAAAATGATCATGTAGAGTTAGCAGTGCCAAATGACATAGTGAAAGTTCTTAAGAACAATAAGAAAACATTCCCAAAGGAACAATAACTAATAGTTAGTTACGAAAGTACAACCAACACATGTGCAAGTGTGCAAGACATGTGAAGAATCGGCCAAAGGAGGGGACCACCCTAACCCAATTCGGTTAGGGTAGTTAGGGGGAAAACGTGCACAAGGGACCAGTAATTGTGGGTCCTAACTTCCTAACCAAATATAGGTCCTAACTAGCTATTCTAACTAGCTAAATAACCTAGGACTAAACGAAATGGACCCATTAGTGCACCCGTCAACCTAGGACCAAAACAGGGTTGACACTAACCTAGTACTAGTTAAAGATACAACCTAGTACCTAACTTAGGATGGTCCAAAAAGTTAGTTATGGTCCTAACAACTTAGGGGTACTTTTTTAATTCCCCTAGGTTAGATAATTTATTATTTTATAAAATTAATTTATTTGTTTAAAAGGGCTAAAACCGAAAATAAAAAGAAATTTTTTTCAGATTTCGGCTAAGACAAAAAAGGAACAACCTAGTACCTAACCTAGGATGGTCCAAAGAGTTAGTTAAGATCCTGACGACTTAAGGTTACTTTAGTACATACCCTAGGTCTATAAATTAATTAAATTAAGGATTTTATTAACTAATATAAAGTGAAAATGTTGACTGAAACCATAATCAAGACCAATTTCCAGATTTGACTAAGTGTTATTTTCTCCTATGTTTAGTCAACTTAGGAGGGGATTTTTGGTAATTGGTAATTAGTTTATTAAATTAACTTATTAAACCAATGTGGTATTAAATATCAGTTCTTAAATTTAAAAATCACATTCAAACTCAAGGAAAAGGCAACGCAAAATCAGTACGCAACGAACGCAAGAAAAATTACGAAATTTATCGATTTCTCTAAGGAGATTTCATGGTTTATTCAAAGTTTTGTTTAAGGTGGTCTTCATATATTATGTTCTACATAATGTATGGGTTTATCTCCTGGACTTCTTTCTCCAAGAAAACTTTCTTTCGAATGATTCAAAGATCTTAAAAACTAGGGTTTTTTCCCATCGTTCTTGTCGAACTCCTTTCCATAGTATCCTTGTTACGATTTTAATGTTGAATAGGTTAGAAATCATGTTGTTGGTATGTGGTGTTGGATGATCTTAATGTGTATGATTTTTATTAAATAATGATTGAATGAACCTATTAATTGGACTCATTTTATACTAAGTGTTATTATGTGAATTAAAAGAATGATAATATGTTAAAGATATGTCTGAAAATGTTATGTATGAAGATGTTACGGTATGTTGTGCATATTTGCTGTTAATATGAATTTATAAAGATGATATAGTAATCAAATGCTAATATGATGCTGTCTAAGATATTTAAAAAACGTTATTCCTAAAGTTATGTTATGTTGTACCCTAGCATGTTTTGATTTCATCTTGGCCAGAGACTCCACCTCTTTTCGATGTGGGGAAGACACCAGATTTAATGATTCTGACATGATCTATATAGTTTAAGGTTGGAGTTCCTCAAATTATGAAAGATAAAGAAATGAATGATACCGAAGGTGTTTGTGCAAGACAATCAGGAGGTGAAATAAGATACAAGTATTGACATTAGGTCATTCTTGTTCATTGCACTTAATGATCCCGATGAGAGTCTTAAAATTTATCCTAGGTATTGGTGGTATTTACATAATCCTATGAATGAATTAAATGAATAATCTGAAGTACGAATAAACGAATAAAGTAGACTGTGTTTTCTGAAGAAGGCCCACGGGTTGAAGTCCCATATGATGGTCCCTCACTTTAGATGTCTTAATGCAACATCAACGATTCCAAAGTCTCGTGTATATGAAATGTATAATATATAAAACATGAAATTAATGATATTAATGGAATGATTAATAGAGAATTGGTTATGAAAGGTAATGAATAAATAGTGTAAAGAATGACTCACTATAAGGTAGGGAAATCATTCCTTAGAACTTGGATTACCTACATCGATTCATTGTGGGTATGGGACTACAGTGAATCATTTCACTTGTAAGTAAAACATAGGACCAAAAGAATAATTGAACTACACAACAACAAGAAGAAAAAGACAGAAAAATAATCTAAGTGTACAAAGAAGAGCTCTCGACCTAAGAGGAACAAACATCTCAAATCTTCGCCCGATTTGTTCTAAAATTATAATTATGATACTAATATCTTTTAATCATATATAAAATTATTTGGGTTCTTTGAATGTATTGAAATACATCATATTCATACAACAATTCACAACTAACAATTTAGGAAAGTCTAGTGACTAGGCTTTCAAGAAATAGCATGTTGTTTAGGAAGAGCTTTATTTGATCATGCATATCGTTATGTGTATGTGCGCATACACCCATACGAGTACAAGTGGTGTACTAACACGTATTATTTACTATTTTATAGATGCAGGTTAAGGGACAGATTGACGATGATTGCAACGGTTTGGACATCAGCTTTTCTCCAGACCATTTGGTAGGTCCTCTTAATTTTGAGGATGCTACAGTTTTAGTCTAGCTTTAGTTTTATACAAATCTAGTGGATGTTGTCCCTAGCGTTTCTTTCGTACTTTCATTTCAAAGCTTTTGTAATGAGGCCGTGTTTGACAAACGTATATATGATATATTCTTATTCTATTTCAAATTGATTCTTATGATAGATGGTTGTTACATTTATGTTGGGCTTAGTGTATAATAAATTCATGAAATAACTATATGAAGTCGATTTACACTTCGTACGTTTAAAAGTTTTAAATTTTTTGCTAAAATTAACCATATGAATGTGATGAATTCAAGATGAGGCTTGTCTACAACCTCTTAGAGGTCAACGACGCCGGCTGTAGTTTGAATTCCATAATCCGGGTCGTGACATATGTCACAGAATAATTCTTTCTATCATGTTCTACACGAGTCATAATACCCATGGACATTCGAATGAGGGCATCCCCAACTACATTAGCTTTGTTGGGGATAGTAAACATCACTTGTGTCATAATCCTTCAAAAGTTCCAACCACCTTCTTTGTTGGAGATTCAAGTCTTTTTGGCAAAAAATATATTGAAAACTCTTGTGATCGCTGAAAAAACATCAACATAGACCCTAAATAGGCAGTCCATTCAAATTTTCAAGGCAAACACCACAACTTCTAATTCTAGATCATAAGTAGGATATTTCTTTTCATGTACCTTGAGTTGCCTTGAAGCATAGGCAATCACCTTTCCATGTGAATTATATAAATGCTATTGTATAAAGGTTTTATGAAGATTTACTCAAAAAGGCATGAAGTTTATTTAAAGAAAATATCCTTTTTAAATGCATGTTTTTCCATGGTTTCCATACTTAGTGCATTCTTGTACTAACTCCATTCTTCTCTATTTTTTGCATAAAGTGTAGCTTATGCATGTTTAAAGGATTTCTTTAGAATATGGGGAGATTGATATGTGAATTTACCAATATCAAGGAAAGGAATCCTTAAGTTCAAGGATCTCCAACTTATATTTACTATAAAGTCTTACAAATTGTGTAGTGAATTCACAAGCTCAAGGAAAGGAATCCTTAAGTTCAAGGATCTCCTACTTATGTTTACTGTAAAGTCTTATAAATGGTGTAGTTAAGTATTGTGTGTGTGTGTGTATATATATATATATATATTATATATATATATATATATATATATAATATATATATATATATATATATATAGATATGAATATACACACACATATATGTGTGTGTGTATATATATACACATACACACACACACACACATATACATATATACATGAGGTAAAGTTTCTAGCATATGAAGTGGTATGAAAAGTTTTAAATTTTTTGTTAAATTTACCAATGTCAATGCGATGAATGATAAATATGGGATTGTATAAGATCTTAGAGATGTGAAGTACGCCCCGTTACTTCTAAGGGGGCTACCCGAATGTGACAAATATGGTATGAAAACATGAGGTTACAAAAGTAGTTATAGGTTCTACAAGTGTCATATTGCCACATATAGTAGATTCTTGTATCATTACTAGTGAGTCCCGACACATGAAATGGTCAGGAGGCTATAAGATGATAGAGTGTCCCTTCTTCATTATTCATTTCTCGTGCCATAGAATTTAACTCTATAAGATCTCTCTCTTCTGCTTTCATGTCCGGTGATCTTTTAGATGTGATTTCTTGGATGAGATTATATCTCTATGTTTGAGGGATAAAATGTGAGGTTTGATTCTTATCTTCGTTTTATGGTTTCATGACTATGTGTGAAGGCGAAAGTTGGTATTCTTCGATGATATGGTGTCCTTTGTGGCTATGTATGAGAATTATGTGAAATAGAATGTTATGTTTAGAATTGTATGTCATGATATAGCTAAAGTATGTTAAAATTTGTTTTGGAGAAAATGATTTTCATTAGGGAATGGTGTGGTACTATAAGATTTTAAATGATAGTTGCCTAATGATATGATTGAGCTTGAAATTCTTTAGGAATATTTTACATGGTAAAGAAGCATGTTGTCTTAAGAATATATGTATGATGTTTCAAATGTTGCCTTTGTTTATATGTGTGACCTTTATTATTGTTTTGTATCAATTGAAATGTTTGTATAGTCTTGGTCTTAGAAGCAATGGTAGCATGTTGTCCTTGTACGGTGATGATGTGGGTTTTGTTGACCTAGAAGTCACCTTACTGTAAAGTTGAATGAAAAGAAAGAGTCCCTATAGTTAAGTCTTCTCAATTGTTTTCCCTAATATTTTATGACCTTGATGTTTATTGTATTTTTGAAAACCTTATGTGGTTGAAGATTATGACCTAACTTGATGATTTGGGATAATTTTCCTACAAAATAAGTTTTAAAATACATTTGGTATTCTCATGTTGACTTACTGTAATCCCCTATAAAGTGGTAATCACTTTTAAGTGATGAAAATTAAGGTTATTTAGTTAAGATCCTCTTAAAGTTGGGTAAAGTTGCTCTTAATTGGGTCTACCCTAAGGGGGGGATTGTTACGTGAGTCGTAAGGTTTTAAATATTTCTACCTTGTCCTTCTATGTTTACTTGAACTTGAAACTAATGAAATCTTAGTAAGCTTGTTAATGATAGGATATATCAAGTGAAATCACTTATTATGCTCGGATGTGTGTTAATGGGCTACCTTATCGAGAACACCTTCCTTTGGTGTAAGGCTCTACGACACCAAATTCCATGTTTAGCACCTATGGTGTTAGTGTCGGCTAAGGCTATACTTTTCCTTAAGTAAAATGGACAATGGAAGTAAAGTAAGGACCCTAACTAGGATAACTTAAAAGTAGTTTCCTACTGTAGTTGGGGATATGGGACTTCACCTATGCATTGTACAAGTGACACTTGAGGGAAGTCCTAGGAAGGTGTTCTAATGCATGTGTCTATGTTTATAGGTTTCTTTCATGACATTGTGATAGCGTTTACATGATGAGTTAATATGCATAACATAAAGTTTTAATATTACTTTGTGACTAAGGCCCTATATTTAAGTGTATGTTGGTTGCCTATAGTATTGTGTTTGGTACATGAACGATATGCTAAGTCTTGTGGTCTGATGGGAGGTCTACTAAGTATGTGTGAGGTTCTGGGGCTTCATAGGTAAAATGCACTAGTATATTTGGATTGGATTTTGAGTAAGGTTTCATAAGGTTCTATGTGAATCAAAATATGTATATATGCATAATGACTAGATCTTACTGCAATGTTTTTATGTCTTGGCCTAAGTGTGTCGCTTATGTATTATACTTCTATGATGGTATGTGTTGGATTATGTAAGTTGTATGTATGGTTTTCCTTGTGAAATTAATGTTATGTATTGCACCAAGTATCATTAGAGGCTTACTTGGGAGGTTAATGATTTAAAAGAAGAACTTCACTGTAAAAGGAAAGTAGCTCACTGTAATGTGAAAAGAGCTCACTCTAAAGTGACCTCAAATATGAATTAAATTCTCTATGCGATTTTATATGATATTTGGACTTTGAATATGTATAGATGATATATTTGAATAATATAAATGCTATTTTATGAAGGCTTTATAAAGATTTACTCAAAAGGCATGAAGTGTGATTTAAAGAAAATGTCCCTTTTAAATGCATGTTTTTCCATGGTTGACATACTTAGTGCATTGTTGTACTAACTACATTCTTCTATACTGTTTAGACAAAGTAGGTTATGGATGCTAAAAAGATGTATTTAGATGATTAGGAGCCTTATATGTGAATTCCCAAGCTGAAGGAAATGAATCCTTAAGTTTAAGGATCTCCTACTTATGTTTAATGTAAAGTCTTATAAATTGTATTGTGAAGTATTATATTTTAAGGGCCGTGTCCCTAAAGTAATCTTATGATGTTATGTCTAGTATGTCAAAGAGACTTAAAGTCTAAATATGTATTCATGATATTTTTTATATATATATATAATGTAAAATTTCTAGCATATGAAGTGGTAGGAAATGTTTTGAATTTTCCGCTAAATTTACATATGACAATGAGATGAATAATAAATATGGGCTTATATAAGACCTTCGAGAGATCAAGTACGCCATGTTACTTCTAGGGGGTGCTCCCAGATGTGACAGATGTTACATAGTCAAACCATACAATAAAAAACATTAGATCACCATAATTATGCATAACTTACCTTAACCTCATCCATAGCCAACACTCTTACACAAAGAGTCATTCATGTTCATATCTTATAACACGTAGAATGATTCATGGAAACAATTCATAGCATTCTTATATAGTATCACATATCTTCATAGCATAAGGAAACCACACCAGAAACACTTTATAAGTCCACTTTTTCAATGGACAAGTGAAGTCCCATACCACCATTCATACTAAGTAAATCTCATTAAAAGGTCACAAATATAATTATCATTCATGTTCATGTTTAGATTCATGGTTCATATTTATGGTGCATAATCCTGTATAGCATGCATTAACTTATATATCATGTCATCTAGCACATACTATAGTCACCTCAAAGCTTACTTGTTCAATGCATAAGTGAAGTCCCATACCCTTACCCACACTAAGTAAGACCCTTTATGTAATCATAGCACATTAATCATATTCTTGTTCATAATTCATATTCTTGTTCTTTTCATGACATGATTCATGTTATTGTCATGTAGGGAAATATAGCCTTAACTGACATACATCATTTGAGCTACATGGAATCCGGTGTGATAAACCCACACCGAAAGGAGGTGTTCTAGTTTCCTTAGGTAGAACTAACATGTTCGGCATATAGGTGGATTCACAAGCTAAAAACATATGTGTGCATATATTATGAGATTGGGAGATTTCAAGTAGAAACCCGGACTAACTAAGGAAAAAAGGTTACCATCTAATGTTCCTATCCACTCGATTGTAAGCTTAATTCCCTTTAATATTCTTTTAAGTCTTTACTTTATATTTATATTCATACTCACAAAAATATTCTTATAACTCAAGCATCATTGTATCATGTAGCTCATGGATTTATTAAGTGAGATTGTCTTGTAACCCTTAGAATCATTAACAAGTGAGTAAATCTCTTACATCATGTACAGAGTGTTTTATGAGAATCATCTATCAATCAACACAACAGTTTTTTATGAGAATCATCTATCAATCAACACAACAACATTTGTCATAATTATAGATATTTCATGCATATTCAAGTGTAGGGGTATACTGGAGGAGAATATTACATCAATACCATCAATACGCAATAGTAATAGGTTCATCAATACATAAGTGAACCATGAGTGCACATACAATCTTCGTTGACTTACACAAACCCTCGTTATTAACCCTCAAGGCCATAAATTAAGATTTAACACTAAATTCTAGAATTTCCACATTAGATATAGGGATAATATGATTCAACAACATAATACATGTAAACATAATCAATTGTTAAACTTCCATGATCAATCAAGTCACACCTTAATTCACAATCTAGGACGAAGGGGAATCATGGGTCCATAGGAGTTTTTCATCAAAATCAATCAATAATTCATTAATACAACCAGAAATCATAATAATCAATAATAAAATTCCATAATTAAACAATTGAAATTGTTTTGGAAAAAGACTCATGACTAGATTAAAACCCTAGTTACTAGGGGCCTTAAAAATATTTTTTGAAGGGGCTCCTTGGGTGATAGCTACCCAAGAATGAAAACATCCATATATTAGTTTAAATTCCACAATAAATTGAGGATGGAAGACTGATTTTTGGATCCCTAGATTGACCTTGACCTTTCTTTTCAATGAAGTCTTTTAGAGAGAAATATTGGAGAGGGGAGATACTTTATAATTTTTCTTGAGAGTTATGAAGTGTTATGTTGAATTTAATGATTTATTAGTATTAATATAGGTTTAAATAATGAATTAAAATGACCCTAAGCTAATATATTAACTCTTGGAATTTGTGGTTTTGACTAAGATTTGGCCAAAAAATTGACAACTTTTGTGGATCCCATCCATGACCCCCCACCTATGGGACTAGATGGATCCGCTGACCGTACAAGTCAATCGTGGGTTAGGTATTTCTCCTTACATTTGGACATGGTTCATGCCTCACTAACAAGACCCCACCTACGCGGAATGAGTTGATCCACAGACCATACTACATGGTCCTAGTTTCCTTAGTTTGGGGGAACACTGAGTATTAACTCATGACCATTACCTACGAAGAATCAGTCAACCCACGAGTTGTGGGTTCCATTTCATGAATCAAGAAGTTCTGATAGCCTTTTGGGGCAGTCCCTTGGCCCTCCTCAAGGACCCTTGGGGGTCTTAGGGGGCATGCCTTGATGTTCATGCACTAGGACCTTATTACTAGGCTATGGAAGATATTTTAGGACCCTAATACTCATGTTAACCCTCGTGAGGCTAATAGTTTCCATATTAATATCTAGCTTATGTAATTAGATTTCCGGGGTTTTTGAGGATTATACTGATGGTTGTGAATAAGAGAAACTCCCCAACAAAAGTAAAGTATACTATTTTTCATTTTATATTATTGCATATATATAAGTTGTAAAGATTTACTAATTTCAAAGCATTTTCATGCTTTACTTTATAAAGTTATCCAATATTCATATTTTATCTTAGTTGTTCCTTAGGTATGTAGATTCATTCTAACCAGTTTTTCATTCAACTATTTTACATAAGGTATATTTTATGTACTATTTCCATTAGGCACTACATTGTAACATCTCATACTTCGTAATAGTCATGAAACTACTAAGAAACTGAAATTTATCATTTTTAAAAAGAACAGGAAAAATCTTGAAATTTCCTAAGTCAAGAAACTGAGTTTTTTGTTATTTTCAGACGGTCATAATTTCTAGCTCATGAGAAATTAAGTGATTTATTTATATGGTTGTAAATACCATGAAGATATCTCTCTAACGCCGTCATGTTTGTGCATTTTTGATATCGTGTGAGGTAGATATGCTTATCAAAATTTGGGTTGTTTTATTGAGGAAGGTCTCAACAAGATTTTAGTAAGGGTAAAGTGGTCTTTTCACCCAAATATTTCCAATCATTTTAATGTTTTGGTAAAACTAAGCCTTAAGTCAGTTTTATAAAAGTTTTACACGCTTAGGGCTTGGGAGAAACGAGAAGTGAAAAGGAGAAATGAAAAAGATCAAGAATTCAGCAAGAACGCCAAGATCGTCGAGTGAATTCATCAGGGGTGATCCTTATTAAGGTACGTTAGATATTAGTGTGTTGGGTTAGTTCACTCACATACAATTTTTTTAATGCAGCAAAGTTTGAGTAGATTGATTGATGAGCACTGAAGTTCTTCAAAAAAATGGTTAAATTCTTGTTGGTTGTTTTAGTGAATTGGATTTGTGTTTTCAAGTTGTTTTTGAAGTCTAATTTATTTTTTATTTAGGTTATTAGTGATCCTAAGTTATGGGGTTAGATCCATGGATGTTTAGAAGGTTTAGAAATTAAAACGGAGAAGAAACCCGAAAGTTCTTTCTGCGAGACCCTGGGACGCTGCACCTACTACAGACCCTAAGAATAATCTCTGTCCATAACGCTATGGCGTGAAACACCAGCCAGAGACCATCAGGACAAATTTTATCCGTCAGGGTCTAGCGCTGCATGCCTTTCAGAGCTCCAAGGGAACCTGGAGACCCTTTTCTTTCCCCATATTTTCATACTAGTTTCGAAGTGATGTACCCAAAGTTCATAGTTGATTAAAACACTATAAGGTACTTATAAGAATCATGAAATCATCCACAAACATGATATAGTGAACCTTGAATCCATAATAAATTCAAGGAAAGTTAAGACCAAAGTGTAAAAAGCTAAGAGTTAAGTGTTAAGGTTAAGAAGTAAGTCAAAGTAAAGTTTCTAAGCATCTTATTTAAATGTTTTACCTTCATTTCAAGGCTCAAATTTAGAGTTAAAGAAAGAGTAAAGAGTTGAGTTCATTTTTCAAAATATATAAGAGAACTAAGTACTCCCTAAAAAGTTATGAATGTCTTTAGATTGATGTTAGAGTTTCTAACAAGAAACGTGAACATTGATTCCAAGATATCTTTTAAAGCTAGGTGTGGATCAATTATATCATCCCAAAGAAAGGAAGTTATTTTAAAAGCATGAGCTAGAATATATATTTGGATTAGTATTTAGCATCGATGTGGGGATAAAAGTTCATATTAACTCGATTGCCCATGTAAACCACGTAGTCGTCTTGGGTTTTATTGGGTCATACTTTTTAGATGATCACGTAAGTTAAGCTAGTATATCCAGTAAGCTAAGGATTTCTATGCGACCGCAAACTATAGGATAGTTCTGGCAGCGTGGGCAAGACGCTTTATCACCATTTATGCTCATACTGGTGGTTTTCGGTTAGAGAATCTCCCATAAAACTATATTACATTCATATATAAGTTAAGTTGAGTTTGTTACTGCATTTCCTTTATTAAACTATGTTGTTTTACTTTTTTACAAAGCTTTATGTGTATCACATATGTATTAAAGTGAATTATATATATGCATTGAGTTGAGTATTCATGAGTGAGCAGAGCCAAGGTAAGTTAATCTTATTCTTATCAAGCTTAAGTTGTTGTTATTATTACAACATGCATTCTCATACATTCGATGTACAAATGCCAGTTCGACTGTATTGTCTTATATTGCAAACGCAAGTAACTAGGATCAGCATCTAGCGCCTTGTTGATCCAGTTTGAGCACTCGAAGTTTGTGATAAGTCTCCTTGCATTCCATAGGATCCTCGTTATTGGTTTCTAGTCTTTTCATTATAGAATGTTGAGGGGTTTGTCCGACATTAATCATAGTATGTTTAGAGCATTAATAGACGAATAGTTAGTCTTTTAGTAAAGTTGAGTCTCTTTATTTACCAATAATTTTATTCAGAGTCTTAAGTCCCATTTTTTCTAGGTTTAAGAGAATGTTCTTGTTTTATCATTGAGTAAGTCTTCGGGTGAATTAAGTAAGCAAGGATAAGGGTTTTCTCATGGTTAGCAATGGTCATTGGGTGTCGGTCACGTCCTAAGTGTAGGGTCGGGTTGTGAAAAACTTTGTATTATAGCATAGAGCTTAAGAGTACTAGGGAGTCTAAGTTTGTATAGTCTTAGTCATCGTTGTGAAGCGCTCCACATTTATCATTAGGAGTCTACAATACTTAGGAATTTCACAGATCTTTCATGTTTCTTTTCATGTGTTAGAGTTCAACTTTAAATAGTTTCCGTCTAATTTATTTTTGTGTTTGTTTCAGATCATCATGCGTACACGAAGAGCAATCAGAGGTCGTCCAGCAAGAAGAAATGCCGAGTAGGTAGAGGTACCTAATGTACCTGAAGTGTAACCTCAAGGGAAATTTACCAATGTTGAGTTCCGCGAGTCTATCAGAATGTTGAGCTAAGCGGTGACTTACCAAGTCGGGCAACAAAGATTAGTTGGACAAGAAGGGCGGACACTTCAAGGATTTGGGAATTCTTGAGGATAAATACCCCGAGCTTTTCTAGTTCAAGAACCACTAATGATTCAGAAAACTTTGTGGAAGAGATGAAGAAGGTGTTTGAGGTGATTCATGTGGTCGATACTGAAAGGGTTGAGCTAGCTGCATATCAACTGGAAAATGCGGCTAAGACTTTTGTTTGACCAGCAGAAGGAGGGCAGCGATGAGAATGCACCACATCCGAGTTAGGATTGTTTCGAAGAGGCTTTCTTTGGATGTTTCTTTCAGCGAGAATTGATGGAAGCAAAGGTATAGGAGTTCCGTAATTCGAAACAGGGCTCCTTGAGTGTTCATGATTATCTGCTGCAATTCAGCAAACTTTCTTGGTATGATCATAAAATGGCTAAAGATATGAGGAGTAGAAAGAGTTTTTTGTCGCTTGTTTCATTCGTGAATCTAGTAAAAAGGGTAGAGGTGCAAAGCTGATCGGTGACATGGACATATACTTATTGATTGTTTATGTGTAGTAAGTTAAAGAGAAAAAGCTGACGGACAAAGAAGAGTACAACAACAAGAAATCCAAGACTGGAACTGAGTTTGGGAAGCAAAAAGGTTGTTCGAATCGACAAAAAATTCCAGAAACAAAAGGCGCCTGCACCATCATCTGCTAGTGCTCATGCACCAAAATACCGTGGTGAGCATCACAACCAAAATTTGTAGAACTATAGAGATAGGATAGAACATTCTCAAAGAAGCCTTGCATAGGTAGGAAGTTGGGCTCCTACATATGCTTAGTTTGGTAGAACCTACCTCAATAAATGTCGTGCGGCCAGACAGGTTTCATCAAGTTTTGTTAAGAGTGACACTCCATGAGAGAGTTTCCTAAGAACAGGCAAGGTAGTTGAAATATGGATAACAGGGGTTAGTCTTCATTAGTTGATGCACCATACATGACAGAACCTACAGGAGCCACTTCAGGTACAGGACGAGGAGAAAACTGCATCCATGTAATCACGAGTCACCAAAAGAAAGAGAACTCGCCAAATGTTGTCACGGGTATGATCAAAGTATTTACTTTTGGTTTTTATGCTTTGTTAGTGTAACACTTTGAAAATCCAAGTCCTAATCTAGAGACATACATTAGTTTCTAAGGGTTTTAACACCATTTTAAGATCATAAATAATTTCTAGAAGTCATTTAGAATGAGTTGGAGTCAAGAAGTCAAGAAACGTCCATGACGTTCGGAGTTTAGTCTAAGCGGTGCTAGTGTGCCTTAGCCTAGTTTATAGGGTTTTAAGAATTGGAATCGGGTAAAAATTTATGTGGATGTGTCAAAAGATGTCAAACATATATTAAACAAGTTTATAGTTTAAAATTCTGGGAACGACGGCCCAAGGACCACTCTAACGGTCTATGAGGAGGACCCTTCCATTTTGATGAAAAAGTTCCCTTGAGGTAGTGTCTACCTACGAGTGACGTAAACGGGGCATAGGAAAATCAACGAGGTGTCGATTGCCTCTGTCAATGGATACTTATCCAATTTCAGAAAGATGGGCAAAAAAAACAATCTCTGATCAAACCAACGGTTGTGCAGCATCGTTGTGGGGTGAAGTCGTCGAATGACCTACGACCAGTATGTCGGGGTCTCATTGGTCAGGAGTGAACTTTTTGTTAAGTTTTTAATTGGTTCATTTAATTAACTAAGTTATTTAGAGGTCTTATTTGGGTTTAAGGGTAGGTTAATTACATTTTTTAAGCAACTATATATGCTACCCTAAGCCTAAACCCCACTTAACACCCCAAATTCCCAAAAAACAAATTGCTCTTCCTTCTCTCTACTTTCTCTCTCACAAAAAAGAACTCAATTGGAGAACTAGTTCAAGGTCATAGAGAATCAAGAATTCACCTTTTCACAATCGATATTCAAATATTAACAAGGTATGGGATCCTTTAACCTTTGGGATTGCTTTCCCCAAAGGGTTCTTCAATAATTGGTTTTCAAAATGATGATTTCATATGTTTTTCTTCCTAATACAAATTTGATCATCTAAATTTTATTGTTTATGGTTTAATTTGATGATTATGATTAGATTATGTTGTTTTATGGTTCAATTACCCTAGTTCTTGATGAATTTACCTAGATTGTTGAATAGTTGATGAATTGACCCAAATCCCCCAACCCTAGGTTATGAACTCATGCTGAATTAATTAGTGTTGATGAAATTGACTTAGTTATTGTGTTAATTACTATTGAATGATTTTATTACACCTATTGATGGATGAAGTTGGATTGATTGAGGATAATAACAATGATGATGTCTTATTAAAGGGGAATTGGTAAGACTTTGTGATCTTGAACCTTTACTTCAATTTTGATGACTTTTAATTGGTGATGAATTTTAATTGAATCATGCCTTGTGCTTATATTAATTAGGTTTTGGTATGACGATCTTATTGAAATGTCTTTACTATGTGAAGGTGTGAAATTATGTTTAAGTTTAAATGATACAAGGTTGGTTATGAATTGCCTATGTGACTTATTATGACATGATGATGATAATGTGTTGATATCACACATAAGGTTTTTGTGGAAAGGACATTTTCTTGAAATTTGTAAAGAGCTAATGTAATGAATATACAAGGGGTTAGTCTCCTATGACCTATACTAAGTTATGATGATTAACAAAAGCTTAAAGATATTTAAAAAAGGGACTCTAGATTAGAACCGAGCGAACTAGTAGTGAGGAGTGTCCGTTCCCAAGGTGGAAAGGTATGTTTACTATGTTACTCATGAGACTAGAGACTATAATGCAATATTCATAAAGAGGTTCCCAAGAATATCTCCTAGTTCTTCAATAATGTTTGCCCCATAGGAATACTTGCTAATGGATCCTTCTAGAATTCTATGTTCTTTCTTTGGTATTACCTTGGCAAGTAATCCAACTTCTTTCGGTGTAGGGTTTCATGACACCGGATTACACATTTATCTCATGTTGTCTATGTCGGTTAAGGCAACTATTCCTGAAAGTAAAAAAAGTAATAAAGTGAACACTAACTAGGGTGACCTTAGAGGTTTGACTTAGTCTAGGTAAGGGTATGGGACTCTATCTATGCATTGCACTAGTTGTCCTTGAGGAAGTTTTAAAAGATTTTTCTTATGTGTTATTAAGGAAATGATATGAATATGTTGACTTTACATGTTGATGCCTCCTATACCATGTTAGATTCACTTATGAACATGATATTGGTCTATATTGTTAGAGATGATGATGATTACTCTTAATTTTTATGTTATGAGATTCTAGACATTTCGCATGGTCTTTTTTTGGGTTTACTTGGTCGAGTAATGTTATGGGGTTTTACTTGGTCATTGCACTTGTGGACTTGATGATGGGTCATGAGTAATGGTCTTGTATGTGTGGTAATGTTATAAACTATTATATACATGCTTTGTTCTTATATCTTGATGTTGGAGTTGGGATAGTTATATATTCAATTATGCTATTACATATGTTGACTTGCATAAACTTGATGATGTTGGTCTTGTGTCATCTATGGTTTTGTCTTACGAATATGTGATTATTGGCTAATATGTGTAATTGGTTATGCTAAAGCCATTTATAAGTAACTTAGCATTGTTTTGAAAAAATGTCCCCTTTAGCATGATTTCAAATGTATATGAGCATATTCCCATACATAGTACGAGTGTGTACTAACTTATATTTCTATCTTTCTACAATTATGTAAGTTCCGTCCATTGAGGTTCCAGAAAGGACATTTGAAGATACTTAGGTTCTCATTCTCCAAGTTTGGTAGTTACTCACCTTCCGAGGATGATGCCACTATCTATTTATTTATGTTGTTCTATTTTACAGACAATTTAGTTCTTTTCGTTTTATTTGAAAACAATTGTTGTTTTGCCTATATGTGGCCTTGTTGAAGTAAAAGAGTTATGCCTAATGTTGTATTTGTCATATCCGGGTTTACCCCTACACGTAACCGGCGTTGGCCTTCTTTTTTAAGGACTAAGACTAGCCTCTTAGTCTCATTTCGTTACATTCATAGGTTGATAAATGCGGAAAAATTTAAAACTTTCGTTATCACTACTTGGAGGTTTGCGTAGACCTCTACATACACATAATATTTTTTCATTTCGAGTATAAATAGATCCTTCGTATAGGAAGGTTACATTGCGTTCTACTTTTATTGCACATACATATACGTAAAATAGAAATAGTCTCAACGATTGTCTAATATCATACCATCTAAACGATTATCTCAATATGGGAATAGCCCTTACATCATTCCAACAAGATCATGTATAGGCCATACAAAAGTACAATACTCAATTAAAAAGGAAAGGAATGAAAGAGTCAATAAGCTCATAAAAATATCCGTAAGCTAGAGGATGGCATTGCCCTTGAAAGTTGAGGACCTACCCCACTTGGATGAAAGGAAGAATGCAATCCTTCAAAAATGTCTCCTTCAAAACACTTCAATGGCCGGAACCTAAAACGTTTGGGAAAAGGGAAGAAAATGGGGTTAGTTCTCTACTTGTAATAAGTATGGGATCTTATGCACATACAGAAGCAAAACATGCTAAAATGGACTTTTTATCATAACATGCAAATTTACCTCTTAAGGGACTTAATGAAAAGTCAAGTAAGTTATATAAACAAAACAAACATGCTTACTATCTCAACAAGTAATAGTTATCCCAACATACTTGAAACCATTATTTACTACAACCCTAACATCAAGGAATAATATCAAAAGTATGAAACAATCAAACATATCATAATAAGCAAGACAACTACTCACAAGTCCTTATCAAGTCAACAAGTGCAATGATCAAGCAAAGGCCCATAAACTTTCTCAATAATGTATCCTCAACAAGATAACATGAACAATGTCCAACTTTACATATCACGACATTTAGGTTTACATTTTTTCATCGATTAACATTATAACCCATACCATATTCATAAATGAACTAATCAACATATAGTATAAACAATGTGTCATGGTCATCATATATACATCATATATTATCATAACAAAAATATATATAAGAACTACCTCCTAACTCCTCTCAAGGATAACTAGTGAAATGTTTAGGTAGAGTCCCATACCCTTACCTAAACTAAGATAGAACCCTTGGATTATCTAATTTAGAGTTCAAGTCCTTTAATTCGTTTTACCTTTTTGGGAACATCTGACCACATGAGCAAGTGTGGAATCCGCTGTCATAAAACCCTACATTAGAAGAAGGCGGACTATTGGCAAAGGTAGTACCAAAACATGAAACATAGCAACAACGTGGATCCACTAGCTAGTATTCCTATTTCGGCAGCATAGTTCAAGAACTTGGAGATTTAGTTGGGACCCTCTTTATGCGCCATGAAGTATAGTCTCCAATCTCGAGAGTAATGTAGTGTTCCTACATTCCCTATGTGGGAAGGGAAGCTCCTCAATCTAGTTCACTCGTTGCTAAGCTAGAGTTCCTTTTTGAAATGTCTTTAAGCTTTTAATTATCAACCAAGTCAACAAGTGCAATGACCAAGCAAAACCCCAAAAAATTACTCAATCAAGTATCCTCAACAAGATAACATAACCAATGTAAACTTTACATATCATGGCATTTAGGTTAACATTTTTTCATATATTAACATTATAAACCATATCATATTCATAAATGAACTAATCAACATATAGTATCAACAATGTGTCATGGTCATCATATATACGTTATACATTATCATAACATAAACATACATAAGCCTTTAATTATCAATCATAGCTTAATTTAGGCAACAGGGTCCGTTGTATAATCATATGTAAATATCTCAATAGGAATTGTATGAGTATAAGTCCTTTCATCACAATTCATATAATTGAGGTTAACACGTTAGCATTTTATAGAATACCAAGGCACATTGATAGTTTTCACCATCCTTATATCACATAAACCTTAATAACCTCACAACATAGTTAAGACATTTTAATTCAACATCATACAACCCTATAATCCTAGTATAAAGCATACTCCAATGTAATATCATGACTTAACAACAATTGATCACAATTGGAAATAAAGATAGAGAAAAACTTACTAACTCTTCCTCATAGTCTATCATCAAGGTCTTACCATCAACCCGCAACTCAACCCAACTTGGGGAGTAACATCATCACACAATGATAACCACTAAGATAACAAGGCCAATTGCATTTCTATAACACAATTCAACTCTAGATCACAACTTGATACAAGATGACCTAAACATACTCAACCATTGAAATCTATTTTCAAGGAACCCTTTGAGGAAATAGTGTCAAAGGTTAATAGAATTCATAGCTTAACGTTTTTGAACAATTTTATGGTGAATTCATCCCTTTACAGTCCCAAAACCCTAATCCTTGCTAGTCTACAGTGGTGTGTTCATGTAAAGAGAGAAATAAGTTAGAAGAAAGAGAGTTTTTTTGAGAATTTTCTTTAGATTAATGAGGGTTGGGAGTATTTATATTGGGTCTTAAATCAACTTAATTAGAATCCCTGAAACCCTAATTCAATATCCTAAACCCCTAACTAATTAAATGAGACCAACTTAAATTAGGTAGAAAACTTGACCCTCAAAGACAAAACCCCGCAATGGGCCGTCTGTGAGTCGACGGACATCCCCCCACCGTCCCTCACTCTTTCGTCTTTATCAGAGATTTTGTAGTGAGGGGATTCCTCCAATTGTCTAAGTGTTGGACAACGGTGGCATCGACGCCTCGTTGATCCACACACGGTCCGTAGTCTGCACCTCTGCATTTCGTCGATGAGTACAGAGGTTGTGCAGGTGAAGGGGCCTTCTCCACCAGCCTATATCTGGGATGATGTTGGCATCGACGCCCCGTCGATCCACACACGGGGCCGTCTTCTATCCCGTCGATGCACACTGCCAGGCTATGTTGCATCAAATTATAAGTTTCCTCCTCAAGGCCCTTGGTTTGTCCTTTGGGAGTCGTACCCGGACGTTTCAACCATGAAACAACTCAATGACGTATAAGCTACCTTTCCACCAATCTTCATACAATTTCGACTCCTAAAAGCTAGTCAAATAGGCTAAGGCACACTAACATCCCTTTGAACCAAATTCCCGGATGTCATGGATGTTCTTGGACGTCTTGGTTCTTAAAGCTCCTAAATTACCTATATTCATTAAAATTGGACTTACAAACAGTACTTAAACTATATGACACCAATGTTAGGCTTTATAGTTTGTGTTGGATTTTAAAGGTTTCACATTATCCCGCCCTTAGGAATATTCGTCCCCGAATGACACCAAAACTCTTTTGAAGGAAGGAATAGACTCAATACTAGCAGCCCAACCAATCAACATTATCAAATTAACATAAATCATGTCATTTCAACAAGGCAAATATCAAAATTCATATTACCACACATAAGGCTCAAAACACTTTATCATGAGGCATTTCCTTTTGACAACACTTATGAGTTGAACATACATTACATGAGTCAAATAACACAAAGTTAAACTTAACAACATCCTACCTATCATTTAATAAACACCCACCATATCATAATGCCCAACGTAACTCAAAACAAGAAAAAATCAAAATTTCATGTTTTTAAGAGAAATACTATAGTAACTTCACTGTAAGTTTTTTCCAATAATGCTTAATGTGCAAAACTTCACCCAAAATCAAGAAACTTCAATTTCTAGTCATATATATATAATTAAAAAGAATGACTAACCTTCATTCTCAAAAAGATGAGTGTAACGGGACTTCAAGTTTGGCTCGGCCTCCCATGTTGCACCCTCAACTAGATGATTTTTCCATAAAACCTTTACATAAACCACCTCTTTATTCCTTGACTTCTTGACTTGCCTATCAAGAACTTGAACCGAAAATTCACTCATAATAAAGGTTATCCTTGACACCAAGACCCTGAATAGGAAGAACAGACTCGGGATCACCGATAAACTTTTTCAACATAGAAACATGGAAAACCGGATGAATCGAAGCCAATTCTCTAGAAAGTTTCAATTCATAGGCAACCTTACCAAACCTTTGAAAGATTTCATAGGGACCCACATAACGAGGACTCAATTTCCCCTCTTTTCCAAATCTAACCACCCCTTTCATTGGTGAAATTTTGAAATACACCTTATCACTTTCTTCAAACTCCAAATCCCTTCTCCTATGATCGGCATAAGACTTTTGCCGACTATAGGCCTTTTGCAACAAATTCCTTATGATATGAACATTTTTCAAAGTCTTATAAATTAACTCGGGACCAAGAAGCGATGGATCACCCACTTCAAACCATCCAATAGGAGACCTAAACCTCCTACAATACAAGGCTTCATAGGGAGCCATGGAAATGAACGAATAAAACTATTGTTGTAGGCAAACTCCACCAAAGGTAAATTTCTATCCCAACTACCTTTAGAATCAATGATACACGCCCTAAGCATATCTTCACGGGTTTGTATCGTACTCTCTAGTTGACAATCTGTTTGGGGATGAAAAGCGATGCTCAACTTCACTGTAGTGCCCAATCCTTTTTGGAACGACCTCCAAAATCTATTTGTGAATTGTGAACCGTGATCCGATATGATTGATAACGGAATTCCATGGAGGCACACAATCTCATCTTGGAAGATTCTTTCATAATCCTTCGCGGAATATGTAGACTTGACAGCAATAAAGTGAGCGAAATTAGTCAATCGATCCACAACCACCCATATGGAATCATATGACTTTTGAGTCCGAGGTAAAACTACTATAAATTCCATATTTATGTCTTCCCACTTCCAAGTAATAATTTGGATCTCTTGTATTAACCCACCAGAAATTTGGTGTTCGAACTTTACTTGTTGGAAATTTGGAGACTTGGCGACAAACTCCAGTATGTCCCTTTTTAAACCTTCCCACCAATATATCTCCCTTAGGTCATGTTACATTTTTGTCAACCCCAGATGAAATGAGTAGATCGACCTATATTCTTCTTATAGGATCCTATCCCTCAACCCATCTACATCATGAACAGATAATATCCCTTGGTACCTTAACACACCATCCCCCCCTAAGGAGAATGATTCATTCAACTTGCCGAGAACTGATTCTTTTAATTCCATTAAGGCTAAATCAAGGTGTTGTTTGGACATCACCTCAACCACTAAAGATGACTCTGAGTTATGATGAACTATAGCACCTCCATCAAGATAACTCTCCAACCTTACCCCCAACCTAGCCAACCTTTGTAGTTCCCTTGATAGGTCCTTCTTGGCTTCACCAAGATGGGATACACTACCCATAGTCATACGATTTAGGGCATCCACAACTGCATTATTCTTGCAAGGGTGATAAAGAACACTCATATCATAATCTTTCAAAAATTCTAGCCACCTTATTTGTCGGAGATTCAACTCTTTTTGGGTAAACACATATTGGAAACTCTTGTGATGGGTAAAAACATTAACATGAACCCCATACAAGTAATGCCTCTAAATTTTCAATGCAAACACCACTGTCGCTAATTCAAGGTCATGAATGGGATAATTTATCTCATGTACCTTTAGTTTCCTTGAGGCAAAGGCTATCATGTTCGTGTGTTGCATAAGAACACACTCCAAACACACTCGGGATGCGTCACAATATACTACAAAACCCTTTGTTCCCTCCGGTAAGGTCGACACTAGAGTGGAAGTAAGCCTATCTTTCAACAATGGGAAACTTTTCTCACAGGCCTCCGACTACTCAAACTTCATACCCTTTTGAGTCCAAGTAGTCAGAAGACGCAATGGATACGAAACAATCCACGAACCTACGATAGTAACCCGCTAAACCCAAGAAACTCCTAATGTTAGTCAGACTTGTCACGACCAAAATCGGATCGCGACTGGCACCCACACTTATCCTTCTATGTGAGCGAACCAACCAAATCTAAACCTTAACATTTCAATGTAATATCAACAAAAAGTAATGCGGAAGACTTAAACTCATTAATAAAAACTAATTTAATAACTTGTAAAATTCAACATCTATTATTATCCCCAAAATATGGAAGTCATCACCACAAGAACATCTATGATCAAATTACTAAACTAAGAGTATTCTAAAAGCTAAAATAACAAAAGCTAGTCCATGCCGGAACTTCAAGGCATCAAGACATGAGGAAGAAGATCCAGTCCAAGCTAGAAGCATTAGCTCACCCTGATATCCGGAGTAATGAAGACTGGCTAGAGTTACTGTTGAGTCGAAGATGACGGCACGTTTGCTGCACTCCACAAATAAACAAGAAGAAAACATAAAAGTAGGGGGTCAGTACAAACACAAGTACTGAGTAGGTATCATCGGCCAACTAAAAATAGAAAGCAATATATCTCAGATAACATCATAAAATCAACTAATATTCTTAACAGGTGATAGCAACAAGTATAAACATCATTTGTAATATCACCGATCATATCTATGAGGACTCAAGCCTCCACACCATACTCTTTGGGAAACATGTTCTTTAGATTGAGTATATTAGCATCTTTCAAGATTCATTATCTATATTTCTCTTGTGTCGGTACGTGACACTCCGATCCCTCGTTAGTCTTTATTCCTCTTGTGTCGGTACGTGACACTCCGATCCCCTACTACTATGTGTCGGAACGTGACACTCCGATCCCCTAAATTTACGTGTCGGTTCGTGACACCCGATCCCTTAAATCTACGTGTCGGTTCGTGACACCCGATCTCCTAAATCTACGTGTCGGTTCGTGACACCCGATCCCCAAAATCTACGTGTCGGTTCGTGACACCCGATCCCCTAAATCTACGTGTCGGTTTGTGACACCCGTCCCACTAATTCTACGTGTCGGTTCGTGACACCCGCCCCACTAATCTCATTCTATTAGTAAATCAAGACTTCTTTTATATCAAGGCATCATCATCTCATTACTTTAGTTCATCAATCCTTCTTTTATACCAAGGCATCATCATTTAACAAGAGATTAGGTTTTTATCAAGATTTGGGATTCAATAGCTTCATCATGCTTGTTTCATCACAATCATATATATAAAATCACATCATGCATACACACAATTAAGCATATAGAGACTTTATAATACTACCCAACACATATCATTTGTTATTAAGAGTTTACTACGAGTAGCATAAAAAAAAACCATAATCTACCTCCACCGAAGATTCGTGATCAAGCAAGCAAATTCCTCAAATTCTTGTTGTCTCTTCGTTCGTTTCTCTCTCTTTTTCTGTCTCTCTTTGTTCTTTCTATTTTTCTTATTCAAACCCTCTTTCTTTTACCCTAATAATCATATAATTAAGTATAAAAGATGGCACTAATAACCCACTAATTAACTTAAGGTTACCTCTTTTAACCCCCAAGTAATTAGGCTTATTAAAATTAACCCACCACTTTATAATTAAAGCAGAAAATAGTCCAAAACGCCCCTTAAAAAAATTAACAGAAATCCGACCCAGCGAGGGATTGCGCAGCCTGTGACGGCCCGTCGTGCCTGCGACGGTCCGTGCTGCAGGTCCTCGCAAGGTTCAGAGACTCAATTTCCACCAAAGAGTCTGTGACGGTCCGTCACGCCTGTGACGGTCCGTCCTGCCATTCCGTCGTGACGTTCAGAGAGTCGCTCTCAGTACCCAATTTTCTAATTTCTAAGTGTTTTGGAACGAGACCCCCTCGACGCTCCGTCGTGACCATGAAGGTCCGTCGTGGGTTCCGTCGCCTCTGCCAGTTTTCCAGAAATAAAAATTTGCTGCTCAAAACGACTAAACAGGTCGTTACAATAGATACCAATTTACCCATCGTTTGTCCTCGAACGATCATGAGAAGTAAAATAAGAGTGCAAAGAAGTACCTGAATCTGTAAACAGGTGTGGGTATCTTTCTTGCATATGTGCCTCCTTCTCCCAAGTGGCTTCTTCAACCGGTCGATTCTTCCATTGCCCTTGATGGATGCAATCTCCCTTGACCTCAACTTGCGAACTTCTCTATCTAAAATAGCAACAGGCTCCTCCTTATAAGACAAATTCTCATCAAGCAAAACTGAATCCCAACGGATAATGTAGTTTCCATCCCCATGGTATCTTTTCAACATCGACACATGGAATACCGGATGTACTCCGGAGAGTGCTGGAGGCAAAGCTAATTCATAAGCCACCTCCCCTACTCGCTTCAGAACTTCAAATGGACCAATATACCTCGGACTAAGCTTACCTCTTTTACCAAATCGCATCACACCCTTCGTGGGTGAAACCTTCAGCAAAACCTGTTCACCTTCCATGAACTCCAAATCCCTAACCCTTCGATCTGCATACTTCTTTTGCCTACTTTGAGCCGCTAAAAGCTTTTCTTGAATGGATTTCACCTTTTCTAACGAGTCCCTCAAATGGTCAGTACCCCAAGGTCTAACCTCGAATGCATCAAACCAACCAATGGGAGACCTACATCTCCTACCATACAATGCTTCAAATGGGGCCATGTCAATACTTGAGTGATAGCTATTATTGTATGAAAACTCCGCTAAGGGTAAGAAGCTATCCCAATGGCCACCAAATTCTATCACGCATGCACGAAGCATATCCTCCAACACTTGAATCGTTCGCTCAGACTGACCGTCGGTCTGGGGGTGAAATGCAGTACTAAGGTCCAACCTAGTACCTAATTCCGCATGCAATGTTCTCCAAAACTTAGAAGTAAACTGCGTACCTCTATCTGATATGATGGACAGTGGAACTCCATGCAATCGAACAACTTCTGAGATGTAAAGTTTGGCTAACTTCTCTGCATTATAAGTCACCTTGACCGGAATGAAATGAGCAGACTTAGTCAATCTGTCCACAATTACCCAAATAGAGTCAAACTTCCCCAATGTCTTCGGAAGACCAACCACGAAGTCCATTGCAATTCTCTCCCATTTCCATTCCGGAATGGGCATTCTCTGAAGTGTTCCTCCGGGCCTTTGGTGTTCATACTTTACTTGTTGACATTTTGGACATTTGGCAATAAAATCCACAATATCACGCTTCATTCTACTCCACCAAAAGTGTTGCTTTAGGTCACGGTACATCTTGGTTGCACCCGGATTTATCGAATACCTTGAACTATGAGCCTCTGTCAGAATGGTGTTGATCA
Organism: Solanum habrochaites; assembly: GCA_027704765.1. Taxonomy (NCBI): domain Eukaryota; kingdom Viridiplantae; phylum Streptophyta; class Magnoliopsida; order Solanales; family Solanaceae; genus Solanum; species Solanum habrochaites. The sequence goes on along the minus strand of JAKWJA010002495.1, from coordinate 17,350,346 downwards.
AATCATCCACGCGGGGTACACATACCCTTCACTTAATCCTCAAAACACCTTCCTCATCGATTGTCGCTTCTTTAGTCTCTCCTTGCAACACTTTATCTCGGATCCGGATCAATTTTTCATCATTAAACTGCTTTCCCTTAATCTTGTCAAGGAAGGAAGATCTTGCCTCCACACAAGCTAAAAATCCTCCCTTCTCATTTACTTCTAATCTCATAAGGTCGTTAGCCAGAATCTGAACTTCTCTAGCCAATGGGCGTCTAGAAGCTTGCAAGTGAGCTAGACTTCCCATGCTTCCCGCCTTTCTACTTAAAGCATCCACTACAACATTTACCTTCCCCGGATGATACAAAATAGTGATGTCGTAGTCCTTCAGTAGTTCCATCCATCTCCTCTGTCTCAAGTTCAAATCTCTCTAAGTAAAGACATACTGTAGACTTCGATGATCCGTATAGACCTCACACTTAACCCCATATAAATAGTGTCTCCATTACTTTAATGCAAACACTACCGCGGCCAATTCCAAATCATGAGTTGGATAGTTACGTTCATGCACCTTTAATTGTCTTGAAGCATAAGCAATCACATTCTTCTCTTGCATTAGCACTGCACCCAAACCCGAATAGGATGCATCACAATAGACAATGAAATTCTTACCTTCCACTGGCAAGGTGAGAATTGGTGCAGTAGTCAATAGAGTCTTGAGTTTCTGAAAGCTGTCCTCACATTCATCCGACCATACAAATGGAACATTCTGCTTAGTCAAGTTCGTCAATTGGGAAGCAATAGAAGAGAATCCCTTGACAAATCGGCGGTAGTAGCTAGCTAACCCAACAAAGCTCCTTATTTCTGACACATTAGTAGGTCTTACCCAATTCTTCACTACTTCAATCTTAGAAGGATCCACCATCACTCCATCCATAGAAATAACGTGCCCCAAGAAGGACACTAATCTAGCCAAAACTCACACTTGGAGAATTTGGCATAAAGCTTTTTCTCCCTCAACATTTCCAACACAATTCTCAAATGCTCCTCATGTTCCTTCTTACTCTTGGAGTATATCAGTATATCATCAATAAATACGATCACAAAGAGATCCAGATATGGCTTAAAAATCCCGTTCATCAAGATCATGAAAGCAGCAGGGGCATTCGTTAATCCAAAGGACATTACCAAGAATTCATAATGCCCATACCTGGTTCGAAAAGCAGTCTTTGGCACATCTACTGCCCGTATTTTCAATTGACGATAACCAGACCTCAAGTCAATCTTAGAAAAGACACAAGCACCTTGTAACTGGTCGAACAAATCATCAATGCAAGGAAGAGGATACCTGTTCTTAATAGTTACTTTATTTAGTTGCCGATAATCTATGCACATCCGAAGACTCCCATCTTTCTTCTTTACAAACAAAACAGGAGCACCCCAAGGGGATGCACTTGGTCTAATGAAGCCTTTGCTCAACAACTCTTGAAGTTGAGCCTTTAGCTCCCTTAACTCAGCGGAAGCCATTCTATAAGGGGGTATAGAAATGGGGCGAGTACCCGGTTCAAGATCGATGCAGAAGTCAATATCCCTATCTGGTGGCATACCAGGAAGATCTGCAGGGAACACATCCAAAAACTCACGGACTATCGAAACCGACTCAATCGAAGGTACTTGGGTAGTATCATCTCTGAGATGTGCCAAGAACGCTAAACAACCCTTACTAACCATTTTCTTAGCACGAAGAAAGGAGACGATACGCACCGGATTGGAAGTGTAGTCACCCTCCCACACCAACGGATCTGTCTCAGGCTTGGCTAACGTCACCGTTTTAGCATTACAATCCAAGATCGCAAATTGCGGAGAAAGCCAAGTCATACCCAGAATTACATCAAAATCAACCATTTCTAAGATAACCAAATCTACATAAGTGTTGCTCCCCACAAAGTTCACCAAACAAGACCTATATACCTTTTCAACTACCACAGACTAACCCACCGGAGTAGAAACACGAATAGGCATATCAAGTAATTCACAATGTAAATTTAGACCATTAGCAAATGAGGAAGATATATAAGAAAATGTGGATCCAGGATCAAACAATACGGAAGCCATGCAATCACAAACCAGAAGATTACCTGTGATGACAGCATCAGATGTTTCCGCCTCCGATCTCCCAGGGAAAGCATAACAATGGGCCCTTTCGTTTGTTTGTCCGTTGCCCCTACCATGTTGTGATGTAGTGGCTCCAGTTTGCCCATCACCCCGGCCGTTTTGGTGACCACCATTACCTCGACCACCACGTCCTCCAGAATAGCGGCCTCTACCATGACCACCTCTGCCTCTAACTATTGGGGGTCTATAACTCTGTTTTGGACAATTCCTTCTAATATGTCCAGTCTCCCCACATCGATAACACTCTCTGGAGTCGGGCATAGGTCTCTCAGAGAAGTGTTGACCGGTCTGAGGTGGACCCCCAACTACAGTCTGTAGTGAAGACTGAATTGGTCGGACTGAGTAACCTCCTGAACCCTGTCCTCTGGAGTAAGAACCATTAAACTCACCTCCCTTACGAAACCTTTTAGATGTCGGTGTCATGGTGAAGTCATCTGGCTTCACTCCCTCTACCTCTATCACGAAGTCTACCACTTCTTGAAAAGATTTCGCTGTGGCCGCTACCTGTAAGGCTGAAATTCGCAACTCTGATCTCAACCCCTTCACAAAACGGCGAATCCGCTCTTGTGGACTGAAACATAGTTGGGTGGCATACCTGGATAATGCGCGAAACTTAGCCTCATATGCAGTAACCGACATCCTACCTTGCTCTAGGCTTAAGAACTCATCCCTTTTCCTATCCCTCAAAGTCCGGGGGATATACTTCTCCATAAACAAGCTAGAGAATGAGGCCCAAGTCATAGGTGGTGCCTCTGTTGGTTGACACTCAACATGTGACCGCCACCACATTTTGGCGTTCCCTTGAAACTGGTAACTCACGAACTCAACACCAAACCGTTCTACTATACCCATCTTGTGTAGTATCTCATGACAGTCAACCATAAAATCGTAAGCATCCTCAGATTCTGCACCCTTGAAGACTGGAGGTTTCAATTTCAAGAACTTACTGAAAAGTTCATGATGATCATTTGTCATTATAGGCCCAGTAGTCAGGCGTGGAAACGTGCCTATGTCCAATGAGGCATCCATACGAGGAGCCATAGTGGCTGTATGTTGTACTTCTGAAACCGGAGGTGTTGGTGCAGAAAACACTGGAGGTGCCTGACCCTGATCAGACAACCCACTAAGATAAGCGAGAACCTGATTGATCATTTCGGGGGTAGGTTGGGGTGGCAATTCCTCATTCTGCACTTGTTCATTCTCCCCATCCTCCCCTTCTCTTACTACTTCCTCTTTCGGTGGAGGAGTCACCGCCCTAGTACTAGATGGGCTAGGTTCTTATCCTCTTCCTCTAGAGGATGTCCTCCCACGACCTCTACCACGGCCTCTTGCCGTTCCTTTTCCTCGAGCCACAGCCCCAGTGGCTGGCTCAGTTATATCCTGCCTTGCTGGTGTTGGTGTTGGCGTAGTCGTTGTTCTTGTTCTAACCATCTGCGAAAGAGAGTGAAGATGGTCAGATACCAATTTGTATCACCTAGATACCAATTAGATCCAAGTAATAGCACGAAAGAAAGAAAGAAAGAATGGAATTTTCCTAAAGTCTTATAGCCTCTCAAAGAAAAGTAAAGGCGTCCCCCTACCGTTCTTTAAGACTCTACTAGACCTGTTCTTGTGTGATGAGACCAACGAACCTAATGCTCTGATACCAAGTTTGTCACGACCCAAATCGGATCGCGACTGGCACCCACACTTATCCTTCTATGTGAGCGAACCAACCAAATCTAAACCTTAACATTTCAACGTAATATCAACAGAAAGTAATGTGGAAGACTTAAACTCATTAATAAAAACCAATTTAATAACTTCTAAAATTCAACATTTATTATTATCCCCAAAATCAGGAAGTCATCACCACAAGAACATCTATGATCAAATTACTAAACTAAGAGTATTCTAAAAAGCTAAAATAACAAAAACTAGTCCATGCCGGAACTTCAAGGCATCAAGACATGAGGAAGAAGATCCAGTCAAAGCTAGAAGCATTAGCTCACCCTGATATCCGGAGTAATGAAGACTGGCTAGAGTTACTGTTGAGTCGAAGATGACGGCACGTTTGCTGCACTCCACAAATAAACAAGAAGAAAACATAAAAGTAGGGGGTCAGTACATACACAAGTACTGAGTAGGTATCATCGGCCAACTCAAAATAGAAAGCAATATATCTCAGATAACATCATAAAATCAACTAATATTCTTAACAGGTGATAGCAACAAGTATAAACATCATTTGTAATATCACCGATCATATCTATGAGGACTCAAGCCTCCACACCATACTCTTTGGGAAACATGTTCTTTAGATTGAGTATATTAGCATCTTTCAAGATTCATTATATATATTTCTCTTGTGTCGGTACGTGACACTCTGATCCCTCGTTAGTCTTTATTCCTCTTGTGTCGGTACGTGACACTCCGATCCCCTACTACTATGGTCGGAACGTGACACTCCGATCCTCTAAATCTACGTGTCGGTTCGTGACACCCGATCCCCTAAATCTACGTGTCAGTTTGTGAAACCCGATCCCATAAATCTACGTGTCGATTCGTGACACCCGATCCCCTAAATCTACGTGTCGGTTCGTGACACCCGTCCCACTAATTTTACGTGTCAGTTCGTGACACCCGCCCCACTAATCTCATTCTATTAGTAAATCAAGCCTTCTTTTATATCAAGGCATCATCATCTCATTATTTTAGTTCATCAAGCCTTCTTTTATACCAAGGCATCATCATTTAACAAGAGATTAGGTTTTTATCAAGATTTGGGATTCAATAGCTTCATCATGCTTGTTTCATCACAATCATATATATAAAATCACATCATGCATACACACAATTAAGCATATAGAGTCTTCATAATACTACCCAACACATATCATTCGCTATTAAGAGGTTACTACGAGAAGCATAAAAAAAAAACCATAACCTACCTCCACCGAAGATTCGTGATCAAGCAAGCAAATTCCTCAAATTCTTGTTGTCTCTTCGTTCGTTTCTCTCTCTTTTTCTGTCTCTCTTTGTTCTTTCTATTTTTCTTATTCAAACCCTCTTTCTTTTACCCTAATAATCATATAATTAAGTATAAAAGATGGCACTAATAACCTACTAATTAACTTAAGGTTACCTCTTTTAACCCCCAAGTAATTAGGCTTATTAAAATTAACCCACCACTTTATAATTAAAGCAGAAAATAGTCCAAAACGCCCCTTAAATAAATTAACAGAAATCTGACCCAGCCTTGGATTGCGCAGCCTTTGACGGCCCGTCGTGCCTGCGACGGTCCGTCCTGCAGGTCGTCGCAAGGTTCAGAGACTCAATTTCCACCAAAGAATCTGTGACGGTCCGTCACGCCTGTGACGGTCCGTCCTACCATTCCGTCGTGACGTTCAGAGAGTCGCTCTCAGTACCCAATTTTCTAATTTCTAAGTGTTTTTGAACGAGACCCCCTCGACGCTCCGTCGTGACCATGACGGTCCGTCGTGGGGTCCGTCGCCTCAGCCAGTTTTCCAGAAATAAAAATCTGCTGCTCAAAACGACTAAACAGGTCGTTACAAGACTCAATGGTTTAGGCCAGTTTTTCACCGTTCCCATTTTCCTTGGGTCTACCTCAACTCCTTCACTAGAGATGATGTGCCCAAGAAATGTCACCGACCTCAACAAGAACTCATACTTACCATATTTGTCATACAACTGATGTTCTTTAAGGGCTTGCAATACCACCCTCAAATAACCCATATGATCACCCTCATTCTTTGAATATATTAAGATATCGTCAATGAACACAATGACAAATGAATCTACATCTACGTAATTTTGAAATACTCTATTCATTAGGTCCATAAACATCGCCGAAGCTTTAGTGAGACCAAAAGACATGACCAAGAACTCTTAGTGCCCATACCTAGTTTGAAAGGTCGTCTGTGGTATATGCTAACCTCTCACCCTAAGTTGGTGATACCTCGATCTCAAGTCAATTTTTGAAAAGTACCCCACCCCTTGGAGTTGATCAAACAAGTCGTCAATCCGAGGGAGAGGGTACTTATTCTTGATTGTAACCTTGTTGAGTTTACGGTAATCAATACACATTCTCAAGGACCCATATTTATTCTTCACGAAAAAAACCAGAGCACCCGACGGTGAAATACTAGGCCTTATAAAACCCTTATCTTGTAAATCCTTAAGTTGAGCCTTCATCTCCTTCAACTTGGTCGGAGCCATCTGATAAGGAGGAATTTATATGGATTTGTATCTGGTAGAAAAATCAATGCCAAAGTCAATTTCCCGTTTGGGAGGTATATTGGGAAGGTGATTGGGGAAGACCTCCGAAAACTCACTTACTACGGGTACCAACTCGACGGGAGGGACTTCAAAGTCTAGATCTTGGATTTTAACTATATGACATAGACAACCTTTTGAAATCATTTTGCATGCTTTTAGACAAGAAACAATACGACCTCTAGGAATATATTTTCCCCCTTCCACTCAACAACGGGTTCATTTGGGAAGATAAACTTCACCACTCTTGTCCTACAATCAATGGATGCAAACAAGTATGGAACCAATCCATTCCCAATATCATATCAAAATCAAGTATATCAAGTTCTACTAGATCAAAATAAAAAATTCTATGGGGCAACATTATTGGACAATTTCTATACACCCTTTTTGCAACAACCGACTCACCAACCGGAGTAGACACTATAAAAGGTTTATGCAAAATATCGGGTAAGATATCAAAGTTTTTAGCTAATATAGGTTTAACAAATGATGAAGTAGTGCCTGGATAAAGTAAGGCATTTACATCAAAAGATAAAACTTTCAACATACCAGTCACCACATCGGGAGAGGTTTCTTGCTTACCCCTAAAGTGGAAAGCATAGAAGCGATTCTTCTTTGGAGCATCACTAGCGCCACTTGCTTGAGGTTGAACAATATCATTGTCTTGAATCTTCAAGTTTAGGCAATCTTTCATCTTTTGACAACTCTTGCCACAACTAAAGCAATTATCCGTCCCATCAAGGCAATCACCTTAGTGCTTTTTACCACATTTTCCACTGGTTGGCTTATCATTTTGTGAATTATTATGTTTTCCCTTCTTGAATTTAGGGTTATACACCCTATCAACACTAGCTTTTGGAAATTTGAAGGGACTTGATTAGAAACTCTCTTCTTAAATCTAGGCTTGTCTTCCATCTCAAGACTATTCTTTGAAGAACCTCCATCAAATGACCTTGCTCTCTTAGCATCTCTACTTATTGTCTTAGTCCTTTCCTTCTCAACACTTCTTGCATACACCATAAAACGGGAAATGTTCATGTTGTCATGTAACTTGGACGATTGAAACTCCTCTTGTAAGTCCCCCGACACCCCCGTCACAAAATGACTCATTTGGTATCTAGGATTGAATACCAAAGAAGGAGCATATTTGGACAACTTAATGAATTCCAAAGTGTACTCATGGAGACTCTTTCCTTCTTTGCAAAGATTGATTAACTCCGTCACTTTTTCCTCCCACATCTTCTTAAGGAAGAATTAATCTAGAAAAGCCTCCTTAAAGATATCCCAAGTGACCGTACCTCTCCTCAACGGGTTGTTATCCCTCCAATGCACGTACCAAGTTTGAGCCACATCCTTGAGTTGATATGTGGCCAACTCGTCCTTCTCACTTGAAGACACCCCCATAGCATATAGTATCTTGTAGACGTCATTGATGAATTCATAGGGATCTTCATCAACCTTAGACCCATAGAAAGTAGGAGGGTTCATTCGACTGAAGTCCCTTAGATGGGAAGCCATAGTAGTGACTTGTTGATGAGTACGGGGAGTAATCTCCCGATTGGCTTGGGCCTTCATATCTTGGGCCTGAACCGTCACAGATTATGGTTGAGTAGTCATGGCTTGGGCCATTTGAGCAAGAATAGCCTCGACCTCCTTCACTGTTGGAGGATTAGGCGGGTCTTGATCGACTTAGCATTTTCCTCAAGTGGAGGAACTTGGTAATCATGGGGAGTAGCTACCACATTAGCAATGTCGTCCTCAAGCTTTCGAGCCGTATTCCTTCAATTGTTCATGCTTCATATAAGCAAAATAATAGGATTATGTGCAAATGTCACCATAAGTATACTCTATAGGCATGATATAAGAGTTCCAAGAAAGAGAGTGATTCCTAAGCATCATATAGGTTACTACTAAAAAGTGTGGGGCACTTCACATTTATGAATAAAAACCTACATAGACATGGTAGAGAGAGAGACATAACTCAATGATATGCAACCTCATGCTCTGATACAATGTTTGTCACATTCGAGTTTACCCCCTAGATGTAACCGGTCTCATCGTCTTTTTAAGGACTAAGACTAGCCTTTTTGTCTCATGTCATTACATTCATAGGTTGAAATGCGGAAAAAATTTAAAACTTTCGTTATCACTATTTGGAGGTTTACTAGACCTCTACATACACATAATATATATTCATACCGAGTATACGTAGACCCTTCGTATAGGAAGGTTACATAGCCTTCTACTTTTATTGCACACATATATACGTAAAATATAGAAATTTTCTCAATGATTGTCTCATTTCATACAATATAAACGATTATTACAATATGGGAATATCCCTTACATCAATCAAACAAGACCATGTATAGGTTATACCAAAGTACAATACTCTATTTTAAAGGAAAGGAATGAAAGAGTCAATAAGCTCATAAAAAAATTTGTAAGCTAGAAGATGGCATTGCCCTCGAAAGTTGAGGACCTACCCCACTTGGATGAAACAAAGAATCCAAGCCTTCAACAATGTCACCTTCCAAATCCTTCAACGACCGGAACCTAAAACGTTTGGGAAAAAGGAAGAAAATGGGGTTAGTTATCCATTTGTACTAACTATGGGATCTTATGCACATAGAGAAGCAAAACATGCTAAAATGAACTTTTTATCATAACATGCCAAATTACCTCTCAAGTGACTTAATGAAAGGCAAGTAAGTCATATTAACCAACCAAATATGCTTATTATCTCAACAAATAATACTTGTCCCAACATACTTGAAACCATGATTTACTACAACCCTAACATCAAGGAGTAATATCAAAAGAATGAAACAATAAAATATATCATAATAAGCAAGACAACTACTCACATGTACTTATCAAGTCAACAAATGCAATGACCAAGCAAAGTCCCGTAAACTTACTCAATAAAGTATCCTCATCAAGATAACATGAACAATGTCCAACTTTAGAAATCATGGCATTTAGGTTTACATTTTGCCATCTTTTAACATTATAACCCATACCATATTCATAAATGAACTAATCAACATATAGTATCAACAATGTGTCATGGTCATCATATATTATCATAACATAAACATATATAAGAACCTCATATGAAGACTCCCCTCAAGGCTATCTAGTGCAATGTTTAGGTAGAGTCTCATACCCCTACCTAGACTAAGATAGACCCATTAGATTATCCAAGTAAGAGTTGAATCCTTTAATTCATTTTACCTTTTTGGGAACATCTTGACCTAACTGACATAAACCACATGATCAAGTGTGGAATCCGGTGTCATAAAACTCTACATCAGAAGAAGGCGGACAACTTGCAAAGGTAGTACCAAAACATGAAACATAGAAACTACGTGGATCCACTAGCTAGTATTCCTATTGGGGCAGCATAGTTCAAGAACTAGGAGATTTAGTTGGGACCCTCTTTTTGCACCATGAAGTATAATCTCCAATCTCGAGATTAATATAGTGTTCCTACCTTCCTTATGTGGGTAGGGAAGCCCCTGAATCTAGTTCACTCGCTGCTAAGCTAGAGTCCCTTTTTTGAAATGTCTATAAGCCTTTAATTATCAATCATATCTTATTTTAGGCCATAGGGTCTACCCTTGTATAATCATCATAATAAATAGCTCAATAAAAATTGTACTAGTTAAGTCGTTTCATCATAATTCATATAAATTAGTTTAACACATTAGCATTTCATAGCATACCAAGGCACATTAATAGTTTTCACCATCCTTATATCACATAACCATTATTCTACCTCACAACATAGTCAAGACATTTAAATTAAACAGCATGCCACCCTATAATCCTAGTATAATTCATACTCTAATGTAATATCATGACTTAACAATTATTAATTACAATTGGAAATAAAGATAGAGATTCTAAGATTCACAAGTCTTTCTTATATTCTATAATCATGGTCTTGCCATCAACCCACAATTCAACCCAACTTGGGGAGTAACATGATCATACAATGATAATGTATAAGATAACAAGGCCAATGGCATATTTATAACACAATTAACCTCTAGATCAGAACTTTAGACAAGATGCATAGGCTAATTTCATATTATAATTTATAACCTAAATCACATCACAAGAAATATCAAGATAGGCCTATAATTAATCTTATTTTAATCATAATAACACCATAGGATAGTAATCAAATTAACAACCAACTCAATTGAATGATCACAATACAATATAGGTCAAGATCACTACCTAAGGTTAGGGATGCAGGATAATATTCTTCAATTTAGACCAAACCATCTACAATTACCATAAGCAAATAGAGTTACATGTAAATCTACTCAATATTACCTAAAGAGATCATTAACAACTCGATTCATAACTTAAATTTCGTAATTGAATGAAACCCATAAGAGAACTCAACTTTTGAAATCTATTTTGAAGGAACCCTTTCAGGAAAGAGTCTCAAAGGTAAATAGAACCCATACCTTAACGTTTGTCAACAATTTGATGGTGAATTCGTCCCTTTCCAGCCCCTAAACCATAATCCTTGCTAGTCTTCAATGGTGAGTTCATGTAGAGAGAGAAATAAGAGAGAAGAAAGAGAGTTTATTCGAGAGTTGTCTTTAGATTAAAGAGGGGCGGGAGTATTTATATTGGATCCTAAATCAACTTAATTCGACTCCCTTAACCCCTATTTAAACCATCTAACTCCCAACTAATTAAATGATACCAAATTAAATTAGGCAGAAATCTCGACCCTCATTGACGAAACCCCAATCGACGGGCCGTATGTGAGTCGAAGGACACCCCCCCTCCGCCCTACACTTCGTATTCTTGGTCAGACACTGTGAAGACGATGGGCTTCCTACAATTGTCTAAGTGTGGGACGACAGTGGAATTGATTCCCCGTCGACCCACACACTGGCCCTAGCATGCACCTCTTCAGTCCGTCGATAAGTTCAGAGGATTTTTGGGTGAAGGGGCCTTCTCCACCAGCCTATGTGTAGTACAAACTTGGCATCGATGCCTCGTAAGATCCATACATGGTCCGTCTTATATCATGTCGATGCACACTACCAAGAAGTGTTGCATCAAACTACAGGGGTCCTCCTCAAGGACCTTGGTGGTCCTTGGTGAGTCGTACCCGAACGTTTCAACCATTAAAAAACTCAAAGACCTATTATCTACCTTTCCACCAATCGTCGTACATTTCCGACTCCTAAAAGTTAGTCAAATAGGCTAAGGCAAACTAAAATCCCTTTGAACCAACTTTCTGAATGTCATGGACATTCTTGGATGTCTTGGTTTTTAAGCCTCCAAAATGACCTATATTCATTAAAATTGGACTTAGAAATAGTAAGACTTTATGACACCTATGTGAGGTTTTACAATGTGTCTTGGATTTTTGAGGTGTTACAGTAATCGTTTAGATGGTTTAATATGAGACATAGCCTAGACTTCATATATATATATATTGGTATCTTATGAGCGTGAAATAAAAGTACAACCTTATGTTGTTTTTCCTATGCGAGGAGTCTATGAAAACTCCTTATATATATTATGTCTAAGTGAGAGGTTTATGTAAACCTCAATGTAGAAGTAAATAAGAAGTTTTAAAATTCCACAATTTAAACAATGAAATGTAATGATGAATGCTAAGAGGTTAGTATTATCCTCTTCGAGGACGAAGAAACCAGTTACTTCTAGGGGGTGTTCCCCGCATATGAAAAAATTGGTATTAGAGAATGAGGTTGAATATCATTAGGATCGATATCTCACTAAGCCACGTCTATGTAGGTTCTTATTTATAATTGTGAAGCGCACCAAACTTCTGAACGAGAGACTATATGATGCTTAGGAAAAACTTATCTTCTTGAAACCTATTTCGTGCCCTAGAGTCTACTTTATATATTCTTTCACTTAAGCCTTTTATTGTGGTTATAGGTATGAATACTCGAAGAGCAGCTGCACGAATGGCCGAGGAAGGGATTGCTAATGCGGAGTAACATGACAACAAATATTTTCCACAAGACAATCAAGACCCGCCATGTCTTGGGCAGTCTTGTGCACTCTTGAAGGGTCCTTCCTCAAGGACCCGTGGATGGTCCTTGGGGATGTTTTCACGGACGCTTCCAACCCGAACATGTTCCTGTATAATTTTTTGAACCTCTCAGATGAATTTCATCCATAAACACACATAAAACTCGACGAAACACACATAGACACACAAGGTCATTTCAAGGCAAAACTTTCGAACATCATGGACGTTTGACCTACAAATTTCACGAAACTTGACACACTGCCTATATAAACCATAATAACTCATTTAAGAACCTTATAACCTCATTAATCACATATAAACACATAGAACCACATATGAGGCACATAGGTGACTTAGTCATCGAACGTCTTAGTTGTCCCTTCATGTTTCACTTCCAAATCACCTGAACTCTTAGACACTGCCTCAATACAACATTATTTACCAATGTAGGACCTTAGACAATCATGACCACCATGTTAGACTCTATGTCACCTAAGTCATTTTTGAGATCTTATATCTTTTTTCTGAGATTAAGCTTTTTCTAAGTGAACACATAATAAAGACTCTTATGATCAGTGAATAAATCCACATGAACACCATACAAATAATGAAGTCATATATTCAAAGTTAATACTACAACAACCAACTCTAGATCATGGGTTGGGTAATTCTTCTTTATGAACTTTCAATTGTCTGGAGAAGTAAGGTATAATCTTTTACTTCTACATTAATACGCAACCCAAACAAACTATAGATGCATCAGAATACAAAACAAAACCTTGAGTACGTTCTGGTAAGGTCAATATTGGGGCAAGAGTCAAACTCTCTTTCAATTCCTGAAAGTTTTTCTGACAAGTATCTGAATATTGAAAATTCACTGTTTTCTAAGTCAACTTGGTCAAACGAGATTAAATGGATGTGAAACCGTCTATGAACATTCTATAATAGTCATATAAACCCAATAAACTCCTAATATCGATTGGAGATGTGGGTCTAGGCCAATTCTGAACTGCCTCTATTTTCTAAGTATCAACTTTAATTCCCTCTCCATACACGTGGTGACCTAAGAAGTACACATATTCAAAACAAAACTCGAATTTAGAGAACTTGGCATACAACTCTCTATCTTTTAGAGTTTGGAGAACTATTTTGAGATGACTAGTATAATCTTCTTCATTTCTATATTAGTATGTCATCAATGAAGAGAGTTCAAACATATCTAAATAAGGCTTGAATATTCTATCCATAATATCCATGAATGTTGCAGGCACATTGGTCAAACAAAATGACATGACCAGAAACTCATAATGACCATAACTACTTCTGAAAGCTATCTTTAGAATATTCACATTCCCTTACTCTTAATTGATGGTAGCAAGATCTAAGATCTATCTTCGAAATACAAGTAACAACCTTAAGTTGATAGAAAATATCATCAATTGTCACAAGAAGATACTTATTCATAATGGTAAACTTGTTCAACTATCATTACTTTGTACACGTCCGAAGGGAGACATTTTTTCTTTCTCACAAATAAGACCCGAGCGCCCCAAGGTAAGACACTTGGTCAATGAAACCTTCATCTAGGTGATCTTGGAACTATGTTGGTTCCATATAATATTGTGGAATAGATATAGTACGAGTATCTAGAAGAACAACTATATTTAAGTCTATCGCTCACTCGGGAGGGACTCCAAGTAGATCATGTGAAAAGACTTGTAGAAACTCTCTTACAACTGAAATTCACTAAATACGAGGTATCTCAAAACTATAGTGATTAAATAGGACTAAGTTATATACACAACCCTTAGAGACTAACTTTCTTTACTTGAGGTACGAAATAAAATGACCTTTAGGCACTTCTAAACTACTTTCCACTCTATGACTTTCTATTTGGAAACTGAAACTTGACAATGTGACTTCTACAATCAGTGGAGGTATAACAGGCATGAAGCCCTTTCATAAATAGAAATAAATCAAAATATACCATGTCTAACTCAACTATCTCTTCCATGGTGTCTTTGTGATTGATGGAAATGACACAATCACAATACACTCGCTCAGCTAAAATTTACTCCCCAATAAGTGTAGAAACACAAAAGGGTTCATAGAGTTTCTCAAGAAGAATAATAATTTTATTTGAAACATAAGGGGTTACAAAATATAAACTTGCTCCTGGATCTAACAAAGCATTTAAAATCAAAACAAAAGACACTATTCATACCAATACCAACATCTGTAATATTCTTTTACTGTTGGTTACTAGTGATCACATAAAGACGGTTTGTTCCTCTTCCAATATTGGAAGTAGCTCCTCTAGGTGTAGTCATGTCTAGAGGAGCAACTTATAAAGATTTGGTTCTATTGCCCTGATTTGCACTACCTTGTCGGTTCATAGGACGCTCTTTCATGAACTGACCCTCTTCCCACACTTGAAGAAACCTTACACTTCTATGAGACTGTACAGGCCATGCTCCAAAATCCTGGGATGTTTGAAATAAAACTCACCTTTGTTTTTGAGTGAAAGTGCACTAGCAGATGATGGAGCAGGTCCATCTTTCTTTTGCTGAAAGGATGAATGTTTCACATTTCGTTTCTTCTGCCCAGACACATTCTCCATCTTAGATATCTCATTTTTGAATTCCTCTTTATACCTAAGCTTCTCTTCCTCGACCTGATACATAGAGACCATCAACCTCGATACCTAGACTCATTCTCCATCTTAGATATCTTATTTTTTAATTCCTTTTTATCCCTCAGCTTTTGTTCCTCTATATGCTACACATCGATCAACCTCGATATGTTAATGTCCCATATTAGGATTGTTTCCCTTCCCTATTACTTGATGGACAGGAAAACTCATCTATAAACAGACTCACTCTACTCCTAATTTTTGCAACCATCTGCTGAGCATAATAAGATAGTTGGGTAAACTTCAACCCATACTCATAAAAAAACTCAATCTATCTTGCTTAAGAGTGAGAAACTCTCGTATCTTGACCCTTTTATATTTTTGGGGAAAGAAACACCCCAAGAACGCCTCCTCAAAACATGTCCAACTCGCAGGTGGTGTATCCTCAGATCTACCCATTTTCCACTAGTCAAACTGAGTACTAGCAAAATTCATCGGTCGATTTGTAGCTAGTTCAACTCGCTCAGTATCGACAACATGCATAACCTCAAATATCTTCTTAATTTCCTCAATATTTCTTCAAACAGTGAAACATGGAGGATTCATCCCCATGAATTCGCAAATCCTCGAAGTGTTAGCCTCTACTTGTTGAGCTCATCTTTGTTGCCCAACCTTGTTAGTCATAGCTTTACTTAGTGTCACAATCATAAAGTATCCCCTAGAATCTAGGGAGAACCCATGGATCATGACCGGCCATACCTTACCTTTTGGGTCTTGTACAAGCCCTCTAAGTATCATTCATTACATAAGACATGAAAAGTAGTGCGGAATTAAAACTTTTCACGACAATTAATATAAAAAAGAATTCTTTTATAAATACTTAGAAAATCTCATCGTCACAAGAAAATTTAAAGACACGAAATAATTAACTTAGGTACACAACCCTTTAAATTTGAAAGAAATACATATCAAGAAATTATAAAAAAAATAAACGAATCAAGAACTATGCCCTCGAATATATGAGGACATACTTTGTCTTGAGAGAATCAAATCCCAAGCTTGTGTTTTATACTTCAACCTTGATTCCAGAACCTATACTTATAGAGTATACAAAAGAATGGGGTTAGTACAAAAAATGTACTAAGTATGGCATATGCAAAAACATGTAAAAAGAGACATTTTAGTAAAATAAGCTTTAATGCCAAATAATTAGAACATGAATGAATTTACAAACAAAACAACATAAAAATATCATTTCACTTAGAAAAGGATTTCCATAATTTTTATATAAAGATGCACTTTTTAGTAACCTTTCCAAACTATATAGTAAACTAGCTAGCATTTACAGTAAACTTCCTTTAACATTACAGTCAACTAAAATGACCCCAAAGTAGTGGACTTCCAAGGTATTGCCAAAGAGGAAGTGAACTCATCTCCGTCAGAGTTTCCCTAACTAAGGTCATCCTAAGACTCAATAAGGTAAGACATGGAGGAAGTACGCATATGCCTCCTTTAATACACACCAAAGCGATCCTCAAGACTATCCCCTTTTTGGCGTACTCACCTCGGGAGAACAAGCCCTCACTCAATGGAAAGACAATAGAATAAGACGCAAACAACATATCAAGACTTCCCTTTCGGAATTCCTACTTAGTGAAATGAGTAGATGGAGTACCATACCAACACCTACCCTAAGTAGTACACTCTTTTAGAAGGCTTGGAACCAAGAATCCCCTTTTGGAAGGTCCAACCTAGTGCAATGGATAGATAGCGTCCCATACCACCACCTACCCTAAGTAGTACGTTCTTTTAGAAGACTTAGTTCATTCAGTTCATACGATACTCACCAAGGCTCCCCTTTCGGAATGCCTACTTAGTGCAATTGATAAATAGAGTCCCATTCCACCACCTACCCTAAGTAGCACACTCTTTTATAAGAATTAGCACATTCATTACTTTTGTTGGAGGTTAGATTAACCGACATAAACCATGAGAGCTAGACATGGAATCCCGATATTAACCCCTATCGGATGAGGGATCCTCACTTTCCTAGAGTAAAGTCATTCTTTTTAGCTTTTACATGGCTATTCCAATATCTACACGTATGTGGGCGCATATTTAAGTGATAAGGAGATTGATACTAAGTAACTCATTCTCTACTAACGAGGAGTACTCATCTCAGAAGGTACATTGGAATACAACATCTCAACTCACTAAGTGTAACCACCTCTTCTTCATATACTCTTGGTGCTAGACATAACCCTCACGGATTCTAAACATTATAATTATAGGTTAAGGATAACTAGTGAATGCCACATCTCAACTCAAGAAGGGAATTCATCATCCAACCTATCTTATAAAGCTCTTAAGATGTAGTGAGGCTGCTACTAAACTCTTCATCTCAACGCACGAAGAGAGTTCACCTAAAACTCCCCTTTTTAACTTAACTTGGCTTCATTCATTCATTCAACTATAAATGTATGTACATGTGAGCATACCTTGCACAAAAGAATCATTTCATTTACATTAACTTCTATACATGCTTTAGACCTTCAAATCACAGACTTTACATGCTTCACATAATCATGTACTTCATTTAGGCATACACTCTAGCCTACTCACATAGTAGCTTCAATAAACACATTTCACAAGAATTACATCATTTTTGTGTTAATTCACATAACAAGCCTTCATGGCCTCATTCACAATAAACAAGTGCTTCACATTCATATAAGAGAGTAAACACCACCACCAGGAAGGTGGATCATACGACTCAAGAGCATTTCAAAATTAAAGCTAAACAACATTACCAACTTACCCTTTCATCCAAGCTTCCATCACCTATAAAATTTTACTCAACATTTCATATTAAATTATCCCTTAGGGCAGTAGCTAAACAACAATATCAACACAAGTAAAGCAAAGTTCAAAGACTACAAAACCAAGCTCATTCAACCTATTTCCTAAGCCACAATTTGATGACAAGCTTTAACATAATTTCATTGAAGTTTTAACATTAAAATCATCAACTAAAATTATAAACATCATTATTATGTCATTAAAACATTTTCATGCAAGACCCGTAATAAGAGTTGAAGATACAAGAAACTAGAGTTGAAAACCCTTTTTGAAAATCCATTATAAGGGATTCCTTCACTGACAGAGAGTTCAAGGATGGATATCATACCTCACATAGAAGAGACCCCAATGATTTTTTATTAAGTAACAACCACCAATAGCCCTCCTAGTTCATTCTTGATTTCTAGATTCCATGGAGACTAAAGAGAGATATCTAAGGTAGAGTGGTTTTAGGTCTTAGAAAATGCGGTCTAAAATTAGATCTTCAGGTTGAAAAAACTTTAATATATCTACGTACAAGGGCCTATAATACCGTTAAAGTATTGAAAATGGTACAAAATTACCCTTCATCCACCTATTGGCTCCAAAATTCCCTTTTCATCCACCTATTTGCTCCAAAATACCCTTGTTATCCACCTTTGGGTTCAAAAAATTGACCATTTTTTAATTGTTATAAAATTAAAATATTTAAATATTTTTTTAAATACTGGGCGTTCAACTATTAATTATAAATTTAATTTATTAATATAATTTATAAACCAATTCACTACCCACTCATTACTAACTAAACCTCACTCAATTAATAATTCAATTATAATATAAAAATCGCCATAAACACTACTAAAACATGATGAAATTATAGATTACTTAAAATGACATTCAAAATTATTCGAGTCTGAATCGAAGCCCCAATTAAATTTAGGTTGAGCCGCTTATTTAGGAGGACACTTTCTTTCAAAATTGAATTAGAAATTTATGATTAAAGGTAAAGAAATAATACATCCCGAATTAATTCATGCACTTTTTTAAATATAATTTTATAAATATTTATGATTTATTTTAAAACCTTTAATATATTATTTTGAAAAAAAATTACCTATGAAGTAACATCATATAATTGAGATGTAAGAATAATTAAGATGTAAGAATGACCTTGTTTGTCTATGTATATTCCGTCAAGTTTTACGTGTTCGTTTTTTATGAAAGTCATGTGGTAGGTCCTAAAATCGCATACGAACATATTTGTATTGGAAAAGTCCAGGCAAACATCCCCAAGGACCAACAAAGGGTCCTTGAGGAAGGAAAACTATTGCCAAAATAGTCCAAGGCAGGCTCCAGACGACGGAGCAGTCGACGGCTCGTGGGCCTGTTGACGCCCCGTCGAAGGGTGTCGTCGTGGGGGACTTGGCTATGGGTGAATATGGAAGCCTTGGAAGGCTACTGTAATCACCGACGGTGGCTAGTGACGGCCCGTTGTGGTGGTGACGCCCCGTTGATGGGCAAGTCGTCTATGAGGTAGTTATCTGCTAGATTTCTGTAATGTTAGGGGTGAAGTTGGGATTTCACCCCAAGTCTTTTAAAAGTAAGAGAACAATTATCCTAGGTTTTTATGGGTATATAAGTCATTAAAATCTCATTATAACCTCACATATAAATCAAAACCCCTTCCCTACTTCTCCAAAAACATCAATGTGAGTCCGAAAGTGAATATGGAGCTTGAAGATGGGTCTTCATTGGAGTTTCTTATTCAATTGGATTTGTATTCTTCAAATATTTTTATGGTATTTCTTCATCTAAGACTTTCTATTACCTTAGATCCAATTTCAAAGATGATTTTCAAAGATTTAAAAAAAATGAAAAAGTCCAATTTCTACTCTAAATCTTGGGTTTTTGCAAAAATGGTTTCCAAACATTAAGATATGATGTTATTTTTGTTTAATTGAT
This sequence comes from Solanum habrochaites, assembly GCA_027704765.1. Classification (NCBI taxonomy): domain Eukaryota; kingdom Viridiplantae; phylum Streptophyta; class Magnoliopsida; order Solanales; family Solanaceae; genus Solanum; species Solanum habrochaites. The sequence goes on along the minus strand of JAKWJA010002495.1, from coordinate 17,330,436 downwards.
GTTTCCAATTATATTCTCCATGAACCCTTGATCTTCTCAAATCTTCAACTTTCACTAGAATGTAGGTGAATTGATTATGCTTTGATGTTCATGAATTCATGTGTACATTGTTATGGGCTTTTGATTCATGTATATATTATGTATGCATGATGTATAGGCTGTTTCAATTTGATTAATTGAGTAATTAATAATCATATATCTATTGCATGCTAAGCTTATGGAATTGATATTGACTTAAGGCTTATGATTTCTAGTGTAATTTTCTATAGGCTTTCTAATGATATAATAATTATAATCAATTGATATCTAGGTTGTATTAGATTGATAAGTTTGGAATGAATTTACCTATTCTCATTAATAATCAATGTAATTGTATGGATTTGTTGGTTATGGCTTTGGGTAATTTTCTTGTAATATCGAATTGGATGACTTAGCCTTGTAATCGAAGTGGTAAGATGCAGTGGGGTATGCTGTCGGAATTTTTTTATTTTTATGTTAATTATACTTAAATTATGTTATGATTGGTATGGTTCACTTATTGTGGCAGTGTTATGTGTTTTACTTGCAATTGACGTGGCCTTGTCGGCGTTACTTTATGCAATATGATGATCATGGCCTTGTCGGCGCTACTTGAAATACTAAGATGGTTGTATAGTTTTTTTGTGTGAAGTATGAGTATATATATCTATATGTGTAGGAATATGAAAGTATGTGTTCTCTGTTTTGTATGTTGGGAAATTATGTAAACTATGACTATGTGCTTCTATGTGTAGTCTTTGAGTTGATGCATGATTGTTCCTACTTGGCTATATGAGTCTATAATAGTTATGTTGATGATGATATTGTAGTATGTAGGATGACTTGAAGACGATAATGGTTATTCCTATGTGAATATAGAATAACTAGTAATATGTGTTAAGGTGAAGTATGTGGTGTCTTGTTTTAGTTTACTTGTGTCCCTTACTTGATGCTTATGTGAATATGTGATGTCTTGACTTAGGAACCTAAAGGGTCTAAGTCATAAATAAATGAATATAGGTGAGACCTTGCATGTTGATACAGAGGTCATTTATGTGGAACATTGAAATAAACGGTGAGGTTATAAATAGTGAAGTAGTTAGCTGTAATGGTATCCTTCATGTAATGAGTGATGGACTTAAGGTTGATTGGATGGAACGGCATCATATCAAACCTTAGGAATGTCGCGATGATTTTCTTGTCGCCATAGTGAGATATGCCCTAGTGGACCTTTCTTTGGTTGGTTGAATGTAATTGGGTCATGAACTAAATATGGGACCTATTTATATGAACCTTAATGTGAATTACTCTATGAGAATGAAGGCTAGCAGCGAGTGATTATGTTATGGGAAGTATCTCTACTTTATATGATACTAGAGTACAATGTACCTCTACTTGAGAATGAGACTATAGTACATAAAAACCATTCATAGTCCTTAACCACGTTACTACATGGGATATGTCCTAGTTCTACGCTTGTCAATTAGAAAACCCTCTTCGGAGAAGGTTAGAACTCTAGATTCCATGATTTTCTAACATTATCTATGTCAGTTGATGTCTATTCTCATCATGTGGGATTCCTATTAGCATTTAAGAACTTCTATGAAGTTTAGGTGGTGGTATGGGACGCTATCTAGATATTGCACAATAGGCTTTTGATATGTCATTTGGAGTCCTTAGGTCTCGTATAAGACCATTACTTGAATGTTCTTTATGTGATGAATTTATCTTAATGAACTAATGAATATAATGACTCAAGTTAAGGAAGTATGTTAAAATGAGGTAGTACTTATCTAGAGTAATGAAGGGTTGTCTAGTTAAGGTGTCAAGGGGGTATAGGAATGGTCACTTCTTATCTTACCTAGATAAGTCTTAAGAATTACTCTAGTTAGGGAGTTTGGTTGATTATGTAGACATGATCTAAGCCTTATGTAATCTTAAGGATTATTTAAGTAATCTTAAAGAGGTCATTATGGACGTTATCTTCTTGATTTACTTAAGTAACTCTTTTGATAGCCTTTGGAAGGAGAATGTCATATCACCTATATGCTAATGTGTTAAATGAGAATGAATCTATTTTAGGGAGTCAATAGGATCTCTTAAGTGTGTGTATGTAAGGGATTGTATTGGCGGTCGCTTCACAACTCACTAAGTAAACCTTAGAGTCACTTTGGTAAGAAAATCCCATGTTCTTATGTTTATATCTCTTAGGTGTGTATGTGACTCATTATAAGTAATCTGGAGGGTTGTTTAGGCACATCTAGAGAGGTTGTATGGGCAGTTTCACTTTGTGTGACTTAAGTGAATCTTAGGATAGCTTTGAGTGAGAAGAGTACATGATAAAAGGGTCTAAAGTAAAGTGAAGGAACTTCACTGTAACAGTGAATTGAGTTTACTGTACAGTGAAATGACTTCACTATAATGTTTGCTAAAAATCTGATTTTTTTGCCTAAATGATTTCTTATGTATTTCTAAGTTGTTAAATGATGTTTTTATGATTATAGTATGATGTTTTTGTCGAAATTAATGAAAATCATGCTTATTACTAAATGTCCCTTGTTCATGGTTTTTGCATGGCTTCTATACTTAGTACATCTAATGTGCTAATCCCTTCTTTTACTTTTTGACTTAAGTGTAGAGAAATGGAAAATTGATGTGCCATGAAGGATGGATAGGTTTCTAAGGGTTGAAGATGAAGTATTGGTGAGTCCATATCGATTTGAGGACAATATCCAGATGTTCCTTTATGTCTTAAGTCTTTATTTCATGTCTTGTATGGGATTAGTCCCAAGTTTTGTAAACCCTAAAGTTTAGATGGTTCAAGTAAATGTTGTAAATATTTAATGTTTGAAATGAAAGTCTTCCACTTGCGTATTGTTTATGATAGAGTTCTTCATGTGTAAAGAAAGTTTTAAATTTTTACTCGTTTTAGTTAAGTTGTTACATAATGAACGATACGAGAGGCTTAGATGAGACTTCTTGAACTCTCATTTGCAGTATGACATCGCAAGGATACTCTAACTTCTAGAGTGTACTTGTGGGATGAGATAAATTTGGTATCACACCATAAGATTTGGGAGAGTCTTAGTTGTGTAATGAACCACATCTAGTAGAGTGTTGTTTATAATGTGAAGCGTGCCACATTATAAATAGAAGGTTGTTAGGTGCTAGTAAAAGTTTCACTACTTCATTCATCTAATTATGCCTAAGAGTTTGGTATATAGTGTCTTTCCCTTGTTTCCCTTATATGTTGATCCTTAAAGGGTGATTTTATGAATTTTAGGTTGAGGGAGAGAAAAAATAAGATGTGACATTTTAGATGAGGTGTGATAGGTGATGGTTTTGACCTTAGATTGGCTTGGTTAGCTTTTTAAGGGTAGTGAAGTTGGAATGAATGGTAAGATATAGTGTGAGAATGTGAAGGAGTGGTTGTTAAGATAGTTTGATGTTGTTAAGACCGCAACCATAAGAAGGGAGGTGATGGGTTCTGAAGGAGTAAAGGTGAGTTCTCCTAGTAAGGGGGGTGTAGTGGTCAGATAATGAGACCCTTGATAGCCTTTAGTCCCCATGAGAGAGACTTGGGTGAGAAAGTATTATTATGGTTTAAGGTGCCTTGAGGGAGTTCCTTATAGTAATTGTTATGTTAACATAAGAGTGGGTTTCTCCTAAGTGGGGGAGTATGGTGAAGGGTAATGCTTGTTCGGAGTGAGGTGCCCGTAGCCTTTCATAATATGTTTATTCAAGCCTAAACCAAACAATTCTTCGTAACTTGGTTGTAGAGGATTCTTTTATGGAAGATGAGTTCCTAACATTCTCCTTATGATGTGCATATTTGGTTGAAGTTTTGTTGAAATTGAATTTCATTAACTTCTTGCATTGTGTATTTTATGAAGACATTATTATGTTTTAAAAGATGTTTATATGATGTTACCTTGAATATTAGTATGTCTATATCATGAATTGCCTTGAAATTGCATTTTTAAAAAAAACAAATTGCTCAAATCACTGTAATGCACACTGGCAACTCACTGTGAACTTTTTCAAAATTTGATTAATTGGTTCTTTGGTCTAAAATTTTTGTAATGTTGTTAGAACTGATGTCTATAATTATTATATTGAATATAAAATGATATTTTGCTATTTGGAATAAAGCATTTGAGTTTTATAGCATGATGAGTTATAGAATGTTTTCTAGTTTCTTTTGGTGTTGCGATTCTCTTAATTATTTAAAATTAATGTGTTCTTCTTGAATGTGTGTTAAATGGAATTTTTATGAATTTATAATTAAATCCTTACTCTTGGAAGTGTTCAGAGAGTGACAAGTGTCATTCAAGGACGAATGTTGTCCAAGTGGGGGAGAATGTAAGACCCCAAAAATAGTTTACGTAAATGTAGATCCTAACGTGGTTGAAATTGTTAAATAAGGTCCTAATTTGGTCTATAAAGGTAAGAGTGTAGGTGCATTGGAAGTCAAACGTCAAGGGGCGACCAAGACGTTCGACGACTAAGTCACCTAAGGGCCTCATATGTGGTTGTATGTGTTTATGGGTCATGCATGAAATTATATGGTTCTTAAATGATATTATATGGTTTTTAAAGTCAGTGTGTCAAGTTTCCTGAAGTTTGGAGGTCAAATGTTCAAGAACGTCCATGACGTTCGAAAGGTTTGCCTTCAAACGACCTTGTTTGTCTATATTTGTTTCGTCGAGTTTTACGTATTCATTTTTTTATGAAACTCGTGTGGTAGGTCCTAAAATTGTATACTAACATATTTGTATTGGAAACGTCTGGGAAATCACCCCCAAGGAACAACCAAGGGTCCTTGAGGAAGGACACAAAATTGTTGCCAAAACAGTCCCAGGCAGGCCCTAGACGACTGCTCGTGAGCCTGTTGACGCCCCGTCGAAGGGTGTATTCATGGGGTAATTTTCCATGGTTGAATAGGTAAGCCTTGCAAGGCTACATTAACCACTGATGCTTGCCAGTGACGGCCCATCGTGGTGGTGATGCCCCATCGATGTTAAGTCGTCAGTGAGGCGTTTTCTGCCAGCTTTCTGTAATGTTATAGGTGAAGCTGGGATTTCACCCCAAGTCTTTTAAAATAGGGGGACGATTATTTTGGGTGTTTATGGGTATTTAATAGTATATACGTCATTAAACTCTCATTATAACACTCACATCTAAATCAAAACCCCTTACCTCCTAAAGTTTCTCCAAAAACATCCATGTAAGTCCAAAGTGCATATGGAGCTTGAAGATGGGTCTTCAATGGAGTTTCTTATTCAATTAGATTTGGATTCATCAAATAAGGTATTTCAGTTCTTCATATAAGGCTTGCTATCAACTTAGAGCCAATTTCAAAGATTTTCAAAGATTTCAAAAAGATGAAAAAGTCCAATTTCTACTCTAAGTCTTGACTTCTTGCATAAATGGTTTCCAAACGTTAAGATATGATTTTATTGATGTTTATTTTATGTTTTCCAATGAAATTCTACATGAACACTTGATCTTCTCAAATCTCTAAATTTCACTAAAATATGGGTGAATTGATTATTCTTTGATATTCATGAATTAATGTGTAGATTGTTACGGACCTTTGATTCATGTAGATATTATTTATGTATGATGTATAGGCTGTTTCAATTTAATTAATTGAGTAATGGATACGCTTAGATGTAATGCATGCTAAGATTTTGAATTGATATTGACTTAAGGCTTATGATTTCTAATGTAATTTTCTATGGGTTTCCTAATGATGCAATAATTATATTCAATTGATATCTAGGTTGTATTTTATTGATAATTATGCAATTAATTGACCTAGTTTCATTGATTATCGATGTAATTGTATTGAGTGTTTGTTATGGCCTTGGGTAAGGGTCTTGTAATATCGAATTGGTTGATCTAGCCTCGAAATAGAAGTGGTAAGATGGAGTGGGGTATGCTGCCCTAGTTCCTTTATTTTGATGGTAATTAGACTTCAATTATGTTGTGATTGGTATGGTCCACTTATGGTTGCGGTGTTATATGTTTTACTTGCAATTGATGTGGCCTTGTCAGCGTTACTTTATGCAATATGATGATCATAGCCTTGTCGACACTACTTGAAATACTAAGATGTTTTTGTATAGTTGTTTTATGTGAAGTATGAGTATATCTATCTAAATGTGAAGGAATATGAAAGTATGTGTTCTTGTTATGTATGTTAGGAAATCATGTAAACTATGACTATGTTATTCAATTTTTAGTCTTAGGGTTGATTCATGGTTGTTCCTACTTGGCTATTTGAGTATATAATAGTTATGTTGATGATGGTATGGTAGTGTGTAGGATGACTTAAAGACGATAATGGTTATTCCTATGTGCTAATAGAATAACTAGTAATATGATTTAAGGTGAAGTATGTGGTGTCTTGTTTTGGTTGACTTGTGTCCCTTACTTGATGATTATGTGAATAAGTTATGTCTTGACCTAGGAACCTAAAGGGTCTTACTCTTGTATAAATGAATATAGGTGAAACCTTGTGTAAGTACCCAAAAATGGGATAAGGTTTCCAGACCCTAACATATTTTTCCTAAAGTTATAAGGTACTAAAATGGCTAATTATATGGTTTAGAGGCTGTGTACAAAGTTTGTATTATTCGGAAGTCGAACAGCATGGGACATCCAAGACGTTCAATGACTAGTCGTTTATGTGCCTCATATATGCATGCATGCCTAAATCTGTATGATATGAGGTTAATTAGTCTTAAAATTGTTTAAAACGATGTTTAATGCTTTTCTATGAAGTTTTGAGAAGTTTGGAGGTCAAACTCCCATGACCGTCCAAGGCGTTCGAAAGATAGCCCCTAAGACGTTCATCATATGTAATGTTGGGGCCAAAGCTGTTTGGACGTCTTATATGTGTTTGTTTTGGATGAAATTTATGTGGAAGGTCTATAACTTGTTAAGGTTTGTAATCATGTTGGAAACGTCCAGGTACGATTTCTAAAGGGCCCCAAAAGGACCCAAAACCAGTGTGCAGGTTGTCCAAAGTAAATCCTGGCGACGGAGCAGTCAACAGCCACTCATGGCTGTGACGCTTCATCAAAGGGTCCCGTCGTGAGAGGATTAGACAAGGGAGAAGGGAGGAAACTTGGTAAGCCACTGTAGCTAATGACGGAGTCCTGTGACGGCCCATCATGGTTGTGACGCCCCGTCAAGGCCCATCCATCACTTGACTAGCTTCTGCACAGGTCTGCTGCCAATTGAAGGGATGAATGGGAAATTCACCCCACGTCCTAGCCTTATTATTAAGGGTTTATTTAAGTGATTTTGGGTGTATATAGGTCATTGATATATTGTGGTTTCACGGTATTATTAATACTTTTTCCTTAAGTTTAGTGTGTCCAAAAGCCTTTTTGTGCTAATTTTTAAATAAGTTTCTCCTTATTTGCAGGAAATCTGTCCAAAGATGAATGCAGAGGTTTTTTAGCGAACAAATGCATAAGAGACCACCTACGGAACTTGTGACGGTCCGTCATGCTTGTGACGGTCCGTAGGTGGCAGCGTAGTGCAGCTGCTGAAGGAAGATGGGGAAGTCTGACCAAGTGTGGGGTTACAGAATACATGACGGACTGTCGTATCCATGACGGTACATCCTGCAGGTTGGTCATGAAGATCAGAGAAGTAGCCCCAGTACCCATATTCCAAGAGTTCAAGTGTTTTTGAATGGAGACCCTCGACGGACGTTGTGCTCGTAACGATCCGTCATACTTGCCGTCGAGGGTAATGAAGAGAGAAGCAGAAGAAATTTCATCGAGTATGGCACGACGGAGTCCATGACGTTCCGTCGTGACCACCATGATCCGTCGCGATGTCCGTCGATCAAGCCGCGTTTTTGACAGATTTTCAGAAAATAGAGTCCTTGTTTAATTAGGTTTTTCTTTTCTATAAATAGTTCGAAAAACCTCATTTTTGACGTTACACTCTAGATTATTAGGAGACTCTGGATTATTTGGTTAGTCCCTAGATTACTGTTAGATTCTTGATTATTTTGAGATTCTTTGAATTGATTGTTGGTGATTTTTGTTTATTAATCAAGCGAACTTTCAGATTTTACTCTTTCTCATTGAAGTAAGTACATGAATTCTTATACCATATATTTGAATATTGTGATTATGACTATGGGTAACTAAACTCCATAACTAGGGTTGTGGGAACCATAGGCAAATAATGCGGTAAAAACTAACTAAAATAACAATTCTAGAATAGTGTCTTGCATGTATGGATAATTCTTTCGCATAGAAGTCTTTTTAACAGATGACCAACGTTAGAACTCGCCTTAATGCTACTTGCTGGACTAAGGAGGTAGATAATAGGAAAATAATTATCAACATAGATTTAGTGTATACTATATAATAGGCTAGTATTGATTGGTACGAGGTAATAACTTAGTAAAATATCAAATCTGATGCTTAATATTAGGTAAATATAAGGGTTAGGATAGCCACACACGTAGCCGGACCAAGGTGCGGAGTGAAATTTTCTAGATGTCGGACCAAGGATTTAGAAATACATAACTTATCACTTTGCATGCAAGATACTAGGAAAGAATTGTTATAGTTAGACTTATCAAGTTATGAACCTGTGGGGAACACGTAAACCCTAGTTACTTTGATTAATTGATTAAACTCCAACATTTGAAGTTGTTAGTTGTCTCTTTTTATTTCGCTAGTTATTTTCATTTATTTAGGAATAGAAGCCCCCTTTTTTATCATTTTATGCTTTCTAAGGAAGTAATTGACTGAACAACAGTAATAATAGATTGAAGTTAAGTCTAAACTATTTTCCTCGTGGGAACGATCCCTACCTCACTAGTTGGGTTATTTACTTGACACGACCGCTTTACTTCTTATTTGAGAAGTAATTTTGAGCGTATCAAATTTTGGCGCCGCAGCCGGGGAAAGTAGCTTTTAGATTAACTTAAAATTATTACTATAGTTTAGTTGATATTTTCTTGATTTTACTTTGTTTTATTGTTTTTGGTTCATGCAGAACTACCCTCCTTGTATGCCAAATACACGGAGAGAAAGAGAACCCTTGTTTCCCTACGATCACGAATTAGAGCGTACACTACGCAACATGAATAGAAACTTGGGAATAAATGATGATGATCCAAACAAGAACATCCCAGCTCTGGGAGATATTCATGGTCAGTTATTACCCGATGCTCCGGGTGAACACCAATAGAGGGGACAATATCCCGCTCCACGGCCCCAAGCATACTATAGAGGCTATGAAAACATAGCAGACTCGGATGGGCCACTTGTCTTGCCTCCTCTACCACCAGGCCACACCTTCGTGGTAACTAGTAGCCTGATGCAAATGTTCACTGCCAGAGGTTTGTTTTCAGGGCTACCTTCTGAGGATCCACATGCCCATATAGCTAAGGTAAGAGCAATGTGTAAAAGCTTTATAGGAAGGCCTGACTTAGACATGGATGTAATAGGGTTTAGAGTGTTTCCTCTCTCACTGACGGGACAGGCTGCTATATGGTTCACTGAGCTCCCTTACAACTCAATTTTCACTTGGAACCAACTAAGGGATCTTTTCTTAGCACGCTACTATCCGGTCTCCAAGAAACTAAACCACAAAGACAGAGTGAACAACATTGTGGCACTACAGGAGAGTCAGTTAGTAGTTCTTGGGATAGATTCACCTCGTTCTTGAGAAGTGTCCCAAATCACCATATAGATGATGAGACATTGAAGGAAGACTTCTAACGGGGAAAGGATGATAACAATAAAGCGGTGTTGGACACTACAGCAGGTGGATCTTATGGGGAGTGTCCTTATGCTGAGATTGCTGAAAAATTAGAGAAAATATCCCGGAATAATAAAGCTTTGAGTACTAGGAAGTGAGATGCCAGGAGAAATACCTTCGCAGTACAGTCCACTCACAACCCAACCACAGATGAGATTCGTGAAGAAATGGCTAAGATGAGAACTGAGCTTGGTTTGGTACTAAAACATGTCACTGGGGTGCAGAAAAGATAAATGCAGTCAACTACTTATCGAAACCACCGCCTCAAAATGATGTGTGTAATTATGAGGAGGATTCCTATGCGGTAAATGAGCAGACGGGGGGTTTCCGACCAAGTGCCCAAGGCTCTAATCAGGATAATTGGCGCCGAGGTCAAGGGAACCAAGGTCGGAACTATTGTAACTACAACCGTGAGGGTCATTATGTCCGACATGGAAACTAAAACTGCGACAACAACTTCAATAGGAGTAACTATGGTAATAGAAATGACAGGAATGGTCCCTATGTTCCTCCTCAAAATCGTGAAGTTACTCCTACGGATGGTGGAGATGGTATGGCGCGAGTTGAGGATATGTTGCATAAAATGATGAGGAGGTTCGATGCTAGTGATGAGCACAATAAAGATTTGAGGAATGATTTAGCGGGTATTGGGAAAAAATTTGATACACATGCAATATCGATTAAGCAACTTGAGTTACAATTGGCCCAATTATCTGCGACTGCGAACACACGGCAACCGGGCACTATTCCTAGCAACATAGTCCAAAATCTGAAAAAATGATAGACATTGTAAGGCAATCACTACTCGCAGTGGCAAGCAAACTATTGACCCACCTATGCCAACTAATGAGAAAAAGCTGACAAAAGATACTGATAATGTGGTAGATATTACTGGTGAAGTAGAGGATAACACTGCAAAAGATGTTGAAGTGCCTAAAACGGTAACTCCCATGCCTAGGCCACCACCCCCATTTCCTCAAATATTATTGAAAAAGACTGAGGATGGTAAATATTGGCGTTTTATAACAATGTTGAAACAACTTTATATCATTGTCCCTTTGGTAGAAGCTTTAGAACAAATGCCCGATTACGCTAAGTTTATAAAAGATCTGGTTTCAAAGAAAAGATCGGTCACTTTTGAGGATGATGATAGAATGCAGCACTGTAGTGCTATGGCTACAAGATCTCTGGTACAAAAGAAAGAAGATCTGGGTGCGTTCACTATTCCTTATACATCGGGCTATTACATTTTGCGAAAGCATTATGTGATCTGGGGCAAGCATAAATCTCATGCTCCTCGCTATTTACAAGAAGTTGGGTTTGGGTGACCCAAAGCCCACTGTGATGCGGCTACTGATGGCTGATCGAACAGTGAAAAGGACTATAGGGATACTCCATGATGTGCTAGTAAAAGTGGAGCCATTCATATTTCCGACAGATTTTGTTATTCTTGATTGTGAAGTCGATTTTGAAGTGCCTATTATTCTTGGGAGGTCATTCCTTTCTACAGGTAGACCATTAGTTTATATGGAAAAGGGGCAGATGAAATTTTGGTTGAACATTGAGGAAGTGACCTTTCACATTTGTAGGTCCATGAGGCAGAGTGGTGAGCTCCTATCGGTATCTGCTATATCCTACAACATTGGTGAGACATATGAGAAACAAATAGAAGAACGTCTAGGTGTAGAAGCATTAGCGGCAGTGATAATGAATTTTGATAGTGATTGCATTGAAGAGTATGAGTCATTAGTCGCGGCTCTTGATCGAGGTGATGTTCGGTTGAAACTGAAGAAATATGAGTTAGATATGAAGAATCGCGAGTCTCACCCGCGAAACCACCTATAGAAGAGGCTACAAAGTTAGAACTAAAAACTCTCCCACCTCATCTCAGGTATGAGTTCTTAGGAAATGGTGACACTTTGCCGGTAATCATTTCATCAGACTTGAATGAACAACAAGTTGAGAGTTTGGTGAAAGTGCTAAAAAGGTTCAAAAGAGCTATTGGGTGGACTATTGCAGACATTATTGGGATCCCTCCTGGTATTTTCTCTCATAAAATCCAACTCATGCCTGATCATAAGCCAAGTATTGAGCACCAGAGACGCTTAAATCCTCCTATGCAAGAGGTCATGAACAAGGAAATCATTAAGTGGTTGGATGCCGAAGTAATCTATTCGATCGCTGATAGTAGTTGGGTATTCCCTGTTCAGTGTGTATCTAAGAAAGGGGGAATGATTGTGGTCTCCAACGACCAAAATGAACTTGTTCCAATGAGACCGGTTACTGGATGGAGGGTGTGTATGGATTACCGCAAATTAAATTCATGGACTGAAAAAGACCACTTTCATATGCCCTTCATGGATCAGATGTTGGATAGACTTGCCGGAAAAGGGTGGTACTGTTTTCTTGATGGATATTCGGGGTATAATCAGATTCCTAATGCACCCGCCACATTTCAGAGATGTATGATGTCGATATTTTCCGACATGGTGGAAGATACTATAGAAGTTTTTATGGATGATTTTTCAGTGGTTGGTAATTCATTCGAGCGGTGTTTGAACAATTTATCTGAGTCCTTAAGAGATGTGAAGACTGCAATTTAGTACTGAATTGGGAAAAATGTCATTTCATGGTGAAAGAAGGTATTGTTTTGGGTCATCGCATTTCAGAAAAGGGCATAGAGGTTGATCGAGCTAAAGTTGAGGTAATAGAGAGACTTCCCCCACCGATCTCTGTGAAAGGTGTGAGAATCTTTCTTGGGCATGAAGGTTTTTACCGGAGATTCATAAAACACTTTTCAAAGATTGCACATCCATTGTGCAAACTGCTGGAGAAAGATTGTAAATTTTGTTTTAACGAATCATGTATTAAAGCATTAGGTGAGCTAAAAGAAAAATTTGTGTCTGCACCTATCATTATTTCTCCAGATTGGAACAGTCCATTTGAGGTGATGTGCGATGCTAGTGGGGTTGCTCTTGGTGTAGTATTGGGAAAAAGAAAGAACAAAATCCTTCACCCCATTTACTTTGCTAGTAAAGCCCTAAATGAAGCTCAGAAGAACTACACAGTGACTAAGCAAGAACTCCTTGCAGTAGTATTTGCTTTTGAGAAATTCCGCTCCTATTTTCTAGGTACTAGAGTTATAGTGCATACTGACCACTCATCATTGAGATATTTGATGGCAAAGAAGAATGTGAAACCTAGGTTGATTCATTGGGTATTACTGCCACAAGAATTTGACTTTGAAGTGATGGATAGAAAAGGAACTGAAAATCAAGTTTCTGATCATTTGTCCCGTCTAGAGGATGAAGCTATGAGAGAGTTGGGGGATAAGACTGACATTGATGATACTTTCCCCGATGAGCATGTATTGGCTGCTTCACAAGACTTGATTCCATGGTTCGCAGATTTTGCGAACTATCTGGCTAGTGATATTCTTCCATCGGACATGTCCTTTCATCAAAGAAAAAAGTTCATGTACGATGTGAAGAAGTTCTTTTGTGATGAACCATACTTATATAGGAGTTGTGCCGACGGGCTTATTCGGCGTTGTGTGCCAGAATGTGAGATGTTGAGTGTGTTGGAAGCATGCCATTCCTCACCCGTTGGTGGACATCACAGCGGTATCCGAACCGCTCATATGATATTACAATGTGGTTACTATTGGCCAAGTCTTCATCAAGATGCTCATGAGTTTGCTAAAGCATGTGATTGATGCGAACGATATGGTGGCATTTCAAGAAAGCAAGAGCTCCCTCTAAACCCTATTTTGTGATTGAGTTATTTGATGTTTGGGGTATTGACTTTACGGGACCTTTTGTGAGTTCTCATGGAATAAAGTACATTCTAGTAGCGGTTGATTATGTATCTAAATGGGTCGAATTCATCTCCCTCGCAAACAATGAAGGGAAGAGTGTCACTGCATTCTTAAAAAAGAATATATTCTCTCATTTTGGCACCCCAAGGGAAATTATTAGTGATGGGGGCTCCTACTTCTGCAACTGATTGTTCAAGGGGTTATTGGAGAAATATGGGGTTCCCCATAATGTGGACACTCCTTACCACCCTCAAACTAGTGGGAAAGTTGAAGTGTCGAATCAGGAGATCAAACAGATATTGTCAAAAACAGTGAACGCTAGTAGAACGGATTGGTCAAGGAGGCTTGATGATGCCCTTCAGGCCAACCGGACAGCGTATAAGACTCCCACAGGTATGTCTCCATACCAACTTGTATATGGGAAATATTGTCATCTTCTTATTGAGTTAGAGCATAAAGCCACGTGGGCTATGAAGAAGTTGAAAATGGATTGGAGCGAAGCTGCAGAACAACGGTTAACTGGGTTGAATGAACTCGATGAATTTCGCCTGAAAGGTTATGAAAGATCGGCCCTATACAAAGAAAAGATGAAGAAGTACCATGAAAAAAAAATTGAAAAATGAGAGTTTATGGTCGGGGATTTGGTGCTTTTATTCAATTTTAGGTTGCGCTAGTTTCCGGGCAAGCTCAAGTCCAAATAGACTGGTCCTTACTTGGTTACCCAACTATTCCCTCATGGAGCGGTTGAGTTGGAAACTAAGAAGGGTGTGTGGTTCAAGGTGAATGGACAACTCATAAAAATCTATCTTGGGCATGCTGAATCGGCGAATGAAGTGATCGAGGCATACCATCTTGATGAAGTGTGAGTAATCAAGTGTCCTCAGTCGTGCCGCGGCGTTAAATCAGGCGCTTGTTGGGAGGCAACCCAATACTTATAGTTTTTGTTTCTAGTAATGGTAGCATTTTCTACTAATGGGTTTTTAATTTGCAGGCACATCACCAAAAAATTATGTAGAAAACTACTCTACAGCAGTCACTGACGGATACAGCGACAGACCGCTTCAACTGTGACGGACCGTCGCATGAATCCATCGTGCCAGGTACGTCATTTTGATATTTTCAAACTAGGGCACACGCGATGGAAACAACGAAGGATCGTCACATATGAGACGGATCGTCCTCATGGAATCGTCGCTTCATTAATGAGGCATACCCGACCAGACCCGGCTGGGGTTTTTTTAAAAAAAATAATTCAACATTTAAAACCCCCAACCCTTCATTTCACCCCATTCCTTCACTCTTCCTCCTATTTCCCTCCCTTTTAAACTTCCAAAATCATCTCTCTCTTTTTCCCCAAATTTTCCAAAATCCTAAAAGTCATCATCTACTAGTGGGAGAGCTGCTGTTGTGGGTGTCTACTTGATCATCAAGTACCTTTACCTCTTGTTTTTCTCAAATTCTCAGGTATGTGTCGCTAATTTCTACTCATTTATATTGAATTTTTGTTTATTAATCAGTAGTAGTCTAGTTCTTCTTAATACGTTCATTCTTATCAAATTTTGTCTGACCTAGGTCAAAGAAATTCCCAAAATGGCCGTGTTAAAACCCTACAAATAAGTGCCTTAGCATTGCTAGTTTACTAGGCATTTGGGTTAGACAAATGTAGTTAAAAACACTACCAATTCGATTTGGGTCATAGGGGATAAATGGGGCATCTCCAGTTCTGTCACTAAGTTACAGAAAGAGACCCCAATGACGGACAGTCGTATTCACGACAGACCGTCATTGGGTCCGTTCCAACCGCCCTAACACTGCACTGTCCAATTTTTATCCAAGTATCCACCAACGTCCACAGGCGACGGATGGTTGTTCCCACGACGGTCCGTCCTGCACAACTGTTCTTGTTGTCAAACACCTTATTCCTAAGGGTCTTTCACTTTTTCTAAGTGTCCTTCAACGGACACATGCGACGGACCGTCATACCTATGACGGTCCGTCCTGCACAACCGTTCTGGTTGTTAGAGACCCTTTTCCTAAGGGTCTCTCTCTATTTTTCCAAGTGTCCTCAAACGGACAACTACGACGGATCGTCATACCCTCGACAATCCGTCCTGCATGACCGTCATGACGGTCAGAGACCCCTCTCCTAGGGTCTCCATATTTCTTTTAAGTGTCTTCTGATGGACACCTACGATGGATCGTCGTACCTGTGACTGTCCGTCCTACATGACCGTTTTGATGGTCAGAGACCCCTCTCCTAAGGGTCTCCATATTTTTTTAAGTGTCCTCTGACGGACACCTACGATGGAACGTCATACCTGTGACGGTCCGTCCTACACATACCGTCATACTTGTCAGAGAATCTCCTTCAGGGTTCTCTATATAAACATAGTCTAAGTAAGACACGACGGACCCCATGACGGTCAGTCGTTCTCACAACGAACCGTCACCTGGTCTGTTATGTTTCACTGTTACTATAGCAATGTCATTTTATTTTAATTTTTTTATTTATTTTGTGTGGTTTTGCTTGTCTTGTTTTCTCCTTCTAGTACTAATATTGATCCTTTAAAGGTACTATCTACTATGGCACCAAAACAAGATTGAGTCTATGCACGCGGGCGATCGAAGTCTGTCACCCCGTCTGCCCGCCAGGTCATTGGCTCTGATAATGAGCGTGACCACGAGTATGTGCCCCCAGGCACTTCCACCCCATCCCGTTCTGCACGTGCTGCCAGAGCTACACCCAAAAAGGTGGCGTCCGGCATAGTCATTGCCTCCCAGTCTGATGAGGAGCGAAAACTGACCGGTACACCTTCTGGGTCAGCCACTAATGAAGAAGCAGAGTCTAGCTCCTTAGGAGTTTTGTAGTCGGAGGAAGCCTCCGGATCTACTGAGGTTCCCGCACCCGCCACCGCTGCAGCGTCGGCCTCGTCTGATGAGGCTGATAGTTCAGAATCCACACTCGGTTCACCAGCTCATGCTCTCACCCCGGTTACTGACATGCCCAACCGGTGGTGTGTCGACGGACAGTTTCAAGTCTATTCTGATGCAAAGTTCCTTAATGACAAAGGAGTTATGACTCGGACACTTACATTGGAGCGGCGGGTCCTCAAGGGAAGTCTCCCGACAATGCATGAGATCCACAATCTCTTCACTAGACATCGACTGGAGTGTATTGCACGTACATTGGGACGTTATAGTGAAGAGCTGGTCCGAGAGTTCTACGCATCCTATGTAGCGACTCTCCGATCGCAGATTGATAGGTGGGCTGCCCCCTCCAAAAAGGCCCCACTGGAGCAGGTCCGAGGACGTGGCGTTCCAGTTGATATCTCCTTGCCTGCTATCCCCCGGTTTCTATATGGAGAGAATGTTGATGCTCATCGGACCCCTCTCACTTTCGTGTTGGACTACCGATGGCAGATTGTCAAAGATGGCCAATTTCTGCGTGAGCCATCACTGAGAGAGACCACCAAGAGGTGGATGGCCCTGCACTTGTCCATTGATGGAAAGGGTTCGACTGGGTGACTGAGCCGAAGGGGGCCATCAAGAAGGCCAACCTGACTTTCACGGTGATGTTTTTGTGGTTGATTGTCCGCCAGTGCCTTTCCCCTAAAGCCGCTGATAATATCGTCACATGGGATCGAGCAGTATTGATGGCGGAAATGATAGCCGGGTTCGAGGTGGATTTTGCGTGGCTTCTACAGGTGGTCATGCACGAGAGGGATTTTAAGGTCACAACTACTTACCCTTTCCCGTGCATGATATTTTCTATATGCAGATCCGCAGGTGTGCCTATATGGCACATTGATCAGCTCAAGACCCCTCTGGGAACTGTTGATATCGGCCTCATCAGAGATGAGTCCAATTAGTTGGATCCACGCAGAGGGCCCCGTCCAGAGCTACCACCACTTCGTGACAATCTGGTTGATACGGTAGCACATGCCCGCAAGGCTACGCAGGCGGCTTCCACTAACACTACCCAGTCGAGTGTATCCCGGGTAGTAGCACCGCCCCGAGCTTCTCTCGCTCAGCCCCTTTACCCGCTCTAGTCCCTCTTTCTAGGGTCCAAAAATTAGAGGCGCAAATGGCTACACTTCTGCATCATATCCAGCCTTGGATGCAGAGGTCTATTACCGAGGCAGAAGAGCGCTTGGAGAAGAGAATTGTCCAGCACACAGAGCGGAAGAACGTTGAGGTTCATCAGCGCTTGGACGCCTTTAAGTTGCGAGTGCTAGCCCGTCCAGCCCCTCTGGTGGATGTCTCGATCCTTCAGGCTACGGTCGACAGTCTTCGCGCAGATATTGATATGATCTTAGAGGTTAGGGTGCCTGAGTCTGAGGCCCCTTTTGTAGAGCCTGCTGAAGACACAGTGATGGCGGCCCTATTTGCCACTTCGGAGATTCTACCACCTCCCCCTCGAGAGCATGCCAATAGGCGTAGGGGTCGAGAGGAGGATGAGGAGCGAGCACGGAAGAAGGAGCGCCGTGATATGGAGGCTGCGAGGAGAGCCTCGCTTGCTGAGGAGGAGGCGCGTTAGATGAGAGTAGAAGAGTTAGTTGTTGGGGCGTCTAGCTCAAGAACTGTGGAGATAGCGGGAGGCACTGCTGATAGTGTTGTTGATGCTGAGGACACCACTTAAGGTGTCCAAATTACAGAGGTAGTGGGTTCCGGGGAACCGGACCCACCAGCTTGCTGATCTTCGGTGCTTTGCGCCTCAGGTTTGCTTCACCTAACACTCTAGTATTTAATTTTTTTACTCATTGGGGACAATTGCATGTCTTTTTGTTCGGGGTGGGGTAAATGGAAAGTGAGTGCTAGGGTAAAGTCTTAGTAGCCCAATTCTCTATCCTCTTTTGGGGTTTTCTTGCATGTGTTCTTTTTCCCCGAAAGACTGATTACTTTTTCCGTTGAACTGGCATGTCTATATCTTGTGTACATAGTTTAATTCTGGAGCATGATGGCTAAAATGATATCCTGATAAAATGGAAAATGATGCATGACTAGGCATAGTAATTGATAAATGTGTAGCTCTAAGCATGATATAGAGGTACACCACTGCATGACCCTAAGTCTAAAATTCAAACTAGGTGTCTGATAATCTGGTAGAGTGATGAGATGTCAAGTGAGTGTGAGGAAGATTAGAATAGTTCACTAATTTTACGGAGCTAGAAATTGCCTGGTTAGTCCTGCTAAAAGTAAGTTGTAATAGAAAATTAGGAAAGGATCATAGGCCATTATTTAATATGGCCCATTTTTAGACTAAATAAAAGAAAACCAAATGAATTTATCCTTCTTTGATCCAAATGATTTGAGCTTAAATTAGACCTTTCTTTCTCACCCCAACTGATATTTTCTAGGAATAATGTGTTGACCCTAGTCCCTCCTTGGATATATGCACCTCAGCTTATGTCAAAAGCATAGGTTGAGAGTGGCTAATGCAGTAAACAAGATTTTTATGGCCCTGACCCAACTTTGGGTATTGTGTACTTTGACTCATGGAAAATCCATGAGTTGAAGGTGGCTATTATGAAGAATGCTCTGGAAAGTGGGGTTGAAAGAATAAAGAGAGAGAAAGAACAAAAGTAAAATGACTCAAAAATTAGTTGAAAGAAAAGTTAAAGAAAAATATATACAAGCAAGAAAAGAAGAGAGTCACTTACACAAATGAAGAAAAAAGGGAAAATAGCAAGGTGAAAGAATGTGGGAAACTGGGCAAAATAAAATGATAGAAAATAGTATGTTTAGCCGATATGTCAAGGAGGGAAAAAAGTCACTAAAGTATACCTAAATATACCCTACCTAACCCTGAGCCTATGTAACAAGCTAAGAAAGTCCTATCGTGATCCTAAGGGTTGTACAACGAACTTAAAGTAGTGAAAATAACGGCAAGCTTGTGGCAATAGGTATGAATGAGTGTGAATTTGTTCTGATAGTGAGTGTTGAAAAGTAATCCTTATACTCAAACTGAAATCATTGTGTGAAAATGAGGATTTTGTTTTGAAGTGAGGACACTAGTTGCATTATCGGAAATATTAGCACCTCGGTGAGAAATAAAAGAGGATAGGTGTTAGTGCATGGTGAGTCTGATTCCACATAATTCAAGCCTAATAGTGATAGCATGCATAAATATGACGAGATTAATCGGGATTGATAGCCAAATGATTGCAAAGGATAAAACATGGATACTATTATACAAAGATTGTGTATTGAGTCATAGTGCGTCGCTTGAGGACAAACAACAAATTTAAGTTGAGGGTGTTGATATACCGTGGTTTCACGGTATTATATAAACTTTTTCCTTAAGTTTAGTGTGTCCAAAAGCCTTTTTGTTCTAATTTTTATATAAGTTTCTCCTTATTTGCAGCAAATCTTTCCAAAGATGAATGCGGAGGTTTTTGAGCAAAGAAATGCAGAAGAGACCACCTACGGAGCTTGTGACGGTCCGTAGGTGGAAGCGTAGTGAAGCTGTTGAAGGAAGATGGGGAAGTCTGACCAATTGTTACGGAAAACGTGACGGACCGTCGTAGCCATGACGGTCCGTCCTGCAGGTTTGTCATGAAGATCAGAGAAGTAGCCCCAGTGCCCATATTCCAAGAGTTCAAGTGTTTTGGAATGGAGACCCTCGACGGACCATTGTGCTCGTAACGATCCGTCATACCTGCCGTCAAGGGTATTGAAGAGAGCAGCAGAAGAAATTTCATCAAGTATTGGACGACGGATTCTATGATGGTCCGTCGTGACCACCACGATCCCTCGTGATGTCCGTCGATCCAGCCGCGTTTTTGACAGATTTCTAGCATATAGAGTCCTTGTTTAATTAGGTTTTTATTTTCTATAAATAGTTCGAAAAACCTCATTTTTGAGGTAAGACTATGGATTATTAGGAGACTCTGGATTATTTTGTTAGGCCCTTGATTATTGTTAGATTCTTGATTATTTTGAGATTCTTTGATTGATTGTTAGTGATTTTGGTTTATTAATCAAGCGAACTTTCAGATTTTACTCTTCCTCATTGAAGTAAGTACATGAATTCTTATACCATATATTTGAATATTGTGATTATGACTATGGGTAACTAAACTCCATAACTACGGTTGAGGGAACCATAGGCAAATAATGTGGTAAAACCTAACTAAAATAACAATTCTAGAATAGTATCTTGCATGTATTTATAATTCTTTCGCATAGAAGTCTTTTTAATGGATGGCCAACGTTAGAACTCGCCTTAATGCTACTTGCCGGACCAAGGAGGTAGATAATAGAAAAGGAATTATCAACATAGATTTAGTGTATACTATCTAATAGGCTAGTATTGATTGGTACGAGGTAATAACTTAGTCAAATATCAAATATGATGCTTAATATGAGGTAAAGATAAGGTTTAGGATAGAAACACATGTAGCCAGACCAAGGTGCGGAGTGAAATTTTCTAGATGCCGGACCAAGGATTTAGAAATACATAACTTATCACTTTGCATGCAAGATACTAGGAAAGAATTGTTATAGTTAGACTTATCAAGTTATGAACCTGTGGGGAACACGTAAACCCTAGTTACTTTGATTAATTGATTAAACTCAAACATTCGAAGTTGTTAGTTGTCTGCTTTTGTTTCACTAGTTATTTTCATTTATTTAGGAATAGAAACCTCCCTTTTTATCATTTTATGCTTTCTAAGAAAGTAATTGACTGAACAATAGTAATAATAGATTGAATATAAGTCTAAACTATTTTCCTCGTGGGAACGATCCCGACCTCACTAGTTGGGTTATTACTTGACACGACCTCTTTACTTCTTATTTGAGAAGTAAGTTTGAGCGTATCAGTCATCAAAAATGTGATCAAATTATTCTAAAATTAACCCACATGTTTTAAGCCTTTCCCTCCCAAAATACTCTCTCTAGAAACCAC
The DNA here is from genome assembly GCA_027704765.1 of Solanum habrochaites. NCBI lineage: Eukaryota > Viridiplantae > Streptophyta > Magnoliopsida > Solanales > Solanaceae > Solanum > Solanum habrochaites. The sequence goes on along the minus strand of JAKWJA010002495.1, from coordinate 17,308,888 downwards.
CATTGTTGGTGAAGCTCAAGAACAGATTCAAGTTGGTTTCTCCATAGATGAATCGTCAGGTTTAAGAGGTTTTAAAATAATCTAAGGTACGTCAATTCATCATATTACAGTATCCTTTCACTTTACAAGTTCTTCTCAATGTTTTCTAAAGTTACTTCATGATCAAGTTTAAAAACTTCCAATCTAGCCATGGGTTCTTTATAAAAATGTTTTTAATGATTAAATCATGATGAATTTAAGTTAATATAGTTATTCAAACGTGATTTAACTCAAGATTCATGATGAACACATGCTCCTTCCAAAATTGATTTAGCTCTTGCGTGGGCAATGTGATTATGGCTTGTTCAGATTGATTGGTGATTCTCTTACATTGAATTGCTTGTGTTTATTATTATTTACGTTAATTGATGGTGAGTTGATGAAGAACAGTCCATGATGATAAATATATGAAGATTTGTTATATCAAGCATGATTTCTTCTTGATTTCATCCCGTATTAGCTACTTCCTAATGAGTATATTGTTTATAAAATATGAATGATGATCAAAGGCTTAGAGACTTCGTAGTATTGGTAAATTCTCCAATAAATCGACAAGCCTAAATGCCTATGTTGTAACCTCAATCTTGAGGGTATGTAATCATGATTTCAATATGGTTAAATGTAGGTTTAGATACTGCCTTATATTTATAATATATACGAAATATGATTTAAAATCAATGCAAGGGAAATTAGCTAATGATCTATGTTATTCCACTTTCCTAATATGTTGATGTGTTGTATTATGTTATAGTATAATCTTCTAGTGACTTGTACACGGTTTCTTATATGATTAGTGTACATTTAGATACTTCCATATATATGAATTATTGGTAGACAAGGTGTATTGATCAATGAGGATCAAAGGTTGAGTAATTGGTAAGAATGCTTATTTCCTCTACTCTTTAAATTATCTACTTCTTTATAGAAATGTTGATGAAGCCTTGTATGACATTGTGTGGAATGGTGCACTTATGGTGGCGGTTTTTACTTTATTGTCATTATATATGTGTTGACCATGGCCTTGAAGGAAAATTGATAAATATATATGGTTTAGATATTAGATGATCACCTTATGATGTAATTGCGCCTATTTTCCTATCTAGTTGTGATCTAGGTTGTGTGGCTATTATATGAGCATGAGTATATTCATGTTAGGGTATTGTATACGTTCTGCTATTGATGTGTTACAATGGTTAGTAGTCTGTACCCATGTACACCTTATATGAAAGTGTAAATAGCTAAAGTTAGGAGCCTTGGTTATAATGTTTATATTGTCTTGCCTCCTATGCTATTATGTGTTGGGTGGTATGATCATGAAATTATAATGTGGTCTAAGAGGGTGGATGCCTCAAAAAGTTATTGATATCCATTATGTTATCATGTTGGTTAATGTACACACACTGTCAGTTACATGCATGTTACAAGTAGTATAGGTCATGGTGTCTAAATGAAAGGTTGTTCTCATATTCATTAATATCTACTACTTTGCATGTAAAGTATAACAATGTGAAGTATGTTATGTATTCCTTACTAATATTACTTGATTGGTGAATTAGTATGGGCAAGGGTGTAGGACTTTGCCTATACATTGCACATGTGTACCTTGATAGGATGCTTCTAGTTTGGTTTCTATATTGTATGTATGAACTTGTGGGACTTAATGTGTTATGTGAAAGGTTTGCTCACATATATGTGCACACACACACACACATCTATGAAGATATAGTCAAGAGAGGGGCCTTGAATGGTGTATTCATATGTACCCTAAACGATATGATGCTTTACATATGCTATGTTCATGTGAATGGATATTTACATGATTTAGGTTGATGAACTTCCATTTATGAGCTATGAGTTAAGCATATGATGGGATTACTCTCATAAACCTATGATTTATAAAGTAAAAATATAATAAACGTTTTTCAATGAAGGGAACTTAGCTTAGCACCGAGTGAACTTGAATATGAGTGTGTGTCCTTTCCCATGGTAGAAAGGTAGGTCACCATAAATCTCATTAGGCGGATAACCACAATGACTCAATGGGTATAAATAGGGTTTCCATAAGTGAATAACTACAATGCCTAATTTTGTCATAAAGAGGGTTTTCACATGTACCTCCATGTTCCAAAACTATGTTGCCACCATAGGATAGTAGCTAGTGGATCCACCTAGATAGCTATGTCACATTTGGTTCTACTTTGGCTGGTAGACCATCTCCTTTCGGTACGGGGTTCTATGACACCAGATTCCATGTTTAGCATCACGTGGTCTATATCGGTTAAGGATATAATTTCCCTAAAGTAAAATGGACAATTGAAGTTAATGACTAGTACCTTAAATAGAATTACTTAAGGGAGGTTACTTAGGATCGGGGGAAGTGATGAACCAATCTAGACAATGCAAAAGTATCTCCTTAGGAAGTTCTAGGAAGGTGTTATAATGCATGTCACTATGTATGTGTTCCTTATGCATGAAATTGTAGTATTTGTCTACTTGTTATGAAGATGTTCATGATATGAGTCTTTATGCATGATGTTGATATTGTTGACTATATGATGAAGGTCTTGACTTAACTATGTCAATGTGGTATTATACTTTTATGATGGTATGTGTTGTCTTGTGTAGATGATATGTATGATTTTCCTTGTTGTCCTAAGGTGATACATTGCACCAAGTATCCCTAATGGATTTCTTGGAAGACTAATGTATTAAAAGGAAGATTTCACTGCAAAGGAAATTGAGTTCACTGTAAAGTGACCTCAATTTGGACTTAAATTCTGTAAGTGCTTTTCTATGATGTTTATCCTTTGACTATGTTTCTATGAATTATGAAAATGATATATATACTATTGATAAAGGTTTTATGATAATTTAATCAAAATGGCATGAAGTATGATTTCAAAGAAAATGTCCCTGTTAAATAAATCTTTTTGCATGGTTGCCATACTTAGTACATTCTTGTGCTAATCCCATTATTCTCTACTTTTTACACAAAGTGTAGGTTATGGATGCTTAAAGGATGTCTTGAAGGGTGAAGAACTTGATAGGCGATTCCCAAGCTTAAGGAAATGAATCCTTAAGTCCAAGGATGTCCTAATGTGTACTTATTGTAATGTCTATTAAATATTGTATAGTTTTGTATTATGTCTTAAGGATCGTGCCCCTAATGTATTTTAGTGTTGTTGAATTTAAGATGACAAAGATACTTAGAGTCTATATATGTATTATGACCTATATTTTACACGTATATGAAGAAAAGTTTCTAGCATTTGAGATGCCATGAAAATTTTATAAAATTTTCGCTAAATTTACTATGTCGATACGATGAATGATAACTATGGGCTTTTATAAGCCTCCAAGAGGTCAAGTACGCCATGTTACTTCTAGGGGGTTCTCCCCAGTCATGACACCTTGCATAATGATACGAAGGTCATTTATGTGGAACCTTGAACCAAGTGGTAAGGTTATAAATCGTGAAGTAGTTAGCCCTAATTATATCCTTCATGTAATGAGTGATGGAGTTAAGGTTCATTGGCAGGAATGGCATCATATCCTACCTTAGGAAAGGCGCGATGAGCTTCTTGTCGCCATAGTAAGATATGCCCTAGTGGACCTTGGTTTGGTTGGTTGAATGTCCTTGGGTCATGAACTAGATATGGGGCCCATTTATATGAACCATAATGTGAATTACACTATGAGAACAAAGTGTAGCACCGAGTGATTATGTTATGAGAAGTAGCTCAACTTGAGATGAGACTAGAGTACAATGTACCTCTACTTGAGAATGACACTAGAGTACATAAAATCCCTTCATAGTCCTTAACCATGTACCTACATGGGATGTGTCTTAGTCCTACCCTTGGCAAGTAGAACACCCTCATTAGAGTAGGTTAGAACTCCGAATTCTATGAGTTGCTAACATGGTATATGTATTTTAATGCCTGTTCTCATCATGTGGGATACCTATTAGCATTTCAGAAGTTCTATGAAGTTTAGGTGGTTGTATGGGACGACATTTAGACATTGCACAGTAGGCTTTGAAGATTTTATTTAGAGTCCCTAGGTCTTGTATAAGACCATTACTTGAATGACATTTATGTTATGAATGTCTCTTTATGAAATAATAAATATAATGACTCAAGTTAAGGAAGTATGTTAAAATGAGGTAGTACTTATCTAGAGTAATTAAGGGTTGTCTAGTTAAGGTGTGAAGGGGGAATATGAATGGTCACTTCTTATCTTACCTAGATAAGTCTTAAGAATGACTCTAGTTAGGGAAGTTGGTTGATTATGTGGACATGATCTAAGCCTTAGGTAATCTTAAGGATTATTTAGGTAATCTTGGAGAGGTCACTATGGACTTTATCTTCTTAATTTACTTAAGTAAGTCTTTTGATAGCCTTGGAAGGAGAATGTCATATCACCTATATGCTAATGTGTTAAATGAGAATGACTCTATCTTAGGGAGTCTATAGGATCTCTTAGTGTGTGTGTGTAAGGGATTGTATGGGTTGTCGCTTCACAACTCACTCAAGTTAACCTTGGAGTCACCTTGGTAGGAAAATCTCATGTTTTTATGTTGATATCTCTTAAGTGTGTATGTGACTCATTATAAGAAATCTTGAGTGTTGTTTAGGCACATCTAGAGAAGGTGTATGGGCGGTATCTCTTTGTGTGAATTAAGTTAATCTTAGGATAGTTTTGAGTGAGAAGATTACATTCTAAAGGGGGTTTGAAGTTAAGTGAAGGAACTTCAATGTAACAGTGAATTGAGTTTACTGTAACAGTGAAGTGACTTCACTGTAATGTTTGCTAAAAATGTGACTTTTTGCCTAAATGATTTCTTTTGTGTTTCCAAGTTTCTAAATGTTGTTCTTATGATTATAGTATGATGTTTTAATCGAAATTCATGAAAAAAATACTTATTACTAAATGTCCCTTTTTCATGGTATTTGCATGGCTTCCATACTTAGTACATCTAATATGCTAACCCCTTCTTTTACTTTTTGACTAAACTATAGGAAAATGGATACTTGATGTGCCATGAAGGATGGATAGGTTTCTAATGGTTGAAGATGAACTATTGGTGAGTCTTCATTGATTCAAGGACAATATTCACATGTTTCTTTATGTCTTAAGTCTTTATCTCATGTCTTGTATGGGGTTAGTCCAAAGTGTTGTAAATTCTAATGTTTAGATGGTTCAAGTAGATGTTATAAAGATTTAATGTTTTAAATGATAGCCTTCCGCTTGCGTATTGTTTATGAAAGAGTTCTTCGTGTGTGAAGAAAGTTTTAAATTTTTACTCGTTTTAGTTATGTTATTATGCAAGGAATGATACGAGAGGCTTAGATGAGACTTATTGAAGTCTCATTTGCCGTGTGACATCGCAATGATACTCTAACTTCTAGGGTGTACTTGTACGATGTGATAGTTCATAAAATACATGGGGTGAATTTATCAAACACCCCAAGACAAAACAAAAAATGCAACTTTTTGGACAACTTCACTCAACGGATGGGACCAATGGACCGTCTGTCTATAAATGGTCCGTTGGTGGGGTTTCGTAGGTTGAAACTTAGTTAAGTTTTGGGCCTGGATATAACCCCCTAAAGGTACAATCGATGGGGATAGTCAATGGGCCGTTGGTTGGACCACTGGTCGTCGATTGCCCTCGTTGATGGACACTACCAAGGCAGTGTGGGTCCTTCTCTTGGGCCCTTCTTTAGGGACCAGTTGTGGGTCCTAGGTGGGGTTGTACCAGAACGTTAAACCCCTAAATATAGTTTTCTAGGTCTTAGGAACATCTCACGTCAATTTCAAGCAAAACAAACACGTAAAACTCACTGAAACACATCAAGACACACAAGCACTCTCTAAGGCACACTATGCGAACGTCATGAACGTTCTTGGACTTTTTACATCCAAACTTAAATAAACTTCACACACTTCTCATGTAACGTCAATAACTCATTTTAAATTATTATTCACTCAAGAAACAATCACTATACTCTAGTTCCCCTTACTTCGTTTTAGGGCATTACATTCTCCCCCACTTGGAACAACATTTGTCCTCGAATGACACTAAACTTTAAGACCATCAAGGACTCACTTATAATATCTAACATAAGACATTACAATCAGGTTCAAACATTCATAATAAAAGCATCAACTAAAAAGGAACAGAAATTCACACTTTCACACACTTTGGAACATAAGCACTTTAGCAAAACTTTTACATTTCAAAATCTTCTCTTACCCATCACTTATGGAGGAACTACCTTCTCCAGCATTAAAAATGATCATATACAATACTTTTACACACATTGTTGATTTAATTCAAGACAAAGCAATTTTTTTATAGAAAAAAAAAAGATTTTCATAGTGAGCATCACTGTACACAGGCAAATTGCAAACTTCACATATTCAACCTCACTTTCATTTCTTCACTTATGGAGGAACTACCTTTTCCAACATTAAACATTCTCATAAACATAATTTCTAAATGCATTAAAACCATTGTTCATGAAAACTTCACTGTCAGTTTCTTAAATATTCCATAATGCACCTTTCAAGCAACTTTTACAAGATGTCATGACAATATGAGAGACAAGACCATACTAACTTACTCCAAAGAGACTTGGCAAGTTACACTAAGTGAAATGTGAGAGTAGCATCCCATACTACAACTCCACTTAGTACCCTTTAGGATTCTCTTGGACTAAGTACACTACATGCAATTCTACTCAACATTCATTACGCAAAACTTAGCTTTGACTTTATTATTTAACATTAGACCTTAAGTCATCTAGCTTCACATAAAACACATGATAACTCATACTATTCTGCAAGATTCTTAATCATTACCAAACTACTAAGCATTCGGTCTCAACCTTGAATAATAACAACAAGGAAAGATGATGATATCAACTGCCTTTTTACTGAACTCGTCCTCCCCCACTTAGGGTAAAGCCATCTTCAAGGTGTCATACTTCAAAGTACCACTATACCTCTCACAAGGTAAGAACTTACACTACCCTTAACTCATGCACGTCAAAACTAAACATCAACATTACAATCTAAGCATACAACTTTCCTTTTAGGATTCAAGCCTAGACAAACTCTCCTAAACACCACATCATTCAAATCTTAGGCACCACTTAATTTAATCTCATGAAACAACACTCTCTTACTAGGTATTCATACCACATTTCCACCTTAGTGTAAGCCTACACCACAATCTCAACCAAATCACAAGAACAACTATTAAAACATTAACCACACAAGAGGGTTTCCCTCTACTCTTAAAAAATATCCACATCCTCTCAACATTCTTCAAATTTACACCTTAAAGAATTGCTACAATCATTGAACTTAATCACAAGATAACTCATTTGCTCTCAAAGGCACTTTATTCAATCATTATAATTCTTATCATGCTTAGAACTACATCACAATAGAGTTTGTCATCACAGTATTTCCAATCTCATAAATCATACCTAGCCATAAATGGCATAACAACATAATTTTTGAAACTTACCTTCATATCTATTCTTCAAGCCACAATACCATCATAACATAAAAACTCACCTTTTATCTCCCTCAAACTTATAAACATCTCCCTTTCCAAGCAACCACATCGATAAAACCACCAGAAAAAGGCGAAGAAGAGAGAGATCTTATGGAGTTAAGTTCTATGGCACGATACAAGAGTAATGAAGAAAGTGAAACTCTATCGTCCTATATCATCTTGTCCATGGATGTATCGCGACTCACAACAATGACCAAGATACTACTTGACGTGGCTTGTGAGACTTTTAGACCCTAATTTATTTCTCATAACCTTATGCTCTGATACCAAGTCTGTCACAACCCAAAAGTACCCCCTAGAAGTTAGGGAGAACCCTTGGATCATAACTGGGCGTACTTGATCCTTTGGAGTCTTGTACAAGCACTCTAACTATCGTTCATTACATATGACATAAAAAGTAGTGTAGAATTAAAACATTTCACGACATTTAATATAAGAAGAAATTTTTTTATAAACACTTAGAAAATCACATCGTCACAAGCCAACTTAAAGACATGACATAAATAATTAGGGACACGACCCTTTACTTTTGAAAGAAATACATAATAAGAACTTACACAAAACTAAACGAATCAAGAACTATGACCTCGAATATATGAGGACATACTTTGTCTTGAGAGAATCAATCCCAAGCTTGCCTTCTAAACTTCAACCTTGGTTCCAGATTCATGCTTATAGAGTATAGAAAAGTATGGGGTTAGTACAAAACAATCTACTAAGTATGGCCTATGTAAAAACATGTGAAAAGGGATATTTTAATAAAATAAGCTTTCATGTAAAATAATTAGAACATTTATGAATTTAGAAACAAAACAACACAAGAAAAATCATTTGGAAAATCTTGAACTTTCTTTTTTTTTTTCCTCTTTTCTCTTTTCTCGAAGCCCTTGCATGAATTTCAACTTTTCTAAATTGTTCTAGTTCTGAATATAACATATTAAACTCATAAAAATGAATTAAATAATAGGTTACGGAAAAGAAAAAAACACCATTCTAAAATTTGGATTGGATTTTCCTTATTTGAACAATCCAACTTCCAATGGGTATATTCCACTCATGCGAACTCAGAATCCCGCAAACTTGGCAACACTGAAAAGATAATTCAACGATCTTTACTACACATCTGGAAACACACCTAGATCATATTGATCTAGAAGTTTTGGTTGTTTGAAGTTGATCAAAGCTCATTCTTAACATAACATAAAAAAATTTCCAGGTTTTCATTGTTTTTGAATAATCACTATTTCTAATTCTTAACTTCTTCCTAGTTATTTTAATTTGTGAAATGTTACAAGAATCTCCCACATAGTTATACTATATTTTATTAGACATTGAGTTGTAATTCTATTCTTCAAAAAACATAGTTGCTACTTACTGTTTAAAAACTTTTCACGTACTACATCTTTAATTGTTGGTTTAATTCATTGAGTTGATTACTGTAATCTGTAGATGAGCCCCATTTAATTAAGTTGAAAACCTTATTAGTGAGTTGAATATCTTATCATTAACTACTTTAGAGTTTAGTAAGTTTGAGTAATTTTGAGTATCCTTGAGAATGCCTTTGAGTTAAGTATCTTATTCTTGAGTTGAGTATCTTATTCTTGAGTTCAGTTTAATTGAGTGAATTGAGAAGAGGCAAATGTGTTTCCTTTTTATCAAGTTCAAGGTTATGTTTATACTTTAGAATTCCCCTTACATGCTCGTACATTCCACGTACTAAACCATTTGACATGCATCATTTCATTATGCAGATACACCTATTCAGGTCATCAATAAGAGCTTCGTTGATATCACATGTAGTTCGAGTTAGTTATGTTGGGTCTTCTTTCTTTCTGAGAATTTCATTTACCTTTCATTTTTTTCAAGATGTCTTGGGTCTTATCTCTACTTTCATATTTTTCATTTAGAGGTTTCATAGATAGACAGTAGAGTTTGAGAAGTCTTTTTCAATCATCATGTTAGATGTTTTAATGACTTGAGTTTCCTAGTTTTGGCTAGTTAAATATACGATTATATTCAGGGTTAATTATTTGAGTTTTAATTAATTTTATTATGTTTTAATCTTTTTATGCTTGAGTTACTCTTCGCTTATAGTGAGAGAGGATAATTGTTCGCTTGGGGACCAACAATGGTTCTCGAGTGTTGTCTACGCCCGAGGTGTAGTCTTGGGTCGTTACAACAAACACCAACCTCTTAGGCTCAATATATATTTAAATCTTGCTTTCGCTGAAAAAATTATACGACTCTACATAAGATTTTGTGATATATTTGTAATATTATTGACTTTTTCATGTGTTTAGTTTTTTATTTTAAGAATGACTTTTATGTATATAAAGTCGTCTCTGGACACATGTATCCAATGCAACAACTAGTACATAAGGAAAGGAAATTGTAGTCGGCTAATTTTTGAGATAAAATCGATGAAATGTGTGAGAAAGTACTTCTAATAATACCATTTATTCACTCAATAGTATTTCATTAATTCATTATTTAATTTATAAATTATTATTGAAAATCATTTTACAAAACAACTTATTATTTTTTGAAGGGTGGGGTGTTTTTTTTAATTGAAAAACTAAATAAACTAGGATCGTCAACAATCATTCGTATAATTTTTAAATATATATGGATACACTTTTGCCCTATAAATTCTTCTTAGGCTACATAGATAGTGTGAGCTAATTTGGACTTTTAGCAAGCCATATTTTATCTAAGAATTCAAATATATATAATAGTGACATTAAATATTAGTAACTGAGTTTTGTATAAATTTTACACGGATATTGTATTATTAATACAATAAATGAACATTGAAAAAAACTGTTGAATTTGTCTTGTAAGCGCTATAATTTAATCAATATTGCGTCTTTTGTATTTGTGTAAGAAGAAATTAAAGAGGGTTTTAGTTATATATTTTCCTCCCATGGTAAATTAATTTCAAAACAATCCACAAACATCTTAGGCTCAAAATTAATTTGAATCTTACTTTCACTAAAAAATTATATTTTGTATATAAGTTATTTTAATGTATCATATTTAATGTTGAATTTTTCATGTATTTAGTTTTTTAATTTCAAGAATAACTTCTTTTATTTTATTTATATACTAGTTTCTGAAAATGTGTATTATATGTGTGTCCTACATAAGGAACACAATTGCCGTAGACTGATTGTTAACATACATGTATAGAATATCTCTAACTATAACACATATTCACTCAATAATATTTGATTAATTCCTAATTGAGTTTGCAAATTATTATTGAAAAACATTCTAAAAAAAAATTATTATTATTCTTTTGCAGCAAAGGGGTGTGTTGTTTATGGAAAAAAAAAAAAATATTGATCATCATTACTCATTGGAATAATACATTTCTCCAAGAAATTCTTCCCAAGCTACATATACAGATAGAATGAAAGATATTTTGGATTTTAGCAAATCATATTGAATTATGAATTTAAATATCTATACTGATAATTAATATTAGTAACTGAGTAAAAATATAGTTTATACAGATTTTGTATATTTACTAATATAATCAATGAATTTTGACTAAAATTGTTGAATTTGTCTTTTGAGTGCAATAACTAAATCAATATTGCAACTTGTATTTTATGTTTATAGAAGTTAAAAATTAATTTCAAAATAATTCACGAACCTCTTGGATCAAAATTCATTTGAATCTTGATTTCATTGAAAAAATCATACTTCCTATATAAGTTATTTTTAATATATCTATATAAATGTTGATTTTTTCATGTGCTTAATTTTTATCTTTAAGCATAATATATATATATATATATATATATATATTATATATATATATATATATATATATATATATATATAGTATAAATTGTATAAAAAATACAGTGAAATAATAATAGAGTAGAGTGAAAAATACAAATTGAAACAGATGAATAGTCCACATATTCAAATGACTTCTTTGTTTGAAAACTAGATAATTAAGTATTATTTGAACATGCAAAATTAAAAAACTAAATTTAGATAAGTAGATATTTTTTATAATGAATTATATTTTGCGAAAGCATATTAAGTATATATGATATTCTTTTAAGAACGATGTTCTTGGTGTGTGCTTCACTTTGTTGTCTTGACTACAAATTTCAATTGTTAGAGTATTTTCATTTATTCTCTGCTTTTATTTACATACATTTTTTTATTAGGAAAACATTAATAAATATAAATCACCAACATATGAAATATTATGAAATATGAATACCTATTTTTTGTTTATCCACTTTTCTTTAAAGACTTTAACAAATTTACGGCATAAAAAAATAATTTTTCTGACAACTTCAAGTTAATTAACGACAACAGGCATGGCACAAAAGCGAACAAAAAGTCAATATTAACACTTATATATAAAAACGTCAGTTTTATTTTAACTCATAAAGATGAACTAAAATATTGATAATGTCTAAACATAAGCTCATAAAAGTTTATCGAAATATGAATTTACATTTTTATGATTATGTTCACAGAAAATAATAAAAATGAAAAATGAACTTAATCATTAAATTTGTAACTTTCCTCCACTTCTTCTTCTAATGGAGAGAGTTGTACATATTATTAATTGATAAATCCATTTATATAAGTCAATCATTCAACAGAATTTGATGGATTATATAAGATATTTCATTGTAAATGTTATTAGGTAAGTGAATAAAATTAAAAGTTATTTATTTGGGGGGTAAAATATCTTAAACCGTGTAAAATATTCTTTTCAACTTCCAAGTAACAACTTAAAAATGTTTAATAGAAGTTAAAAACTCTTCACATTAAATAGTATGCTGACAGTACGTAATATATATTTAATAATAATAAATAATATGTTTTTACTACCTTTTTATGTTGTACAGAATGATAACGTTTTCTTGCCTCAATCTATTAATTCAATTTTTATTTTTGTCTTATGTTTTTTCCATCCTTGTAATGAATTTTCATTATAAAGTAATTCTAGTTGTTCATTAATTATTTTAACTTTATCTATTGTAAATATGATAATTTCTAATTGTGTTATTTGTTTTTTATTTTTATTTTCCATTTCTTGGTTTATTTTTTCACTTCCTCTTAGTAGCAACCTACTACAACTATGGATTATTGAGTACTGTATATACAATAACGGGAGAAGAAGTATCGAAGATATCAGAATTATATAAAGCATTTTTACAATACAAGAGAGTTACTAAAGGAACTCTATTTTATATAAAGTTCTATACAGCAACAACAGAGATATTATATGATGAGATCAAGCCTACAATACAAGCTATAAAGATTGGATTAACTAGGGAAATGATAATCCCTGAAAAAATAGATACACAAGAGGAAATACAAAAGGTGAATGTTCCAGAGTTTTACGCAAATAACAGCGAGAAATAAAATTGACAGAATAAAAGTAGAAAATCCCTTTGAAAAAATAATTACTATAATAGATAATAATGACTATAGTTATAAAGAAATTGACATAAATGGGTATAATTTATTAAGAGGTTGGAAGAAATAAAATTTTAGTGAAAATGAAATGATTAAAATGAACTTCTACTTACTGGATGATGATGTTAATTATAAGATATTAGTACTTTATATATTGAAAAATGTGAATACTGATATAAAAAAAATAATTTATGATAAGTTATTAATATACGAGGTAATAGAAGTAACAACTCAATGTTGGGCTGAATTAGTTATACAAGATGATTTTTATGATAATAATTTTGACATAGACTTATATGATGATCTAGAAATATTCAGAGATCAATGATAAATTATATGTACCTACAATATTGGAAAGAAACTAAAGAGAACATAGATCTAGCAGAAAAATTATCAGTTGAAAATTTCTATATGTACCTAAGAACCCGAGAAAGTGAATATCTAGAATATATTGCAAACAACGCAAATGAAATACAACGATTAGATCTACTTAAAAAAGAATATTATGAAAAAATATTTTGTTAGAAATATGAAAAATAATACAACACCAAGTAAAATAACTAAACTAACAAAAACCAAGTTAGAAAGAAAAGTACGAAAGATATGGAAAAAGTTAAAACATTTATACATAGAATATGAACTATCACAACTTACTAAAACAAGTAAGATAAGACAAATCATTTGATAACATAATTTCACAAACAGAATATAAATATGTTTATTATTTGAAAAAATTATATGAATAAAGAATATATTAAGCAACAACTGATAGAAAAAATAGATGAAAAAAGACAAAACTACAACAGGAAAGAAAGGTTAAAAGAAAATAGTTGGCAGGGGTATGTAAAAAATCAATATTAGCACAAAGAAAAGTTATATTATATTAGAAATACAAATAGATCAAAAGAAAAATATCACAATGTACTTGTTATAATTGCGGCAAGTAGGACATTTACTAGAGACTGTAAGTTACCTAAAGATCCAAAAAGAAAACAATTGCAGAAATATGATAGATAATGATGAACATATGCAAATAGAATATATAGACTATGAATTAAGTGAGAATGAGAGTATATATGAAGTATCAGATATAGAATTTGAAAATGAAGAAGAAAATTTTATATATGATAATGATGAAATAGAAGATAAACATAATGACTGAAGAAGACGTAAAAATAATATCTAAAGAAGATTATCAAAATGAAGAATTATCAGAACAAAAAATTATATTTGATAATACAATTTTGAACAAATAAAGGAAAAGAATTAGATTTAAGTGTTTGAAAAAGTACTTTGAAATACCTACTTTAAGAAATTGGTTTAAAAGACAAAAAGAGGAATACTATGTAGTTAGTCAGAAAGAACATATCATAGATTCCAAATATACAAAAGGAAAAGCACAAATACCTATACTAAGTAAACGAATAATAAATAGAGAAATACAAGATATAAAAACTAAAACACCTCTAAGATATGTACATTTAGGAGGAACAGAAATATTAATAAAAGCTTGTTTTAGAGAAGGAATAGACACACCTATTGAAATATATTTAGCAGATGATAGAATTATACACCCTATAGAAAAAAGTGTAATTAGTGCAGTTAGAAGAAATTTAATATACCAAAAATTTAAGTTTATAATAAGTGTCAACTATTCAGTAGCATTAACACACAAAAATATAGACAAATCATTAGTATTATATTGGAAGATGTCTGGAATAGAGCTAGCACCAAGAAGTAAAATATTCACAGCAAGATGTAAAAACTTATATATATTAACAACAAAACATAAAGTAATAGCGAGAAATAAAATTGACAGAATAAAAGTAGAAAATCCCTTTGAAAAAATAATTACTATAATAGATAATAAGGACTATAGTTACAAAGAAATTGACATAGAAGAAGATTTAGAAATAGTAAAAGAAAGATTAAGTACTTCAAGCGTACCAAATACACTAACAAGAACTACCTCATCGAGAATGAGTACATCTAGAAGAAAGTATGAAATTCCAAAAAATTTATTAGAAGATATAACAATATATCATTATTTTATAACAGGAATAGTAGACCAAAGAAGATATAAAATTATAATAAATACAGGACAAGAAGAAAATTACATACCAAGAGAATTTAGTGTTAGATACAGAAAAAATTATAAAACAAGACATTATGCCCCGACTACTGGAACTACCTAGATAGTAAATACGAACGAAGAAATAACAGCAAAGAGATAATTATAGAGGAATACCGTTAATAATACCATTTAAATTTATCAAGGAAACCAGAATATTACATTAGGAATAAAATGGTTAGAAAAAGTTAAACCATACAATATTAAAAAATGAACAACTAACAATAACTTTTCAAAATAAGAAAATAATCATTAAAAGGACGAAATGAATAATGAAAATATATATACTTGTAAAAATTATTGTAGAAGTCTATCACAACAGATATTATACTCCTATGATAGATACAAGAGCAGAAGCAAACATATGTAAATATAATTGTTTACCAGAAGATAAATGTGAAAAATTAAAAACACCTACGGTAGTAACAAGATTTAATAATGAAGGAAGTATGATCACACATAAAGCAAAAAATATAAAAATACAAATATGAGATAAAATACTAACAATAGAAGAAATGTATAATTTTAAGTTTACAACGAAGGATATGTTATTAGGAATGCCTTTTCTAGATAAATTTTACCCACATATAATAACAAAAACACATTGGTGGTTTACTACACCATGCGGAAATAAAATAGGAGCAAAAAGAGTAAATAACAAACAACATAAACCTATAGAATGGATGAGAGGAAGTGAAAAAATAAACCAAGAAATGAAAAATAAAAATAAAAAACAAGTAACACAATTAGAAATTATCATATTTACAATAGATAAAGTTAAAATAATTAATGAACAACTAGAATTACTTTATAATGAAAATCCATTACAAGGATGAGAAAAAACATAAGACAAAAATAAAAATTGAATTAATAGATGAAAACAACATAATAACACAAAAACCATTAAAATATAATTTTAATGATTTTAAAGAATTCAAAATAAATATTGATGAACTATTAGAGAATAATTATATACAAGAAAGCAATAGTAAACATACAAGTCCAGCATTTATAGTTAATAAACATAGTGAACAAAAACGAGGTAAAAGTAGAATGATTATAGATTATCGCAACCTAAATGCTAAAACTAAACATATAACTACCCAATACCAAATAAGATACTAAAAAAATACGACAATACAAGGATATAACTATTTTAGTAAATTTGACTGTAAATCAGGATTTTATCACCTAAAATTAGAAGAAGAATCTAAACAGCTAACAACATTCACAGTACCGCAAGGTTTCTATGAATGGAATGTTTTACCATTTGGATATAAAAATGCACCAGGTAGATATCAACATTTTATGGATAACTATTTTAACCAGTTAGAAAATTGTATTTTATATATAGATGATAGATTATTATATTCTAAAACACAAGATGAACATATAAGGTTATTAGAAAAATTCATACATATAATTAAACATTCAGGTATAAGTTTAAGTAAGAAGAAAGCAGAAATTATGAAACCACAAATATAATTTCTAGGAATATAAATAGATAGAAATGGAATAAAAATGCAAAATCACATAGTACAAAAAATAATCACCCTTGATGAAAATATAGATACAAAAAAGAAATTACAATCCTTTCTAGGATTAGTAAATCAAGTAAGGGAGTATATACCAAAATTAGCAGAACATTTAAAACCATTACATAAAAAACTGTAATGATCCTCTTAGTCGTTTTAGAAATTTTAACCAACATTATTATATTAACCTTTTTAGTAGATTTTGTAAATAATTTATATGACTTATAAGAATGAGTGACATATTTTTTTTTAGATTTAATAAAGAATTATTTTATTGCTAAGAATAATAAAAAAGGAAAAAAAATAGAAAAAAAGAAAATCAAATAATAAAATAAAATAAAATAAAATAATTAAAAAAAGGGCAAAGTGCCCTAAATGGTTGAAGCGCACACGGCTTATGAAAAAAAAAAAGAAGGAACGATCTGTGGGAAAAAAATGCAGATAAGAAAAGAAAAGAAAGGGAGAAAAGAAAAGGAAAAAGGAGGAGAAACAACGATATTTTTATCTCGATGTATCAAGGTAATTATTCTTATCCTTTCTATTAAATTTTTGTGTAACTAGGAATAGATTTTTAGGTTAAAACGTGTATAATTTATACTAATATGTGAACTTGGGGTTATAAATGTGTATAAGTATTATGGTTCAATCATTGGACAATGATTACTCCAAGATTAGGATTATTAATAGTGGAACGATAAATATGAATTGGAACATTGATGTGAATAGTGGTTGGTTTCTGCGATAGTTTTTGTTCCTCTCGATTGTGTGGTTGGAGTTTTAGTTAGTTTCGGCTTTAATTTTTTCATTTCATTTATAATATCATATTAGGTTATTCATAGTTTTGATATCTTAGATTATGATTAATTATAGTGTGTGTAATATGATTATGATATATAAAAATCATTATAATTATGTTATTCGGAGAATTAAGATTTAACCTTAAACTTGAAATTTAGAAAATATGAAATTTGATCAATTGGTTGGAATAAAGATTTAGAAATTTTATTATAAATTCGGATGAGTTTTGGGTCTAAGCTAGAGATATAGCAATATGAATGTTGTTAGTTTCGAAATCATATCGTGGTTATTTATTTTAATAGATTTTATTGGTTTGGAAGTCAACCAAAAAGAGGAAGGCTCAAGTTTTGGAGTCATTGTTCGACTATTTGAGGCAAGTGGATTTCTAAACTCTTGTTAAGTGTATGAGATGCGTGTATTTCCTTGTGGTATATGTTTGGGAGTAATGGGACTTGTCCACATTGATTAATTATAATGATGAAAAAAAAAGGGGATAACAAAAGGAAATGTGATTAATTGTTTATGTGTGAGTTTGTTGAGAAAAGGTTGAAGGCTTGTTGAATCATTGTCGATGTGACTTCATGTTTGTGTGGTTGTGAACTGTGCGATGTTATGAAAATGGTCATCTCCTCACTATTTGTGTTAATTTGTCATCTGCATTATTCTGAGGCATTGTTTGTGACAAATGTTATGTGCATTGAGAAAGAATGAGTACTTAAGAGGATGTACCATTTCGAGGGACGTCTCGCGCGCCGCGGTGGTTACTATTATCGAGGGTCGTGTCGTGCGCCGCGACAGATGCATGGACAGATATGTCCCCCATGGGTCCCGGACTGAGAGACAGCGGGTGTGTATCACTAGGTCAGACATGCATCATTATACTTGACATTGCATTCCATTACATTGCACATACTTATCATTAGTGAACTTGATATTGTGTTTTGTTGATCTAGTGATTGCCTTTTTGTGGAGCTTGTGATTGTTGAATACTGAGCTTGTTATTGAGGATATATAATTTGTTAAAGTGTTGTTGCGGAGGATATGTAATTTGTCTAAATGTTTTTGTTGAGTTATGTTCTATGTAAACTGCGAGCTGTTAGGTTGGGCTGATGTTTATGCAGGTTGTAGTTGTGGAGGTTCGGTTAGGGGTAGTAGGAGTACTAGTATTTCATCCCCTTAGCTTGTGTTTAGAGGTTTACTTGCTGAGTACCGTGTGGTTTGGTACTCACCCCTTGCTTCTACAAATTTTTGTAGGTTACTAGCCCGGACTTTTTGATATATTCTCTTCTTTCCGAGGCTTCCTGGAGATTTGTGAGGTAGTTGTGGTCATCTCAGCATTCCTCCTTACTCTTGTTTTTGATTTTTTTCTACTCTAGAAACAATATCATATGAGACATATATTTTCTTTTGATCCATTTCTAATACTTTAGAGTCTTGTAAACGTGACAACCAGGTTTTGGGGTATAATGTAAGTTAATAGTAAATTTTCAGCATTTTTATTGTAATAGTTGAGTTTTAGGCTTACTTGTCTTGGTGGGATAAGACGAGTGCCATCACGTCCATTTTTGGGTCGTGACAAAATGGTAATAGAGCCCCAGGTTCATAGGTCTCACGTGTATACAAGTCGAGTCTAAATAGAGTCTTGAGGATACGTACGGAGACGTCTGTACTTATCTTCGAGAGGCTATAGTGACTTTTAGGAAGAATCTTCACTTCTTGGATATCTATCGTGCGTACTTGATGCCGTTTTGATTCTTATTGCTTCACTACATTCACTCTCATTTATGTGATGACTCGTGCGTAGTTCCTCATATTAATAATTGATGTGTCGTGTATGGGTTGGATGTTAATTAAATCTGATATTAAGGTGGAAATAATATATTTATGAAAGGAATGTGTGATCCTATTTGAAGGGGTTGAGTAAGGTTAGTTACTATAGTAAAAAAAAATAGTACTTATGTGGTATAAGCAATATCTGGAGTGGTTTGACAATAAGAAGTTAAATGTTTAAAGAGTTGACTAGATAATGAATAGTGTAATCTTGAGAAAAATTATAGTTGATATAATTTTCATAACATTAATGGGTTGCTTAGTGAATGATGTTGCACCAATTGAGGTCAGAATCTCTTTTGTGGTTTCATAGATTGAGTGTATATCAAATAAGGTCATGATACGACTATAACAATGGTACTGATAGGTACTTGGTTAGAAGTATGTATTTTATTACTTTTGTTATCGACCTGCCCTATGAAAGAATACACATAGCTTGGGCTAGATATGAGAGCGAATTTGATAATATTTTAAAGTTTTCGATAGGTAGAAATGTGTGGGCTATTTGGGTACGGACTTTTCGGTAGATATGATGTGTTCTAGTGGTGGATCTAACAGTTTTTCACGATGTGGTACTACTGTTATATGAAAACAGATACATTGATTGTCAAGTGTCAATACTAACTATTTAAGGAATTATCAATTTTATCACATGCTCATAGAGTAAGATTTGATGTTGCATTCAAATTTGAGAAACCAACTAGCTTGTTACTATGAATGAATGGGTTAAGCGTGTGTATAAGGAAGATTTTAATGGTGGATTTTGATACGGTATTAATGTGTTAAGTTAAAAAGTGTATCTCGAGAGTTCTAAATGAGGACTGGTGATTTCGTCTTAAGGTCCAAAAAAAATGGATAGATACCAGAATGACAAGTTTATTAGTGAAAAAAAGAGGTCTTAGTGAGTATACTTGGGTGAATGAAATTGGAGATTTTTAGTAAGAAAATGTGTATAAATTGAGAAAGTCCCGTGGATGATTAGCATAGCTAGGTTTGAAATGTCATGTTGATGGTGAGGTTGAATTCGTGGTAATGGAAAGGGCTAACTAGGCATGATGATAATAAGGTTTTATATTAATGAATCATGGTTGGAATGCAATTATATAATAAGGTCTGTTGGGTAAAAGGGTTTTGTATGGTAATGATGACTTTTTAGTATGTAAAATTATGGTTGCTACTATTTGATAAGTAGTGTGATTTTTTGATAAATTTTATGAGGAGTTGGGATGTCGCTCTAATAGAATTGAAAAGAGCTAAAGTCATAATAACAAGGATAGCGGGATGTAGTTTAGCTTTTAGAAAGAAGTGAGAGCATGAATATTTTTTTCTTATTACAAGGCTAAAGAGGTATCTTAAAAGGAATTGAGAATCGGGTACAGAGATGTGTGATTTAATCCGTTTTGCTTTGGTTATGGTAATAGTTTCATGAGTTCATTAGATTGGTAAAAAAATTATTGGACAATACTTGAGAAAGCAGTGTACATATGTTCAACTCGAGTATGATTATAAATTCTTTTGTGATTTTGAGTTTGATAACAAGTATGGTTGAATTTTTAGTGGAGCATATCATAAGATCGATAGAGAGACAACCAATGATAAGCTAAGATACGTGAATTCATAGGGGAAAAAAATATTTCAAGGTATGAGTTAATGTTGATAGATAAAGGGATTGGGTTACATAGTTGGGTTCAAATTTCAAGTTTTTCATGGTGAGTTTAGGTTTTTGGTAGTGTGCTTTGTCGAAGTATGAATAAGTAAGGTAAGCATTGATCGATTGCATCAGTTATTGAGAATTTTAAAAGAACATGTACAAGGTTTGGATTGTAGAGTTTGTCACTTTTGATTGTTAACGGCCTAAGGAATTATTTCTCTAAAGGAGTTGGTCTACAGTATATGGGATGTTGATCAAAGGATAAGATTGGTAATCAAGTCAGCGAAAGGAAAAAGAGAATGGTGTATTGAAGGGTTCAAGATATTTAGAATTTTATGCCATGGAAAGAATCTAAGAAAAGTGAAGGAATAAGACCTCTCGTATAAACCCTTGGTTGGTAGTTGGAGGATTTATTGATTTTTTTGCCTATGAGGTTAGATATGACTGTGAGATATGAACTAGTTCTGTACAAACTTACTAGGAAGTTATCATAGACTTTTCTAAAGGTTGAGTTTTGGTTGGGTGACAGATAACTATATGTGGAAGATTCTATGTAGTTATGTCGAGCTAGATTGTTCAAATTATGATAGATAACTTATTGATGTTTAGTGGTGTGGACGTTTTACATAATTAATGAGGATTTGAGGGGATTGAAATTTGTGTTATAACCCTTGGATGAGACTCTTATTTATCATGTGATACTTAAATGGAAAGAGAGAGAGAGAGAGAAAGTCGTAGTTCAAAATTTTTGGAGGTTATAATTTATTTGCTAAGAAGACTTTGATACTAGTGATGATTTGAGAGTAAGGTAAATGGATGTTGTGGTTATGATGTTTGTTGATATTAAGAGTGTTGACTTCGATGGAGTATTGTAAGAAGTATGTGGAGTTTGACAATCGAGTATGTGTAAGATTGTAATGATATCAGGCTAGTTGAATGTGGGTGGCTAAAAAAAAAATCTGATATGGAGTCATTTAACTATAATTGTTTGATATGTTTACTATGAAAAGAGTATCTTATGTTATCCGGCCTTGATTCTGTACATTTTTAGTAACTACCTACTTCGTTCAAAAAAAAAAGGTTTAGAGTGTGATTCGTTCCATATACTCGTGTGTTTTTCTACATCTATGGGTGGATTTCTAGTGGTGGATCGGATGTACCGATCCTCTTATGTCTTCTTGATAGGGTAGGATCCTTGGTTAGACTTGTTCACTTCAGTTATGACATATTTGATGTTGTTTGAAAAATTAGAAATATATCATTATTTTTATATGCACAACCTTGCTTATGGGAACTTACAAAAGAGCTTTCATGAATAGTTACGGTTATCCGACAGTGTTGTAAAAGGTTCTGCATCCTAGCGTGTACCATTTGTAGGGTGCTTACTTGATATTGTTCTTCATTGGATTAGATATGTTTGATTATCTCTTGATGAGTATTCGATGTCTAAAGATCATATTTTTATAGTTTAAACTCATGAAAAGATTAGGTTGTGACAAGGGAATCTTGATAAGGTCTATGATGGTTTGTGTAATAGGTGTATGTGATCGTTGATCAAGGTTCACTTCAGATTTTAGTGGGTATGGATTCAGAACATTATCCTTGTTATGTGAGAAAAGATTTGTTATGATGATTGTGTTATGTTCCAGTGGGTTTCAGTTTAGATTGGGTTCATTGGTTGGTTTATGGCGTGATATGTAAATCTTCCGAAGTTTCATTCAAAACTTCAGTTCTTGGTAGTTGATATTTAATGGAATGTGCTAAAGATGAATTGATCACTTGGAGAGTTGAACACGACTTTGAAAATCATACCTCAAGTTTTAGGTCGTGTTAGTTATTCTTCCTTCTCCTACTTTATGTTCGAGGACGAACATGATTTTTAGTGGTGGATAATGTAATGATCCTCTTAGTCGTTTTAGAAATTTTAACCAGCATTATTATATTAACCTTTTTAGTAGATTTTGTAAATAATTTATATGACTTATAAGAATGAGTGACATAATTTTTAGATTTAATAAAGAATTATTTTATTGCTAAGAATAATAAAAAAAGGAAGAAAAAAAAAAGAAAAAAAGAAAATCAAATAATAAAATAAAATAAATAAAATTAAAAAAAGGGCAAAGTGCCCTAAATGGTTGAAGCGCACACGGCTTATGGGAAAAAAAAGAAGAAGGAACGATCTGTGGGAAAAAAAACGCAGATAAGAAAAGAAAAGAAAGGGAGAAAAGAAAAGGAAAAAGGAGGAGAAACAACGATATTTTTATCTCGAGGTATCAAGGTAATTATTCTTATCCTTTCTATTAAATTTTTGTGTAACTAGAAATAGATTTTTAGGTTAAAACGTGTATAATTTATACTAATATGTGAACTTGAGGTTATAAATGTGTATAAGTATTATGGTTCAATCATTGGACAATGATTAGTCCTAATCATTGGACAATGATTACTCCAAGATTAGGATTATTAATAGTGGAACGATAAATATGAATTGGAACATTGAAAATTAGTGGTTTCTGCAGATAGTTTTGTAGTCCGCCATTGATGTGTTGGGCAGTTAGTTTCGGCTTTAATTATTTTCATTTAATTATCATATTAGGATTCAAGTTTTGATATATTGAGATATGCGTTAAATAGTGGGTGCATTATAATATATAAAAATCATTATAATTATGTTATTCAGAGAAATAAGATTTAACCTTAAACTTGAAATTTAGAAAATATGAAATTTGATCAATTGGTTGGAATAAAGATTTAGAAATTTTATTATAAATTCGGATGAGTTTTGGGTCTAAGCTAGAGATATAGCAATATGAATGTTGTTAGTTTCGAAATCATATCGTGGTTATTTATTTGAATAGATTTTATTGGTTTGGAAGTCAACCAAAAGAGGAAGGCTCAAGTTTTGGAGTCATTGTTCGACTATTTGAGGCAAGTGGATTTCTAAACTCTTGTTAAGTGTATGAGATGCGTGTATTTCCTTGTGGTATATGTTTGGGAGTAATGGGATTGGTGATGGGTTGACTTGTCCACATTGATTAATTATAATGATGAAGAAAAAAATGGATAACAAAAGGCAATGTGATTAATTGTTTATGTGTGAGTTTGTTGAGAAAGGGTTGAAGGCTTGTTGAATCATTGTCGATGTGACTTCATGTTTGTGTGGGTGTGAACTGTGCGATGTTATGAAAATGGTCATCTCCTCACTATTTGTGTGAATTTTTCATCTGCATTATTCTAAGGCATTGGTTGTTACAAATGTTATGTGCATTGAGAAAGAATGAGTACTTAAGAGGATGTACCATTTCGAGGGACGTATCGCGCGTCGCGATGGATACTGTATTTCGAAGGACGTATCGCGCGCCGCGATGGTTACTATTATCGAGGGTCGTGTCGTGCGCCGCGACAGATGCATAGACAGATATGTCCCCCATGGGTCCCGGACTGAGAGACAGCGGGTGTGTATCACTAGGTCAGACATGCATCATTATACTTGACATTGCATTCCATTACATTGCACATACTTATCATTAGTGAACTTGATATTGTGTTTTGTTGATCTAGTGATTGCCTTTTTGTGGAGCTTGTGATTGTTGAATACTGAGCTTGTTATTGAGGATATATAATTTGTTAAAGTGTTGTTGTGGAGGATATGTAATTTGTCTAAATGTTTTTGTTGAGTTACGTTCTATGTAAACTGCGAGCTGTTAGGTTGGGCTGATGTTTATGTAGGTTGTAGTTGTGGAGGTTCGGTTAGGGGTAGTAGGAGTACCCGTATTTCATCCCCTTAGATTGTGTTTAGAGGTTTACTTGCTGAGTACCGTGTGGTTTGGTACTCACCCCTTGCTTCTACAAATTTTTGTAGGTTACTAGCCCGGACTTTTATGATATATTCTCTTCTTTTCCGAGGCTTCCTGGAGATTTTGTGAGGTAGTTGTTGGTCATCTCAGCATTTCTCCTTACTCTTGTTTATGATTTTGTTCTACTCTAGAATATCATATGAGACTTATATTTTCTTTTGATCCATTTGTAATACTTTAGAGGCTTGTAAACGTGACAACCAGGTTTTGGGGTACAATGTAAGTTATAGTAAATTTTCCGCATTTTTATTGTAATAGTTGAGTTTTAGGCTTACTTGTCTTGGTGGGATAGGACGAGTGCCATCACGTCCATTTTTGGGTCGTGACAAAAACTTAAAAAAGATGTTGAATACTATTTCGACAATAAAGATAGAGAACATATAAGAAATATTAAAAAATTATGTAAAAAATTACCAAAACTATATTTCCCTGATGAAAATAAATCATTTACTTATATTGTTAAAACAGATTCAAGTAATCATAGTTATGAAGGAGTTTTAAAATATAAATATGAAAAAGAAAAAATAGAACACCATTGTAGATATTATTCAGGATCTTATGCAGAAGCACAAATAAAATGGGAAATAAATACAAAAGAATTATTTGCATTATATAAATGTTTACTAGCATTTGAACCATACATTGTTTATAATAAATTTATTGTAAGAACAGATAATACACATGTAAAATGGTAGATAACTAAAAAGGTAGAGGATTCAGTTACAACAAAAGAAATAAGGAGATTGGTATTTAATATATTAAATTTTACATTTACAATTGAAGTAATTAAAATTGACAAAAATCTTGTTGCTGAGTATCTCTCAAGAAAAAGATACAATGGAAAAAATATTGGCTACGATGACAAATCCTTGTCAAAAAATGGAGAAAATAGAAACAGATGTACAAGTATTAAAAGAAAAAGTTAATAGACAGCAGCATGATTCAAAATATGCGGAGCTAAGTCAGCAGCATGACTTAAAAAATGCGGACTAGAAAGTGACGATGGGAAACACTTAAAAACCCAAAACAAAAAGATATATACATCTGCAGGAAGCTCAACTACAGCAGGAAGCACATCTACATCAGGACAACCTACAAAAAAGGAGGAAACTAAGGTAAAATATACAAATTCAAACATGAATAAATTATTTTCTAAACCATATACTCCTCAAAATACCCAAAAAGACGAATTTGTACCACCACAGATAAATACCTATAAAGCCAGCTTAGATTCACAGAAACAGACATACAACCATATAACTAGAATGTATATAGAAAATATATACAAAATACAAACTTTTCTAAACAGAAACCCCAGAGCAAAAGATACGAAAAACCCAAATGAAGACTACATAACCCAGTATCTAAAAGGCTATAATAAACTAATTGCACAACCCGGAACGAATCGAAACCTAGTAGCAACCTGCTACAACTATGGATTATTGAGTACTGTATATACAATAACGGGAGAAAAAGTATCGAAGATATCAGAATTATATAAAGTATTTTTACAATACAAGAGAGTTACTAAAGGAACTCTATTTTATATAAAGTTCTATACAGCTACAGCAGAGATACTATATGATGAGATCAAGCCTACAATACAAGCTATAAAGATTGGATTAACTAGGGAAATGATAATCCCTGAAAAAATAGATACATAAGAGGAAATACAAAAGGTGGATATTCTAGAGTTTTACGCAAATAAGAGAACTATTGGGATAGCTACTATAGTAAATGAGATAGCAAACAACTATTTGAGCGAAAATGGAATATGGAGTTACTATAATAAAGATTAAACAATCATCTACTCCAACTGCAGGGAAATCCGAGCTGCAGATATGGAAGACCTAAGGCAGTGGATATTAAGCCTATTAAAACCAGAGTAAACACCTATAACAAGAGCAATTAGGAAAAAAATTATTTCTCCTAATTTGATGACAAGATATTGTAAATTAATAGGACAAAAATATCCCGATCATCTATGCTCAAAGTGTGAAGGAGAAGATAATTATATTCCATATGTACAGCTGGAGTAAAATTGTAAAAGTAGTGTGTAAAAGTAGTGTGTAAATAGTATGTGTAAATAGTTCGGCCATAAATAAAGGCCATTATTAAAGTATTTTTATCGTTTTGCATCGGCCAAAGATAAGGTTACCAAAGTAGTGTCGGCCACAAATAAAGAAAAAGGCCATTATTATTAGAATATTTTGCCATTTTATGTCGGTCAAATAATATAAGGCCAAATGTAAACTCGGTCATTTTCTATTGGGTAAGTTTGTAAAAATTATTGTATAAATAGAGGGCTTCTCCCTCATTAATAAAAAAGCTACTTCTGATCAACTCTCCTCTTTACTCTCTATTACTTCCAAAAAGTCCGCTTCCGTCCTGGAAGGATATATTCCATTAACCTCGGGTACTTGAGGAAAATAATTTTCTTAAGGGGGTTTTGTGCATTCAGTAGGCTCGATTTTCTTCTTTAAGAAAATACTTTGTATATTATTTCTTATAAGTTTTTCATTCTATTTTCTGTACTAGTTAAAATTTTCTAGTTTTGAAAATGCTCTTTAAACTTTATTGTTCCTTATCATGTTTTTCAAATTTTTTGTTCTTAGTATCTTAAGAATACCAGATGAAAAATTATTTAAGAAAATTAATATTCTATTGATATTTCTTGTAATCTACTGATTGAAGAAAATAGATCATGGAAGTAGAAGATTAATACACTATTTCTTCAGAATCCGTGTCTTGTGTAGCAAGGTTGAAGTGAGAATAAACCAGAAAATTAGTGGTATTTCGGTTAAAGATTACGGTAGGTAACCTTCTTATTATTTGTCTAAGGAGGAAAATAGTTTGTAAAAGTTAAATCTTTTCATTTTTATGATATGTGTCTTTTGAAAATGATATGCAAAACATATGTTTTTTTAATGTATTTTTCTAGAAAAATAGTGTTGCCTTTAAAACTCTTTAGTTTGCAGAATGAGATATGCAATTTTTAGTTTGATAAGATGAAGGTTATTTAAAAAGAAAAGCATTTCTATATGATAATTTAAGAATATGTTTTATTCTTTTTTCAGAAAAAAAAGTTTTATAGTTTTGTACTTCATGTGGAATTGAATTGTTCCTGATCGTCATAGACTAACAACTTTCGTAGTTTTTAACTCAGAAAAATTAGATTGTGTAATTGGTTTGTGGGATATGGCTATTTCACCTAATAAATTAGTGTTGCACTTCTGGTTTTCTACATCTATCATTGTGAAATAGAAATCAATTTTACATTTTTTTATTAGTGCTAGTATTCTAAATACTAAGTGGTATGCCTAATTGTGATAGAAATAAAAAATATATGTGACCTAAAGTGTTGTGATTTTGTTCCTGCAATAGGTTCCTCTATTGAATGAACTTGAACACTATGTAAAGATTGTAAAAGGGAATTGAAGAACTACAATTGTTTTCTAGTATAATATTTCAAAATGGTTTCATGTTGACAATGTCATTTTAATATCAAGGAAAAAATGTGGGAAAACTATTTCCAAATGCTTCAAAAATATATTTGAGATCATATTTAAAATGTGGGGATTCTTTGTTTATGATAAAAATAAAATTAGACTTAGTTTCTGATTTAAATTTGCATCACAACATATGAAATGAGGACACTTTTGTATTATGTAAGACACACAAAATTCTTGGAGTATATTTGATATTGTGGTGGTTGAATTTCTCTTTTACTAGTATATAAATATAGATAACTAGTATGAAACTACTAAAGTATATTTACACTTGTAAATAACTGTGTTCTTTTATGAAAGAGTATCGCTTAAAATTTTTGTGATTTTTCATAAAACGATATGTCTATTAAAATATAACTATTTATATACACATGAAAATTGGTGAATAATCATTTGTCATATTTTGTAAAAGAAACAGTTGGATTCTATTGCCTTTATTGGAGTTGATGAAACTATGTTCATATGTAATTCTATAACAATCTAATTGAAAGTTACAAAAAGGTCATTCTGAATAAGATATTTGACAAGGTGATGACTCTAAACAATATTTGTATTACATAAAATTATAAAATGTAGGAACAAAGTATTACTAAGAAAAAGTTATGTAACACCTCGTAAAAACTAGTAGACTAAGTTAGAGCCTAACGTAAAACTAGTAGACTAACTAGAGCTCGTATTGAATGTTAGATTCGTAAAATTTGATTCTCGTGCATAGAACAAAGGGTTTCGCGGGTAAATTCAAGGTACGACCCCCCAAGTACCAACCAAGGTTCCTTAAGGTAGACCCTAGGACTTCCCTAAAAAGTTGTCCAAAGGAAGCTCCCACAAAGGGCATCCAAAAGTCGTGGATAGATCCACGCCCCGTGGGAAGGATTTGTGCGTCAAGGACTTACTTCCACTATTTTTTGCAATCCCCAAAAACAAATCACACCCAACCAGCATGGGTCGTGATCTGACCCCCGGCCCATGAGTCATGTGTCGTAGGTCATGGTTGGAACCGCCTTTTAACATTTATGCTTATGGGCATTATGGGTTTTTCCAATTTTAAGCTAGAATTAAGTGAAGTCATTTTACGTATATTTATGAAACATATATAATGTTCTTAAAAACCTAAATTAGATCATCTTCCTCATAATTTATAATTCCTAAAGCAAAATCAAAACTTCTCCCAAAATCTTTTCTCTAGAACTCCAAGAAAGAAGAGAAGAAAGTCGATCTAGGTTTTGAAGAAGAAGACTTTTTCACTAAATTTCTTTGTAGAATCAAACTAAGGTGTGGTAGATTTTCATCTATGCATAGAATTCCTCCATACAGTCCCTTCAAAGCCTCAAATTTCAAAACCTAGAAATCCCAAAAGCTAGAGTTTTACTCTAATAACATGGGTTCCTTTGAAAATGTTTTTAGTGATTGATTTATTATATATGGATAAATTGATGAATTCATATTGTTTTATGTTGAATTCCCCAAGAACCCATGAATTCCCCAAACTAATTAAATTACGATAATGTGACATGAATTATTTGTTATGGATGAATGTTATCTAATCATGCTTACATTAATCAAGTTAGTTAAATTATGTTTTCATCCATGTCTAATGTAGTGATTAAATATATGAGTGCATTGTGATCTATGATCCTTGAAGGACAATGTATAAGAATTATGCATGATTATGAGATTTGTGGACATGTTTCTAGATTGCATTGAGAGTAAAGTGATTATGAATAGGATCTAGTTGTTGTGTTGTTGGATGATATCCACATATGAACGCCTATGTATGAATATGACATGATGTGAACAGGTTTGTTCACAGTATCATGACTCTATGGCTGAAAGGCTATTCTCACCTATTGAATCTAGGAGCTATAGTGTGAATTTCGTTGGATTGAGTATCAAGACATTTTTCTGTTAAATCAACTTGAGTCCAGACTTAATATACAATAAATTGGAACTAAATGCTTAGCACTGAGTGGATAGGCCAATGAGAGGGAATCTCCTCAGTTAGCAGAGGGTGGGTTTCTAGAAGAGGTCTCATGGAACTCCTCCACTAGTAAAGGGAGGGTTTATAGTAGCAATATACATACACCATTACTATGAGCCTTCATAGGTCTTAGATAGTGGATCCACATAGGCTAATATTATGGTCCTACCTTAGGCAAGTAGGACACCCATTTTCGATGTGGGGTAGACAGTGGATTCCATGTTTAGATCACATGGTCTATGTCGATTAAGGCTAGATTCTACTATGGAATAATATAAATTAGAACATGAGTGATAAACTATAGTTTCTTAAGGAGCTTTAAATTTCATGGATGGGAGTATGGGATCCTATGTTTGCATTGCACAAGTGTACTTTAAGAGTACTTATGGTGAGTCTCTCTTGTGATATCATGAATTATAAGTTTATGATGATTATGCCTTGTCTTGTTCCGTTATCTTAAAAAAAAGGATCGAGATGTCCGGATACGACTCGCCAAGGACCACCCTAAGGTTCCTTGAGTAGGACCTTCTATTTTCACAAAAAAATTATCAATGGAAAGTGTTTAAAAATGATGGCAGACGACGGGGCGTGGATAAATCGACGTGGCGTCAATTGCCTTCTTTGATGGTCATTTACCTATTTTTTCAAAATAGCGAATTAGCAACTCTTTGACCAAAACTACGGTTCACAGTACGGTGGGGTAAGGGGGTGTCGACTAACCTATGGCCCGTAGATCGGGAGCTCGTAGGTATGACCTGTGACTTTACTGTTTTGTTTTAGTTGGGTTATTTTAATTATTTAATTAGTTAGAGAGTTAATTGAGGGTCAAGGGGTGGTTAATTAAGTTGGTTAAATGACTGTATAACCTACCCTAAGCCTAAAACTTAACACTTCATAATTCCCAAAACCAAATTGTTCTTCCTTCTCTCTACTTTCTCTGTCACAAGAAGACTCCATCGAAGACCAAGATCTAAGGGTTCTACGGCAGAAAAAATATTACTTTTATCCATTATTTTTCTAGTATTAAAAAGGTATGGGATCCATTCACCTTTGGTATTCATTTCCCCAAAGGGTTCTTCCTAAATTGGTTTTCAAAGATGATTTCATCTGGGTTTATTCCTAATACGAATTTGATCCTCTAAATTGTATTGTTTATGGTTTCTTTTGTTTATTATTATTAGATTATGTTGTATTATGGTTCAAATACATTGGTTATTGATGAATTAACCTATCTTGTGGTATAGATCATGAATTGATCAAAATTCACTAACCGTAGGTGATGAATTTATGTTGATGCAATCGAGTTAGTTATTGTGTTAATTACTATTTTATGATGTTGAAATACCAATTTATGGATGGAATTGTATTGGTTGAGGGTAAGACCATTGATGATGCCTTTTGATGGAGTAATTGGTAGGACTTTGTGATCTTAAACCTTTACTTCAACTGTGATGGCTCTACTTGGTGATAAAGTTCAATTGAAGCATTCCTTTTTTTGAATTAGGTAGTGTTTGTATGATGATGAAATAGAAATGTCTTGATTATATGATTGTGATATTGTGCTTAATATGTAAATATATAAGGTTGGTCATGAATTGTCTATGTGCCTTATTATGACATGATGATGAAGATATGTTGATCTCATAAATGAGGGTTGTACTGAAAGGATATTCTCATACAATTGCTAATAAGAGAATGACTATAAATATACAAAGGGTTAGTCTCATATGGTCTATACTAAGTTATGATGATTAATAAAGGCTTACAGACATTCAAAAAGGGACATTAGCTTAGAACCGAGTAATCTAGATGTGAGATGTGTCGCTTCCCAATGTGGGAAGGTAAGTTCACAATGGTTATCATGAGATGGTCACATTAATGCAATTGGGCATCAAAAGGGTCCCAAGTATATCTCCTAGTTCTTGAACCATGTTTCCCCCATAGGAATACTAGCTAGTGGATCCACCTAGAATGTTATGTTCATGTTTTGGTACTACCTTGGAAAGTAGTCCACCTTCTTTCACTGTAGGGTTTCTTGACACCGAATTCTACATTTAGCTCATGTGGTTTATGTTGGTTAAGGCAGGTGTTCCCGAAATCAAAATGAAGTAATAATGTGAACACTAACAAGGGTGACCTAAGGGGTTTGACTTAGTCTAGGTAGGGGTATGAGACTCTACCTATAGATTGCACTAGTTGGCCTTGAGGGAAGTCTTGGAAACTTGTTCTTATGTACATAAAGTAAATATTTTTCATATGTTGATGATACATATTCATGATCTTATATGATGTTAGTTTCTTATGAATATTCTAATGGTCTATATTGCTACTTATGATGATGATTGTTCTTGATGCTATACTATATGAAGTTAGGAAATACTTGTTATCCTTTGTTTGGTCTTCTTGGTTGAGTAAGGTTATGGAGCTTTGCTTGGTCATTGCACATGTTGACTTGACTGGGGGTTGTGAGTAGAGGTCTTGCATGTGGTGTAATTGTGAACTCTCATATGTTCTTTATGTTTATATCATGATGTTGGAGTTGCTTGATTATGTATTAACTTATGATGTTACACATGTTGACTTGCTTATACTTGATGATGTTGGTCTTGTGTGGTATATGGTATTGTCTTATGGAATATGTGATTATTGGCTTATATGTGTTTTTGATCGCGCATAAGGCTTTTCAAAGTAACTTAGCATGATTTTGAACAAATGTCCCCTTTAGCATGATTTCAAATGTTTTATGTGCATATTTCCATACTTAGTACAAGTATTTACCAACCCACACTTCTATGTTTAGGTTCCGACCGTTGAGCTTCTAGAAGGGCCATTTGAAGATACTTGGATTGTCATTCTCCAAGTTCGGTAGGTACTCACTTTCCTAGGACGCTTTCAATATCTTTCTATTGGATATTGTTTAGTCTTAAAGACACTTTCATTCATTCTCTTTCATTTAAAGACTAAGATTTTATATTCGTATATGTGGCCTTTATGGTATGAAGTATAGGCTATGATTAATGTTTTACTCATTCTAGATGGTTTTTAATATGAGACGTATCCTAGACTTTCTATATTATATTGTTAAAC
This sequence comes from Solanum habrochaites, assembly GCA_027704765.1. Classification (NCBI taxonomy): domain Eukaryota; kingdom Viridiplantae; phylum Streptophyta; class Magnoliopsida; order Solanales; family Solanaceae; genus Solanum; species Solanum habrochaites. Next base: position 17,275,425 of record JAKWJA010002495.1, on the reverse strand, counting down.
TATGTATGTGAAATAAAAGTTTAAGTCCATGTAGTTCCTATGCTAGGAGTCTATGTAAACTCCCTATCTATATATTGTGTGTATGCAAGAGGTCTATGTAAACCTCAATGTAGAAGTAAATAAAAAGTTTTATTTTTTCCACAATTTAGCCTATGAAATGTAATGACGAATGCTAAAAGGTTATTCTAAGTCCTGTTTAAGGAATACGACACTGATTACTTCTAGGGGGTGCTCCCCAGATGTGACAAAACTCCAATGTTGAAAGCTTGTGTAAGGTCTTTGAATTAAGGTATGTTTATTGTATTCATCTATGCGTTATTCCACCCATAGAATTCCCTACTGTTTCCCCAATTTGTGAAGAATAACCCCAAACTAAATTATGGTTTCTTCCATTGATGAGGGTATAGTTGGGTATGATTCAAATAGTTGGATAGTACTTGTTTATGGTTAAATAGTACTTATTGAAAATATAATGATTATAATTCATGTTTATCATGGTTACCCTACTTTAAATTGATGAAAACAAAGTATGTAGACTTATGCCATGAAAGGTTAAATTGAAGGTTAAGGATGATCTTGTAAAATTGACTATATGAGTAACAATTGTTAAAGAATATATGTAAGTAAACATGAATTGATACTATATTGATTAATGTATGATATATCATGATTAGTATCGATTGAATTTGGGACATTATGCTGAATTATGCTTAGAATTGCCAATGACTAGGGGTTGTGACTACTATGTCTTGTGATCTAAAGTAATATGTTTAATGTAGAGTAAAGCTTTAGGATAGGGCTTAAAATCAAAGATAATTATCACTAGGTCTTCTAAAGTAAGTTTAAAATAAAGAGATCTTATCTTGTATATAATTGGTACACTAATTGATAGGGTTGTTGTGAAAGGCTTTTATCCTTCTAATATACCCAGTGCTACATGAATGCTTGTATATAGAATCTGAAAGGTCTTCTCAAATAGAATTATTCTAGAATGAAAGGCTAATCACCTTAAAAGAATCAAAGCATGTTGTAATAGAATTGATTGAGGTTGGGACATATGATACCTTCATGTATAGTTTGACATACGTAGCATGAGTTAGGAGTTCTCATGGTAGAGAGGTATTGAGGATTCATTCTCTCCTAAGGTTAACTTGAAGTAGCATTTATAGGATGTTTTCCATGGTAGCTTGAATTAGTATAAGCATGGTATCCTAGGATTGAGGGCTTATACTCTCCTAAGGGTAGCTTGAACACTCATTGTTAGAATGTCTTCATTATAACATGACTTGGTTTGGAAAAGACCTCGTCATGGTAGCTTAGGATAAAGGACTTATACTATCCTAAGGATATCTTTGGAGTAACACACCATACTCTCCTAAGGATAGATTAGGATTGACGATTCATATTCTTCTAAGGGTAGCTTAGGGTTGAGGATCTATACTCCCCTAAGGATAGCATGTATTAGAATTCTTGTATTTTTGCATGCTAGCTAGTTTGTAACATTTGTACTCTTCATTGTATAGCTTTGTCTTTCATAGTGTGTTTTCCAAGGTAGTTAGGTCTAGACGAATAGGGTGTTATTCTTTAATAATGTAGAAATATTACTAGTAATCATTGAGGATGATAGCCTAAAGAAGTAGTTAGTGTGAATATATGAGATGGCATTCATGCATTGCACAACTATGACTTGAAACTACTTATGAAATGTCTATTATGTAAGGTATGTTTTGATAGAATTGTGCTATAGTTGCCTTGCTTGTTAGTATTGACTAGAGGTGAGAGTTTCCCTTAGACATGAGAAGTTAAGCTAGATGAAAAGATCCTAAGGTGATTAGTATGATGGCAAAAAATAGTACTTATTATGGGTAGTAGTACAAGATGCTACTCATGCTTTGCACAAAGTATGACTCGAAGCTTCTTATGAAATTCTAACACATTTCCATTACATGGAAACCTAAGTCCTGACTGTGAATGTGGACTATGCCCAAGAATGACCATAAAAAGGTACTTAGCTTGAATAATATTTTGGGATTCTATTCTTGCCATGCACAAGTATGCTTTGAGGTGGAATGTGAAGTAGTTCTCTTGTAATATCATTAAAGGTTGAAGTATGTAAATACAGGATTATAAGTAAAGACTATGTCATGAACATGATGTATATCCTATGCTCATAACTATGTTGTATGTTGACTAATGATTATAGTAAGCTTATTGGGGATAATGCTTATGTGCATTTTATTATATATTATGTTTATTTCTTATGTTCACTAATTATTTTTAGATGCTCTTATGATGTCATGCTAACTTCATGCTTGGTACATTTTGTACTAACGCATATTTTGCCTAAATACTAAATAAATATACGTTTTGGATATTGAGTGCTTAATTGGAGTCTAGGTTTGTAAGGATCAAGAGGATTGAAGATTTGGTGAGTCCTCATGGCTTCAAGGACAAATCCATCATATCCCTCATGTGATTCATCTCAAAGTTTTATTCAAGTCATGTTATGTGGCTTTGCATTTTACAAAAATATTTCAATTGTATGGATAAAGTTTTAACTTTTTCCTACTTTTATATTATCTTATGTTTTTATATGATAAGGTCTTGTATGAGACCCTTCGAGGTAAAGTGCATCATGTTACTTCTAGGGTGTAACCCTGGGTCGTGACAAACTTTGTAATCATTGCAAAAGGTTTTAAAATGGTTCTAGTACTTTCTCAAACTCATCTAGTAGTGTCTTTTTCATAATTGTGAAGTGTGCCACATTTATAAATAGAGGTTTTTGGATGTTTAATAAATCTCCCGTATTCACTCTCTAAGTCGTGCCATTTGAAGTTTAGCTCAAGTACGTCCTTCTTCTAATGTGTGCCCTATGGCTTTCATATTATGGAAAATATCATGGCTAATTCTAGAAGATATGAAGAAAACAATGGAGGGCAAGAGTTTCCTCTCAAAATTCCATCCCAAGCTCTTCCTCAAGATCCAACTGACCCTCGAGTTGAGAGTATCACTCTTGCGGAGTAGGATGTCTATGTAATTGTTATCTCAAGACTTGAAGGCGCAAACCAGTAGATATGTTGTGTCTCTAGCAAACCAAATCAGGATGATGCCAACTTTTAGAATACGGGTGTTTTAAAGGATTAAACTTCTAGAGTTTAGTGGCTCTAAGGTGGAGATGATCCGAATGAGTTCATATATGAGGTTTAAAACGTGGTTGAGATTATTGGGGTAACTTTGGTAGAGGAGGCGAAACTACCCGCTTACCAATTGAAGGATGTTTCTCCAATATGGTATTAACAAGGTATAGATGTTAGGCTAGTTGAGTCGGGTCTTACAGAGTGGGAAACATCTAAGTTGGCTTTTCTTTATAGGTTCATTCCTCAAGAATTAAGGGAAGTAAGGAGGGCGAGTTTATCAACTTTAGGAAAGGAAACATGAGTTTTAAAGAGTACACATAAAAATACACTCTATTGTCTAAGTAAGCTCGATCAATGGTATCAAACTCGAAAGATATGGTATCCCAATAATGTCGTACGATCATACTTCATGATAATATTGATATCTCATGCCTCATGGTGTATGCCCAACAAATTGAAGAAGATAAACTTAAGGAAGAAAAAACCATAAAGAAAGAGAGGGCTAGGATGGATAATGATAAGTCCTTTCATGATGGGTCCGATGGACAAGGTTTCTCTAGAAATCAAAAAAAGTTTTCAAGATGTGGATCTTCTTATGCTCCTAAGAATAATGATTAGAGGTGTCTAACCGAAAACCTCCCGAATTGCTAATGAGTTTCTATGGTCTCCTTTGCTAAATGTGAGAAAAGACATAAAGGTAGGTGCTTGGCCAGTAGAGAGAGTTGCTTTAGTTGTGGTGAGTGTGGACATAGGAAGAAGGATTGTCCAATATCAAAATCTACCAGGAGAGAGGATATGTAACTTTCCTCTAGTTGTGTACATGTGAATCCTCAAAGAAAAATAGGCGCACAACCTTCAAGCTAGAGATGATCAAGTGCAATCTTCATGTGGCTTATGTTATGATAGTAGCTACTTAATTGGTTGTTTATGCTTTCTTAGAAATTTGTTGACCTTGCTCCAAAGAGGGAGATAGTGTGTCTTGATTATAAGGTAATTATGTGTGTTGCCATGATGTATTTTTATGCATTTTCTTAAGAAATTATGTTTAATAAGAAAATGAGCTTTAGTTAGTAATTCTCCTCATGATGTTGTTGTATGTTCTGTAAAAGAGTTACCTTCATGCTTCATGATGTAAGCTTTTGACCATGCCTTAGTATGTTATTTTTAGTAGGTTGCATATACGATCCAAGAGTGTATGTTGAACATGATTTAGCCCCAAATGATAGATCCTCTTTGAATATGAGTAGATTCAGAATTTCATGCATTGTGGGTTGTTAGGTGCAGTTCCTCTTCCTTTGTGTTGCGTTCAGTTGTTTAACTCAGATCTGAAGTTTTCTTTTTTCTTGTGTGTATTTAGATGTATTGCATGCATGATACGCTTCTAATCTTAAGTCTTTTTCCTATAAAAACTGTTAGAAATGTCATTCGAGGATGAATATTCCCACGGGGGATATATTGTAATGCCTTGGAAACTATTATACTAAACTAGATCCTTAAGCTAGGGTTTTAGAGTTTGATATTAAGGGTTAGAGTCGTAGATATGACTTTCGGTACTTTGAAAGAGGGGCTTATTGTTTAAAATTCAATGTACGTGTCACACCTCGTAATTTGGTAGACCATCTAGGGTTAATTTGAAGGCTAGAGTTAAGGCTAAGGGGGCTTGAGCAAAGCCAAGGATCAAGGCCTAAGACAAATCCAAGGCTACCGTAAGCTTGGGAGCACACTGCCTCAAGTCCACAACCACTAGCACGTCCAGGGTATGGACCACAGCTAATGGTGTGATTCATGAAGACTAGGCAGTATCTCCGTAAGAGTTGTCTCAACATGGTTCATCTTCATGAGCCACTTCACGGCTAGTGATGAAGGCTATGACTCATGGAAAGGATCTTGAACAAGACTTATCATTGGGAAGGCACTTAGAAACTACTCACCATGACCACAAGGGCCTTCACGTCCCCTGGTATCGTGGTTCCACCCTGGTTTGTATGATATGACTCTTCCAAGACTTCCTGGAAAAGGCTCACCATCATAAGTAACTTCACGGCTCATTGTATTGTCCACGGACCGTGGGAAGGCTAGTGCGGTTACCTTAGCCTCATGGGAGGATTTCCAAGTTCAAAATGCAACTGGTTAAGGGACCACAGGTACCAGCACGAGCTGTGGTTCCCTTGATAGGCTGTAGTCATGGGCATTGTCCCTGGAAAGGGGCTTCCTAGTTAAGGGTCTTTTAGTAAATTCATAATTAGTTGATATTAAATGGGGGTCATTTAACATGGAATTTATAGACCTATTGACTAATTGAAGTCATTAATCACCCAATTGTGTCATTTAGAATCAAAACCCCAAAGACCTCTTCACTCAAATATTTATCTCACTAGAAATTCAAGACTTATAGAAGAAGATAGGTATATAAGTTGGTTCAAGAACAAACTCCGCTGTTGAAAGCTTGTGTTACATCTTTGAAATAAGTTTTATTTAGATTATTCATCTGTGGGTTCTTCCACCCATAGAGTCCCCTAGTTCTTCTACAATTTGTGAAGAATAACCCCAATCTAAACCTTCTTCTACAATTTGTGAAGAATAACCCCAATCTAAATTAGGGTTTCTTCCATTGTTGTGGTATAGTTGGGTATGATTACAATTAGTTGGATAGTACATGTTTATCATTAATATAGTATTGATTCAAAATTTAATTATTATAACTAATGTTTCACTTAGTTACCCTAGTCTAAATTGATGAATTGAAAGTATGCGTGTTAATGCCATGAATGATGAACTTGAAGGTTCAAGGTGATCTTCTAGAATTGACTCTACGAATAGTATTTGTTCAAGAATAGATGTATGTAACACGAATTGATAGTATATTAATGAATGTATGATAATTCATGATTAGTATTGATTGAATTTGGAACTTTATGTTGAATTATGCTTAGAATTGCCTATGACTAGTTCTTGTGACTACTATGTCTTTTTATCTAAAATAATATGATGATGGTAGACTATGGCTTAAAATAAAATATAATGATCACTCGGGCTTCTAAAGTAAATATAATATGAAAATATATCATCTTGCATATAATTGGTACACTAATGGATTGGGTTATTGTGAAAGACTTTCATCCTCCTAATCTACCTAGTACTACATGAATGCTTGTATATAGAATGTGAAAGGTCTTTTTACATAGAATGATTCTAGAATGAATGGTTTATCACCTAATCTTAATCAAAGAATGTTATAATATAATTGCTTGAGTTGTGAATTATGATCCCTTCATGCATAGTTTGACATAGGTAGCATGACTTACGAGTTCTAATGGTAGCTTGGGATTGAAGATCAATACTCTTCTAAAGTTATAATGAAGTAGATTTTTTAGAATGTTGTCATTGTGTCTTGAATTAGAATAGGCATGGTATTCTAGGATTGAGAGCTTATACTAACCTAAGGGTAGATTCAACTTGCATTGGTAGAATGCATTAATGGTAGCATGACTTGGTTTGGCCAAAACCTCTTCATGGTAGCTTAGGATAGATGACTTATACTCTCCTAGGGATAGATTGGGATTAAGACACAATATTTTCCTAAGAATAGTTTAGGATTGTAGGTACTATCCTAAGGGTAGCTGAGGATTGAGGATCTAAACTCCCCTAAGGATAGAATGTATTAGCATTCTTGTTTGTTTGCACGGTAGCTAGTTTGAAACACTTGTAGCTTGGTCTTGCATGATAGTGCGTTTTCTGAGGTAGTTAGGTATAGCCTAATAAGGTTTTATTCTTTAGTAGTCTAGAATGATTACTAGTAATTATTGAGCATGATAGTCTAAAGAAGTACTTAGAGTGAATTGTAGTATGATATGTCATTCATGCATTTCGCAAGTATGACTTGAAACTACTTATGAAGTGTTTATTATGTGATGTATGTATTGATAGAATTGTGCTATAGTTTCCTTGTTTGTTAGTATTAACTAGAGGTTAGAGTTTTCTTTAGTCACGAGAAGTTTAGATAAATGACAAGATCCTAAGGTTATTAGTATAATGGCCAAAAATAGTACTTTGTGTGGTTAGTAGTAGAAGATGCTACTCATGCATTTCACAATGTATGACTTGAATCTATTTATGAAAGCTTAAAACTTGTCCATTACATGAAAACCTAAGTCTTTACTATGAATATGTACTTAGCTTGGATAGTATTATGGGATGATATTCTTGCCTTGCACAAGTATGCTTTGAGGTCGCTTGTGAAGTTGTTACCTTGTAATATTAAAGACCAAAGGTTAAAGTATTTAAATATGGGAGAATAAGTAAATAATAATCCATGAAAATGATGTATCTCCTACGCTCATTACTATGTCTAATGATGACTTATGATTATATGATGTTTATCGGGGATACTGCTTATGAACATTTTATTAATTCTTTTTTTTATGTCTTAAGTTGAATTAAAATTTTGAGATGCTCTTATGATGTTATGATAGCTTTCATACTTGGTACATTTTGTACCAACACATATGTTTCCTACATCCTAACCATATCCAGTGTTTAGATATTGAGTACTTAATTGGAGGCTAGGTTTCTAAGAAATAAGAATATTGAAGATTTGGTGAGTCCCCATAGCTTCTAATACAAACCTATTATTTCCCTTATGTCGTTTACTTTAATATTTTAGAATTTTGTATTGTCAGTATCCCTAAGTTTTATTCTAGTCAAGTTAAATGGATTGAGACAAAAGTGTAGTAAGGACTTCTGCTTTTCATTTTACAAAAAGTTTTCTTTGATTGTATGGATAAACTTTTAAAATTTTCTGTACTTTTTTATTTTATTATGTTATTATATGCTAATGGCATGTATAAGACCCTTAGGTATCAAGTCCGCCTTATAACTTATGGGGTGTAACCCTGAGTCGTGACAAACTTTGTTGTCACGATCGACAAGTACACCCTAGAAGTTAGAGTATCCATGTGTAGCCACACGGCAAATAAGACTTCAAGAAGTCTCATCTAATCCACTTGTATCATTCATTGCATAATAAACATTCTAAAATAAGTAAGAATTTAAAACTTTCTTCACACAGGAAGAACTCTTTCCATAAACATTACACAAGCGGAAGACGTTCATTTAAAACATTAAACCTTTACAACATCTCCTTGAACCATCTAAACTTTAGACTATATAACACTTGGTTCTAATCCCATACAAGACATAAAATAATGACTGAGATGTAAAGGAACATGTGGATATTATTCTCATATCGATGAGGACTCACCAATACTTCATCTTTAACCTTTAGAAACCTATCCATCCTCTATAGCACATCAAGACCTCCAATTCCCTACACTTTAGTCAAAAAAGGAAAAGAAGGGGTTAGAACATTAGATGCACTAAGTATGGAAGCCATGGAAAAACCATGAAAAAGGGACATTTAGAAAATAACATGCTTTTCATGAATTTTGATTAAAACATCATACTATAATCATTATAAGAACATTTAACAACTTAGAAACACATAAGAAATTATTTAAGAAATCAGTCACATTTTTAAGAACACTTTTGCAGTGAACTACTTCACTGTGCAATGATATCTTCAGTGTTACAATGAAGTTTCTCAACTTCGCTTCAAACACCTTCTGGCATATAACCCCCTCACTAAGGGTTATCCTAAGACTCATTTAAGTAAGAAAAAGAGAGACAACCCATACACCCTCTCTAGGCACACCTATATGATCCTTAAGACCACCTTAATGAGGTACATATACTTACAACACATAAGGCACATGAACATGAGATCCTCCTACCAAAGGTGATTCTAAGGTTCACTTGAAAGAGTTGTGAAGCGACCACCCATACAATCCCTTACACACACACTTAAAAGATCCTATAGACTGCCTAAGATAGAACCATTCTCACGTAATACATTACCATACATATAACATGACATTCTCCCCTACAAAGGTTATAAAAAGACTTACTTAAGTAAATCAAAAAGATAATGTCCATTATTGACCTCTTCAAGATTACCTACGTAATCCTTAAGAATACCTAGGTTTGGATCATGTGTACATAATTCAACCAATTTACTTAACTAGAGTCATTCATAAGACATATCTAGGTAAGATACGAAGTGACAATTCCAATGCCCCCTTCACACCTTAACTAGACAAGCCTTAACTACTCTAGATAACTACTTCTTCATTTATCATAATTTCTTAACTTAAGTCATTACATTTCTTAGTTTATTTAGGAAACATTCATAACATAAGGACATTCAGATAATGGTCTTGGACAAAACCTAGGTACTCTAACTAACACATTCAAAGCCTATTTAGCAATGTTTAGATAGCGTCTTATACCACCACCTAAAATTCATATAACCTCTCTAATGCTAGTAGGTATCCAATATGATGAGAATAGGCAATAACTGACATAGACCATAGTAGAATTTGGACACATTCCATGTAGGCACATGGTTAAGGAATATGAAGGGTGTACTTTGTAGTCTAGTCTCAACCTTAGACTAGAACTACTTCATTTACCATACTCATAGAGTAATTTACATTAAAGGTTCATATAAAGGGGTTCCATATCAAGTTCATAACCCAATCACATTTACCCTACCAAAGGTCCTCTAGGGCTACCTTCCAATGGAAACAATATTCTCATCATGAATTTCCTACGGTTTGATATGATGTCGTTCCATCCAATCAGCCTAACTCTATCATTCCTTTACTTGAAGGATATCATTACGACTTTCGACTTCAACATTTATAGCCTTACCACTAGGTTTAAGGTTTCACATAAAGGACCCTCTTAACATCATTTAAGGTTTCATGTCATTCATATATTCAACACTAAGAAGATTTAGCATCCTAATTCAAGATATCTCATATTCACATTCGTACATGCATTAAGTTAGGGACACAAGTCAACCAAGACAAGACACAACATAATTCACTTTAATACATATTACATGTCATTGTTTAAGTCACTTTGGAATAACAATTATCATATTTATGTCATTCTATACACTAGCATATCATCATCAATATAACAATCATAGACTCATATAGTCAAGTAAGAACAACCATGCATCAACCCTAAGACTGCACATACAAACACATAGCCACAGTCTACATGATCTCCTAACATACATATAAAGAACACATACTTTCACTTTACTTAACATATAGATAGATATGCTCATACTTCACATAAATCAACTACACAAATCATCATAATACTTCAAGTAGTGCCGAGAAGGCCATGCTCATCATATTTCATAAAGTAATGTCGACAAGGCCACATCAATTCACATAGTATAGCCACCATAAGTGGACCATACCAATCACAACACAATTGAAGTCCAATTAACATAAAATAAAAGGAATTAGAGCAGCATACCACCACTCCATCCTCAACACTTCAATCAAATGTTAAACCATCCAATTCAATACCATAAGGCCCTTACCCATGGCCATGAACATCAATTCAATACAAAAACTATAATACTCAATGAAACTAGGTCAATTCAATATAGATTTATCAATCAAAGACAACCTAGATATCAATTTAATACAATTATTACATCAATCAATAGCCCATCGAAAACTACACTAGAATTCATAAGCATTAAGTCAATCTCAATTCAATAATCTTATTATTCAATAGATCTAAGAATATAGAATACTCAATCAATCAAATTTGAACAGACTATAAACCAATCCATAATAATCTATACATGAATAAAAAGCCCATAACAATCTACACTTAAATTCATTAATATCAAAAGCATAATCACATAACTCATATTTTAGTCAAATTGAGAGATTTGTGAAGGTCAAGGGTTCATGTATAATTTCATTGTATAACATCAATTAAACATCAATTACATCATATCTTAATGTTTGAAAACCATTTATGTAAGAACCCAAGACTTAGAGAATAGAAATTGGACTTTTCATCCTTTTGAAAACATTAAAAATCATCTTTGAAATTGTCTATAAGGTGATAGAAAGCCTTATAGGAAGAACTCCCATACCTTATTTGAAGAACCCAAAGAAAATTTTAGAAGAAACTCCATTGAAGAATAATCATCAAGCTCCATCTTCACCTTGAACTCTAATAGAGGTTTTTGGAGAAACTTTGGGAGGGCATATGTTTTTATTTAGGTGTTAGGGTTATAATTTAATGACTTATATATTCTTAAAATACCCATAAACACTCAAAACAACCTTCCTCACATTTTATAAGACTTGGGTTGAATTTCTCGAAAACCCCAACTCTTAACAAAGAAACTGGCAAGAACTTTCAGTACCATCGATGGCCAACATTGACGGTCCGTGGTCTCACCCACGCCCCATTGATGGGGTCTCGTTGGTTTCTCCTGCAGCTCCTCAACCTTCAGGCTACATGGATTCATCGATGGACCATCGCCTGGTCGATTGGACGTCTTTTGGGTCAGTCGATTGCCACTGCCTGGCAGTGTTGAGCTCGAAGTTGGGGTCCTCGTTTAAGGCCCCTTGTGGGTCATACATAGAGTTGTACCCAGACGTTTCCAACCCAAATATATTTGTTTACGAGTTTAGGACCTAAAACATTATTTTCATCCAAAAAAAACACGTAAAACTTGACAAAACATGCATAGACACACAAGGTCGTTTCAAGGCAAACCTTTGTAACGTCATGGACGTTCTTGGACGTTTGACCTCCAAACTTCACAAAACTTGGCACACTGCCAATAAACACCATAATAAATAATTTAAGGACATTATAAGCACATGAATCACACATAAACATATAAAACCACATATGAGGCATGTAGGTGACTTAGTCGTCGAACGTCTTGGTCATCCCTTGACGTTTGAATTACAATGCACCTAAACTCTTAGACACTGCCTCTATTCCAAATTATAGACCATTTTAGGACCTTAGAATATTACGATAACCATGTTAGGCTCGAGTTTTGATCTAAGTCATTTTTGGAGGTGCTATATTGGTAGTTAGAGCAAAAGGTTTGAGAAGGATTCTTGGATTGTGTCAAACTACGACTAGTAGAGTCTTGGTTAAAAAAGTGAAGTGTGTCACATTTTTGAATAGGAGGTTGTTGTATGTTTATGAAATCTCACTTTATAATTCTATAAGTCGTTCCATAGTGTTTTATCTCTAGTAAATCCTTATTCGAATGTGTTCCATATGGTTTTCTTCTTATGGTAAATAATAGGGATGATTCTAGGAGAGATGAAGAACACAATTGAGAGAAAGAGGTTCCTCTCCATGTTCCACTCAAGCTCTTCCACATGCTCCTCATCAAGCTCCAAATGTCCCTCGAGTTGAGAATGTCACTCTTGTGGAGTTTAAGAATTTTATGGAATTATTGCTTGATCAAGCCTTGACAATGCAAGCCAATGGAGATGTTGTGGATCAAGCAAACCTAATAAGGTGGAGAATAGGGATGGTTGCTTCTAAAATAATGGAGTTTTTGAAGATGAACCCTCTGGAGTTTGGTGGCTCTCAGGTAGAAGAGCATCAAAATGATCTCATAGATGAGTTTTATAAGGTGGTTTTGATTATGGGGGTAACCTCAGTAGAAGAGGTGGCACTAGCCTCTTGCCAATTGAAGGAATTTGCTCAAATATGGTATGAACAGTGGAAATCTATTAGTCCAAGATGTGGTGGGTCCTATAGAGTGGGAAGCATTTAAGTCGACTTTTATTGATAGGTTCTTTCCCTGAGAAATGAGGGAAGCTAAGGTGGCGAGTTTGTCAACCTTAAGCAAGGAAACATGAGTGTTGAATAGTACGTAATGAAATTTACTCTATTGTTTAAGTATGCTCCATCAATGGTTCAAACACCGAGAGATATGGTAGCCAAAGAAAGTCATACAACCATTTTTCATAATAATATGTATATCTCACGCTCATGGTGTATGTACAACAAATGAAAGAGGATAAACTCAAGGAAGATAAATCTAGGGATAAAAAGTGTAGTAGAATGGATATTTATAAAGTCTTTCATGATGGGTCCGATGGACATGGTCGCTCTATAAATCGACAAAACTTTCCAAACATGTCTCCTGTAATGCTCGTAAGAATAAGGATGAGAAGGCATCTAAACAAAAACCACCCAGAATTGCGAATGAATTTATATTGTCTCTTGTGCTAGATGTGGGAATATACAAGAGGATAGGTATTTGGCCGGTAGAGAGGATTTTTTTAGTTGTCGTGAGAGTGGCCATAGGATGAAGAAATGTCAAAAATCAAAATGTACAAGGAGAGAAGGTAATCAAGTTGCCTCTAGTGGTGTAGATGTGGAGACTCAAAAGAATAATTGGTCTATAATCTTCACGCTAGAGATGATAAAAAATAGTCTTATGTGGCTTCCGGTATGTTAGTAGCTACTTAATTGGTCTCTTTTGATTTTTTAGAAATCCGTTGAGACTTGATCCCAAATGGGAGATAGTGTGTCTTGATGGTAAGGTCATCATGTGTATGTGTGTTGCCAGGATGTATTTGTATGCATGTTCTTGATAAAATCATGTTTAATAAGAAAATGGGCTTTTATGACTTATTCTTCTTATGTTGTTGTTGTGTGTGTTTTAAAAGACATGTTTTCATGTTTCATGATGTGAGTTGTTGAACATACCATAGTAAGGTATTTTTATTAGGTTTCATATAGTCTCCAAGAGTGTATGTATAACATGATATAGCGCCCAGATGATACTTCCTCCTTGAATATGAGAAGATGTAGAATTTCTTGGATTGTGGGTTGTTAGATGTAGTTCCTATTCCCTTGTGTTGCATTAAGTTATTTAGATCAGATTTGAACTTTTCTGTTTAGTTGTGTGCATTTAGATGTATTGCATGCCCGATGGGATGCTAGTCTATATTTGGTTCGTATAAGATGTTTTAGAAATGTCATTCGAGGACGAATGTTCCCAAAGGGGAGATATTGTAAAACCTCGAAAACTAGTAGACTAAACTAGAGCCTTAAGCTAGGGTTTTAGTGTTTGGTATTCGGGGCTAAAGTCATAGATTTGACTTACCGTACTTTGTAAGAGGGGCTTAGTGGTTAATAGTCAAGGCACATGTCACACCTCGTAATTTAGTAGACCATCTATGGTTAATTTGAGGACAAGGGTTAAGTCAACGGGGTCTTGAGCCAATCCAAGGCTACCCCAAGCTTTGGAGAACATCTCATCAAGTCCATGATAACTACGATAGCTAGTGATATGGACCACAACTTTTGGTTTGGTTCATGAAGACTAGTCAATAGCTCCATAAGGTCTGCCTCAACATGGCTCATCTTCACGAGAAACTTCATGGCTAGTGGCGAAGACCACGACTCATGAGAAGGCTCATGAAGAAGCTTAGCATTGGGAAGAAACCTAGAAACTTCTCAGCATGATAACGAGGGCCTTCTCATCCCGTGGTGGACACCATCAGTGCTGGTGCCACCCATGGTTTTTGAGGAAGTGAAGCTTCCAAGGCTTAAAAAAAAATAGCTCCCCTTCACGAGACACTTCACAGCTCATGGTAAAGACCAAGGACTGTGGGAATGCTAGTGGGGTTGCCTTATTCTCAAGGAAGGTTGCAAAGTTGTAAAGGCTACTAGTCAAGGGATCACGTGAACCACCATGAGACGTGGTGCCTTTAACTGATTGTGGTCATGGACGTTATCCTTGGAAAGGGGATGCCCTTATTAAGGTCTTTTAGTAAATATATATTTAATTAATATTAACTGTGGAAGTTTTACATGCACTTTACACACCTATAGAGAATATTTTAATTCATTAACCAACATGAAAAAGTCATTTAGAATCTAAACCCCTAAACACTTTTCTCTTAAATATTTCTCTCAGTGGAAAGTCAAGGCTTGAAGAAGGAGATAGGGCTTGAAGGTTGGGTAAAAAAAACTCCCTTGTTTAATGCTTCTGTTAGGTCTTTGAATTAATTTATATTTAGGATATTAATTAATTTTTTCTTCCACTCGTAGAGTATCCTAGTTCTTCCCCAAATTGTGAAGAAGAATACCAATCTAAGCTAGGGTTTCTTCCATTGTAGTGGGTATAATTGGGTATTATTCCAAATAGTTTGACAGTACTTGTTTATGTTTAATCTAGTATTTATTCATAATATAATTATGATAATTCATGTTTCTCATGGTTACACTAGTCAAAATGGATGAAATCAACATATGTGGGTTAATGCCATGAAAAGTGAAATTGAAGGTTCAAGGTGATATTCTACAATTGACTCTATGAATAGCAATTGTTCAAGAATAGAAGTTTCTAAACATGAAATGATAATAGTTTGATGAATGTATGATAGATCATGATTAGTATTGACTGAATTTTTGACTATGATTAGTTATGCTTAGAATTGCCTATGACTACGACTTATGACTACTATGTCCTGTGATCTAAACTAATATGATGATTGTAAAGTAAAGTTTGAGAGTGGGTCTTAAAATCATAGATAATGATAACTAGGTCTTCTACTGTAAGACTAATATTAAGAGGTCTTGTCTTGAATATAATTGGTACACTAATGCATAGGTTTGTTGTGAAAGGCTTTCATCCTCCTAATTTACCTAGTACTACAGGAATGTTTGTAGATAGAATGTGAAAGGTCTTTTCACATAAAATAACTTTAAAATGAAAGGTTAATTGCCTAAAATGAATCAAAGCATGCTAGAATAGAATATCTTTAGGTTGTTAGATATGATCCCTTAATGTATTTTTTGACATAGGTAGCATGAGGAGTTCTCATGGTAACTTCAGATTGAGGATTCATACTCTTCTAAGGTTAGCTTGAAGTAGCATTTTTAGGATGCTTTACATAGTAGATTTAGTTAGTATAGGCATGGTAGCTAGAATTGAGTGATTATACTCTTTTAAGGGTACCTTGAACTTGCATTGGTAGAATGCATTAATGCTAGCATGACTTTTTTTGGCCAAGTCCTTCTCCTGGTAGCTTAAGATAGAGAACTTATACTCTCCTATGGATATCTTAGGATTTAGACACCATAATCACCTAAAGATAGCTTAGGATTGAGGATTCATACTATCCTAAGGGTAGGTTAAGGTTGAGGATCTACATTATCCTATGGATAGCATGTATAAGCATTATAGTCATGAGGGAGGAGAACTCCCTAGAAATAATTGGTGTCGTCGTCGTCGGAAAGGACTAATACTAGCCTCTTAGCATTCTTCATAACATTTCATAGGTTAAAAACTGCAGTAAAATTAAAATTTTCATACATATCTATATAGTGAGGTTTACATATACCTCTCTATACTGCATAGGGATTTTTCTTAAACTCCTCGCATATGAAGCATACATATGCTTCTCATTTAGATAACATAATAAAAACATATGAATTAGTGTAATATTTCGTCTCATATTAAACCATCTAAACGAGTACAAATCTTGGACATAACCAATACAAAGTAAACATGCCAATATAGGCTTACATCAATATCCAAATGATAAAGGAATGAACAATGTTTTTATCACAATACAACTCCAAAGCTAGAATGTAGAAATAGGTGACATCACCGAACATGAGAACCTACCAACACTTGGAGAAAAGAGTCCAAGTCTTCTTCAATTGGCCTTCTAGGAACTCAATGGTCATTTTGTAAAAAATATAGCAATATGGGTTAGTCCACCACTTGTACTAAGTATGGAAACATATGCACATAAAACATTGAAATCATACTTTAAAGGGACATTTGTTCATAACATGCTAATTTACTTTGAAAAGCATTTATGCACAATTAAGAACACATATGAACCAATGAATACATAATCATCAAGACAAGACCACATACAATACAAGACAAAAATTATCAAGTAGAGTCAAGTCAAAATGTGTAGTAGCATATTAAAGCACATAGCCCAAAACAACACCAACATAATGTTACACCACAACAAATCATGTATAAGAGTTCATTACATTACAACATGTGAAAGACCATTACCCATAACTCATTACCAAGCTTACAAGTGGATTGATTAAATGAAATCCATAACCTCATATAACTAAGTAAGCCCTACAAAGGATCACAAGCAATGTCCAACTTCATATAACATAGCATCATAAGTAGTCATCATCATGTTTAGCAATATAGACCCATAACATATTCATAAGAGAAATTAACATCATATAGGTCAGAAACATGTAAAGTCACTATATCCATATCATTTACTTTATAAGAAAACAAGAACAACCTCCTAGAACTTCCCAAAGGCCAACTAGTGCAATGTATAGGTAGAGTCTCATACCCCTACCTAGACAAAGTCAAAACCCTTAACTCACCCTAGTTAGTGTTCACTTCATTACTTAATTTTACTTTCGGGAATAATTTTCTTAACCGACATTAACCACATGAGCTAAATGTGGAATCCGACGTCATGAAACCCTACACCTAAAGAAGGTGGTCTACTTGCTAAAGTAGCACCATAACATGAACATGCAATCTAGGTGGATCCACTAGATAGTATTCCTATGGGGACAACATAGTTAAAGAACTAAGAGACATATTTGAGACCTTCTTTATGAAAAATTGCATTATAATCTCTATCTCATGAGAATCATTGTGAACCAACCTCCCCACATTCGGAAAGCACACCTCTCATAATAAGTTCACTCAATGTTAAGCTAAAGGCCCTTTTTGAAGTGACTTTAATCCTTTATTAATCGTCATACCTTAGTATAGGTCATAGGAGACTAACCCTTTGTATATCCATAGCATTAGATCACTAGGAATTGCATAAGACCATCCTTTCAATAAAACCCTCATAAGTGATATTAACACATTATCATCATCATATTAAAGTAAGGCACATAATTGATCCATAATAAACCTTATATCATCATACCTTAATAGTAATCTCACAATCCATATAATCAAGACATTTAAATTACATTCATCAGGCCATCACCTATCTAATCTAATCCCAAATAATACTTCAACGGAACATTATCATCAACTACAAGCCATCACAATTGAAGTAAGGATTCTAGATCAAAGGTCTTACCAGTTTACCTATATAAAAATTCTTCCATCCTATTACCATTAACCAACAATATCCATTCATTATAGACTTAATAAAATCATATAATAGTAATTAACACAAAGAACTAATGCAATTGCATCATCACTATTTAATTCGTCATCAATTTATAACCTAGGGTTAGGAAAATAGGGTCAATTCATGATCTCTTCTAAAGAACTAGGTCTAACATGAATAACTACCATAATTCACTAATAATAAATCATATTATATCCATAATAATCAAAATAAACTAATAAAATTACAATTTGAAAGATCAATTTCGGATTACTAATGAAACCCATGTTTTCTCAACTTTTGGAAATCAAATTTGAAAAACCCTTTGGGGAAAGGAGTACCAAAAGTGAAGATCTTCGATACCTTATATAATAATGAATATTGATGGAGAAAATTTAGAAATATTACACCCTTAAGACCTTTGACATTGGTCTTCAATGGAGTCATCTTTAGGAAGAGATAAAGTAGAGAAAAAGAAGAGGATTTGAGTTTGGGAATTGAAGTGAGTTGGGTTAGTTTAGGGAGGGTTAGGTCTTTTATACTCTCTCAACTAACCAAACAAAACATCCCTTAACCCCTAATTAAACCCCTAACTAAATAACTAAATAAATGAATTAACCAAAATTTGGGCAGCTTACATAGACTCAATCGATGAGACCCCGACCCATAGATCGTCGTTCCATCGATTATCCGTGTTGGTCATTCGTTGATGAGTTTAGAGACCTTATTTTTGGGGTTCTCTGAAAATTTGCGAAGGAATCACCTTCGGAGACATCAACGCCTCGTCGACCAGACGACGACTCGTCGATTGGTATCGTTTGTGGCTATTGTCATTTGAAAGCTTTTTGTCATTTTTGGAAGGGTCCTCCTCAAGGGCCCCTAGGGTGGTCCTTGGGGAATCTTACCCGAATGTTTCGATCGTAAGCACACTCTAATACATGTTTAACACCTTTCTACCTTTATTGAATTCTTACTCTTAAAACCCCATGAAACATGCCAAAACACACTAACCTCTATTTCACTAGTCTCCGAACGTCATGGACATTCCTTGACGTTTTGACTCTAAAACATCCTAATTGATTCATACATTTTATTTTAGGTCTTAAAATAGTATTGAAAGGTCTAGTTTATCATGTAATCTATATAAGGTCATGCATTTTCGAAGTGTTACATTATCCATCATTAGGAACATTCGTCCCTGAATGACACTAAAATCTCTTGTAGGGAAAGGATAGACTCAATAATAGCAGCCCAACCAATAACAACATATAATAATATGAGTTATAACTCAAATGAACATAAAAATATGGAATTTACACATAGAAACTCAAATCACAATTTACTACATATAATTGCTCAACATCATCATATGAAGAATTTAATTCTCAACATGAACATGAACTTAACATAATCAAGTAACTTATGCCAAAACTTCTTACAACACATTTGCATGATCAAATACCATTTCATGAAGAAAACAATACACAAAACACAATTAAATGAAATTTCAAGCCAATGATCATTTTCACATGTAAACTCATTTTTAACACAAACCTTTTTACCTCAAATATGCATATTTTTGCAAAACAAGTCAAATCCAAATTTATTCATTATTTTCATTATTATTAAGAATAACTAACCTAAGTTAGTAAAAAGATGAGGATAACGGGACTTCATCTCCATATCACCTTTTCGGAAGTCACTTCCTTGTTCATCAACTTCTTAACTTCTTTATCAAGGATCTCCATCGGAACCTCTTCATAGGAAAGGCTATCATACACAAACAACCCTTCAATAGGAAGAATGAATACAAGATCATTTATCAACTTCTTAAGAATGAAAACATGAAATGTCAGATGAACCAAAGCTAGATCACTAGGTAATTTCAATTCATATGCAAATTTTCTGACCCTTTGCAATACCTCATAAGGACCCA
Organism: Solanum habrochaites; assembly: GCA_027704765.1. Classification (NCBI taxonomy): domain Eukaryota; kingdom Viridiplantae; phylum Streptophyta; class Magnoliopsida; order Solanales; family Solanaceae; genus Solanum; species Solanum habrochaites. The sequence goes on along the minus strand of JAKWJA010002495.1, from coordinate 17,255,287 downwards.
CAAACCAGGTCCTTAACTTACCCTTTCTGCCGAATGTCATCACACCTTTCATAGGTGAGATCTTCAAATACACCATATCGCCTTCTTAAAATTCAAGGTCTCTTCTCCAATTGTCGGCATAGGACTTTTTCAAACTATAGGTTGTTTTCAACCTATCCCTTATCACACGAACTTTCTCTAAATCTTCATAGATAATCTCGGGACCAAGGAGTGAATACTCACTAACATCAAACCACTCAACTGGAGACCTACATCTCCTGCCATAAAGTGCTTCAACAGGTGCCATCAAAATACTAGAATGATAATTATTATTATAGGAGAACTCAATCAACGTCAAGTGATTTTCCCAATTCCCTATTAAGTCTATCACATATGCTCTTAATATATCCGCAAATGTTTGAATAGTACGCTCAGCTTGACCATCCGTTTGAGGATGAAAAGCGGTGATAAGATTCACTTGATTACACAATCCTCTTTGAAAAGACCTACAAAAATGAGAAGTTAATTGGGCACCTCTATCCGATATGATGGACAAAGGGATTCCATGAAGACTCAAATCTCAAAAAAGATCCTTACATAATCCTCCGCCGTATAAGTAGACTTGACGGGAATAAAGTGAGAGGATTTTGTCAATCTATCCATAATCACCCAAATTGAGTCATTTTGCCTCCGGGTTCGAGGCAACCCAACAGCAAAGTCCATATTAATTTCTTCCCACTTCCAAGTAGAAACACCCATTTCTTGAATTCAAACTCTAGGCTTTAGATGCTCGGCTTTCACTTGTTGGCAATTTGGACACCTAGCTACAAACTCCAGTATGTCCCTCTTTAGGCTATCCCACCAACATACCTCTCCAAGGTCATGACACATTTTGGTGGCACCCGAATGAATGGAATATAGGGTACCATGAGATTCCTCTAACACCCTATTCATCAAACCATCTACATCCAGTACACGTAATCTATTTGGGTACCTTAGCACACCACCCCCCTCTTGGGAGAATGACTCGTTCAACTTGCTAAGAACTTATGTCTTCAACTCCACCAATAGTGGATCAAAATGTTGTTTGCACTTCACTTCAACCACTAAGGATGACACAGTGTTGTTATAAAACAGAAAAACCACAATTTGGGGAATCTTCCTACCGAATACCCAATCTAGACAACCTATGAACATCTTTTGCTAGGTCTTTCTTGCCTTCTTCTACATTAGACACATTACCCATTGTCAACGACTCAAAGCATCTGCAACCACATTGACCTTGTCGTGGTGGTAGAGAATACTCATGTTGTAATCTTTCAACAATTCCAACCATCTTTTTTTACGGAGATTCAGCAACTTTTGAGTAAACACATATTGAAGACTCTTATGGTTGGTATATACATCTACATGAACACCATACAAGTAATGCCTCCATATTTTCAAAGCAAACACTACGGCCGCCAATTCAAGATCATCAGTTGGATAATTCTTCTCATGCACCATGAGTTGCCTAGAGGCATAGGCTATTACCTTCCCATGTTGCATAAAAACACACCCAAAACCCACTCGGGATGCATCACAACATACCACAAAACCCTTTGTACCCTGTGGTAGAGTTAACACCGGAACGAAGGTCAGCCTATCTTTCAAAATTTAGAAGCTTCTTTCACATGCCTCCAACAACTCAAATTTCACACTCTTTTGGGTCAAGGTAGTCAAAGGAGAAGAAATGGTCACAAATCCATTCACAAACCTCCTATAGAACCCGGCTAAAACGAATAAACTTCTAATGTTGGTTAAAGTCAATTGGGTTTAGGACAATTCTTAACCGCCAAGGTTTTATTTGGATCAACCTCTAAACCCTCACTTGAGATGATATGACCAAGAAACGCCACCGATCTCAACCAAAACTCACACTTACTATACTTGGCAAAAAGTTGGTGTTCCTTAAGGACTTGTAATACCACTCTCAAATGACCCATATGATCACTCTCATTTTTCGAATACCCCAAGATATCATCAATGAAGACAATCACAAAGGAATCTAGGTAATTCTGGAACACCCTATTTGTTAGGTCCATAAAAGCCATCGGGGCATTCGTGAGATCAACTGACATCACTAAGAACTAATAGTGCCCATATCGACCTCAAATTACCATTTTAGGTAAATACTCACTTCATAGATATGTATCTAGCCCATTTGAGTTGATCAAACAAGTCGTCAATTCGAGGGAGTTGAAACTTTTTCATTATGCTGACTTAATTTAGTCGACGATAATCAATACACATCCTAAGGGACCCATCCTTCTTCTTAAAAAATAACACTAGAGCTCCCCATGGTGAAATAGTAGGTTGAATGAAACTCTTATCTAACAAGTCCTTGAGTTGAAGCTTTAACACTTTCAATTCCGTCGGAGCCATCTGGTAAGAAGGGATTGATATGGTATTTGTATCCAGTAATAAGTCAATACCAAAATCAATTTCCCGTTCAGGAGGAATTCCAGGCAAGTCATCAGGAAAGACTTTTGTAAATTCATTCACTAAGGGGACCGACTGAATAGGAGGGATGTCGGACTCAAGATCTTTAAATCTCACAATATGGTAAAGACACCTTGTAGAGGTCATTTTATAAGACTTTAGACAAGAAATTATACGACTTCTAGGAATTGAGTTATCCCCCTTCCAATCTAAGATGAGTTCATTAGGAAAATTGAACTTAACCAATCTAGTTTGACAATCAATAGAAGAAAAACAAATATGCAACCTCTACCAAATCCACCCAAGTAACTCAACTGGGAAAAGATATAGCATAACTCCTAATGACTCTTCTAGCCACAAGGAGTCATCCATTGGGGTTGTAACCAAAATAGTTCAATTAAAATATCGGGTAGAACATCAAACTTTATAGCTAAAACAGATCTACAAGTGAAAATGTAGCACTGGGATCAAGTAAAGCATAAACATTTGTAGAAAAAAACATGTAACATACTGGTAACCACATCAGGGGACTCTTTTCTTTCACCCCTAGTCGGAGAGCATAAAAGTGGTTCCTCTTTGGGGCCTTGGAACTAGGACCACTTCATTCATCTTGACCACTCCTTATATCTTGACTCCTCACATTAGGGCAATCTTTAACCTTATGTCCATCATATCCACAACAAAATCAATTTCCCATCCCAACTAGACACTCAACCCATTGTTTCTTACCACACTTGGAATAAGTTGGTTTATCACTTGGTAAATTTCCAGTTCTAGCCTTTTAGGAATTAGGGTTACACACCCTATCCCTATTTGCCTCAAAAAAAATTGGAAGGAAATTGGTTAGAAACCCTCTTTTGGAACCTAGGCTTGTCTTGAATATCAAACCTACACTTAGAAGTACCCCCTTCATAAGTTTTTGCCCTCTTATACTCTCTATTCTTCTTCTTGAGTTGAGTCTCCTCAATTTGTTGAGCATGAAGCATCAACCTATAAATATCCATACTTCATGCAGAATCACCAAACGACACTCTTCAACCAAATCCTCGAACACTTCCGTCACAAAGCAACTTATCTCATCTCTTGGGTTAGAAACTAAGGAAAGAGCATACTTGGACAATTAGGTGAAATTCAAGGAACACTCTTGCACACTGATACCTCATTGACAAAGTTTTATGAATTCATCAACTTTGGCCTCCTTTTTCTACTTAGGAAAGAAGTCATCAATAAAATCCCTTCTAAACACCTCCAAAGTGATAGGACCCTCTTTCAAGGCCCTATTGTCTCTCCATTGGGTGTACCATGTTTGATATACATCCTTGAGTTGATAGGTATCTATCTCGTCCTTTTCATTCAAAGTCAACCCCATAGCATAAAGAATCTTGTCGACCCATCGATGAAGTTTAGGGATCTTCATTCACTTTCGACAGAAAAAAATAAGAGAGTTTATCCTAGTGAAGTCCCTCGAGCGGAAGTCGTGGTACTAGCATTTTGTTGAGCACGGGGTCCAACCTTCCTATTTGCTTGATCAACCATGACTTCAGATTGAGTGGCTACCGCTTGTTCTTGGGTAGTTATATCTTGAGCCAAAGTCAAAAAAGTCGACGTTATTTCTCCATTTTTCAAAGGTGGATGAATGACCGGAGCTTATTCTTGAGAAGGCACTTGATTGTCTTGTGGAGGAACTTGGTTGCCTTTGGGAGGAACTCCCGCATTAGAAAAATATTACTCCACTCTTCTTGCAGTTACACCTCTTGTAGTCATATGCTATATTCACAAGGAAAGGATTAGAACAAAAAGGACACATAGAGTTTTAACTCTCAATGCACGACTTTCAAGATTACCAATAAGTGAGAATTCCTAAGTGTCACATAGACTCTCATTCATAAGTGTGGCGCTCTTCACACCTATTAATAAGATCTATGTAAACGTGGTTCAAAAAGACATCAATCCAAAGATTTCTTTAACCTCATGCTCTGATAACAAGTTTGTCACGACCGAGAAGCACCCCTAGACATAACCGACATCGGCGTCCTCGGATAGGACTAAGACTAGCCTCTTAGCATTCTTAATTACATTTCATAAGTTAAAAATTGCGGAAAAATTGAAACTTTTCATACATATATCTATTGTGAGGTTAACATATACCTCTCACATATTACATAGGGATTTTACTTAGACTCCTCGCATATAAAGAATACATAGGCTTCTCATATAGTTAATATAATCGAAACATATGAATTAGTCTAATACTTTATCTCATATTGAACCATCTACACAAGTAAAAATCTTGGACATATCCAATAAAAAGTCAACATGTCAATATTGAATTAAATCAATTTCCAAATGGTAAAGGAATCAAAAATGTGTTTATGAAAAATACAACTTCAAAGCTAGAATGGAGAAACACGTAACATCCCTAGACATGAGGACCTACAAACACTTGGAGAAAAGAGTCCAAGTCTTCTTCAATTGGCCTTCTAGGAACTCAATGGCCGGAACATATATATTTGTAGAAAACATAAAAAATATGGGTTAGTACACTACTTGTACTAAATATGAAAGCATATGCACATAAAACATTGAATCATGCTTAAAGGGACATTTGTTCAAAACATGTTAATTCACTTCGAAAAGACTTTATGCATAATCAAGAACAATGAACACATATTCATCAAGATAAGACCATATACAATACAAGACAAACATTATCAAGTAGTGTCAAGTCAACATGTGTAGTAGCTGTCACGACCCAAAACCGAGCCGCAACTAGCACCCACATTTACCCTCCTATGTGAGGGAACCAACCAATCTAAACCTTATCATTTCAATTTAATATCAACATAAAGCAATGCGGAAGACTTAATCTCATTAATAAAAACCAATTCAATAACTTCTAAAATTCAACATCTATTATTATCCCCAAAATCTGGAAGTCATCATCACAAGAACATCTATGATCAATTTACTAAACTAAGAGTATTCTAAGAAGCTAAAACAAATAAAAGCTAGTCTATGCCGAAACTTCAAGGCATCAAGACATGAGGAAGGAGATCCTGTCCAAGCTAGATGCATTAGCTCACCCTGAAGAATTCGGTGTGACAAAGACTGGCTAGAATTGCGGTTGAGTTGAAGACGACGGTGCGTTTGCTGCACTCCACAATAACAAAGAAGAAAACATTAAAGTAGGGGGTCAGTACAAACACAAGTACTGAGTAGGTATCATCGGCCAACTCAAAATAGAAAACAGTATATATCAAGTAACATCATAAAATCAACTAATATCCTTAGCATGCAGCATTTACAATTACCATAATCCTTGGTTACAACACCAAGCACATCAATGAGGACTCACGCCTCCTCATCATACTCATTTGGGAATTAGGTTCATTAGATTGAGTATATTAACATCTTTCAAGATTCATTATATTATTTACTCTCGTGTCGGTACGTGACACTCCGCTCCCCTACATCTACGTGTCGGTACGTGACACTCCGCTCCTCATATTCTATCCTGGTACCGGAACGTGGCACCCGATCCATATACTATCCTGGTGTCGGAACGTGACACTCCGATCCTCATATTCTATCCTGGTACCGGAACATGGCACCCGATCCATATACTATCCTGGTGTCGGAACGTGACACTCCGATCCTCGTATTCTATCCTGGTACCGGAACGTGGCACCCGATCCATATACTATCCTGGTGTCGGAACGTGACACTCGATCCCCTAATCTCACTACTTTCGTTCATTAAGCCTTCTTTTATACCAAGGCATTATCATTAACAAAGTAGATTAGGGTTTCTTCAAGATTTAAGATTCAATAGCTTCATCATGCTTATTTCATCACAATCATATATATATATATATATATATATATATATAAAATCAATCATGCATACACACATTTAAGCATATAGAAGACTTAATAATACTACCCAACACATATCATTCGCTATTAAGAGTTTACTATGAAGAGTGTGAAAACCATAACCTACCTCCACCGAAGACTAGTGATCAAGCAAGAATTTCCCAAGCCTTGTGTTTTCCTCTTCTCGTTCGATTCTCCCTCTTTCTCTCGTTCGATCCTCTCTCTCTTTTCCTGTTCTTTTTCTTTTTTTCTTATTCAAACCCTCTTTCTTTTACCCTAATTATCATATAATTAAGTTTTAAAAGATGGCACTAATAATCCACTAATTAACTTAAGGTTACCTCTTTTAACCTTCAAGTATTTAGACTTATTAACATTAACCCATTACTTTATAATTAAAGCAGGAAATAGTCCAAAACGCCCCTTAAATTAATTAATCAGAAATCCGACCCCGCCTGGGATTACGCAGCCCGTGACGGGCCGTCGTGCCTGCGACGGTCCGTCCTGTTGTCCGTCGCAAGGGTCAGACACCTGATTTTTGTAAAAAGTCTTATGACGGGCCATCATGCCTGAGACGGTCCGTCCTGCCATTTCGTCGTGGCATTAAGAGAGTCGATTTTTAATACCCAATTTCAGAATTTCTAAGTGTCATGGGACGAGACCTCCACGACGGTCCGTCGTGACCGTGACGGTCCGTCGTGGCATCCGTTTCCTCTGCCAGTTTTCCAGAAATAAAATCTGCTGCTCAAAATGACTAAACACGTCGTTACAATAGATACCAATTTACCCATCGTTCGTCGTCGAACGATCACGAGAAGAAAAACAAGAGTGAAAGGAAGTACCTGAGTCTGGAAACAGATGTGGGTATCTTTCTTGCATATCTTGCCTCCTTCTCCCAAGTAGCTTCTTCAACCGGTCGATTCTTCCATTGCACCTTGATGGATGCATCTCCTCCCTTGACCTCAACTTGCGAACTTCTCTATCTAAAATAGCAACAGGCTCTTCCTCATAAGACAAATTCTCATCAAGCAAAACTGAATCCCAACGGATAATGTAGTTTCCATCCCCATGATATCCTTTCAACATCGACACATGGAATACCGGATGCACTCCGGACAGCCCTGGAGGCAAGGCTAACTCATAAGCTACCTCCCCTACTCTCTTAAGTACTTCAAAGGGACCAATGTACCTTGGGCTTAGCTTGCCTCTTTTACCGAACCGCATCACCCCCTTCATGGGCGAAACCTTCAACAAGACTTGTTCACCCTCCATGAACTCTAAGTCTCTAACCTTTCGATCTGCATATTCTTTTTTCCTACTTTGCGCCGCTAGAAGCTTTTCTTGAATGGATTTCACCTTTTCTAACGAGTCCCTCAAAAGGTCTGTACCCCAAGGTCTAACCTCGAATGCATCAAACCAACCAATGGGGGACCTACATCTCCTACCATACAGTGCTTCAAATGGAGCCATGTCAATACTCGAGTGATAGCCATTATTGTATGAAAACTCCGCTAAGGGTAAGAAGCTATCCCAATGGCCACCAAATTCTATCACGCATGCACGGAGCATATCCTCCAACACTTGAATCGCTCGCTCAGACTGACCATCGGTCTGAGGGTGAAATGCAGTACTAATGTCCAACCTAGTACCTAATTCCGCATGCAATGTTCTCCAAAACTTAGAAGTAAACTGCGTACCTCTATCTGATATGATGGACAGTGGGAACTCCATGCAATCGGACAACTCGGAGATGTAAGTTTGGCTAACTTCTCTGCATTATAAGTCACCTTGACCGGAATGAATGAGCAGACTCAGTCATCTGTCCACAATTACCAAATAGAGTCAAACTTCCCCAATGTCTTCGGAAGACCAACCACGAAGTCCATTGCAATTCTCCCAACTTCCATTCAGGAATGGGCATTCTTGAAGTGTTCCCGGGCCTCTGGTGTTCATTACTTTACTTGTTGACAATTTGGACATTGGCAATAAAATCCACAATATCACGCTTCTTCTACTCCACCAAAAGTGTTGCTTTAGGTCACGGTACATCTGGTTGCACCCGGATGTATCGCATACCTTGAACTATGAGCCCTCAGTCAGAATAGTGTTGATCACATCATCGACGCGGGGTACGCATACCCTTCCCTTAATCCTCAAAACACCTTCCTCATCGATGTCGCTTCTTTAGCCTCTCCTTGCAACACTTTATCTCGGATCCGGATCAATTTTCATCATAAACTGCTTTCCCTTAATCTTGTCAAGGAAGGAAGATCTTGCCTCCACACAAGCTAAAAATCCCTCCTTCTCATTTACTCTAATCTCATAAGGTCGTTAGCCAGAATCTGAACTTCTCTAGCCAATGGGCGTCTAGAAGCTTGCAAGTGAGCTAGACTTCCCATGCTTCCCGCCTTTCTACTTAAAGAATCCGCTACAACATTCGCCTTCCCCGGATAATACAAAATAGTGATGTCGTAGTCCTTCAGTAGTTCCATCCATCTCGTCTGTCTCAAATTCAAATCTCTCTGAGTGAAGACATACTGTAGACTATGATGATCCGTATAGACCTCACACTTAACCCCATATAAATAGTGTCTCCATTGCTTTAATGCAAACACCACTGCAGCCAACTCTAAATCATGGGTCGGATAATTACGTTCATGCACCTTTAATTGCCTCGAAGCATAAGCAATCACATTTTTCTCTTGCATTAGTACTGCACCCAAACCAGAATAGGATGCATCACAATAAACAATGAAGTTCTTACCCTCCACTGGCAAGGTAAGGATAGGAGCGGTAGTCAACAGAGTCTTGAGCTTCTGAAAGTTTCCTCACACTCATCGACCATACAAATGGAACATTTTGCTTAGTCAAGTTCGTCAGTTGGGAAGCAATAGAAGAGAATCCTTGACAAATCGACGGTAGTAACTGGCTAAACCAACCAAGCTTCTTATTTCTGACACATTAGTAGGTCTTACCCAATTCTTCACTACTTCGATCTTAGAAGGATCCACCATCACTCCATCCTTGGAAACCACGTGCCCCAAGAAGGACACTGCATCTAGCCAAAACTCACATTAGAGAACTGTTGCATAAATTTTTCTCCTCAACATTTCCAATACCATTCTCAAATGCTCCTCGTGTTCCTTCTTACTCTTGGAGTATATCAATATATCATCAATAAACACGATCACAAAAGAGATCCAGATATGGCTTAAAGATCCCGTTCATCATGCTCATGAAAGCAGCAGGGGCATTCGTTAGTCCAAAGAACATTACCAAGAATTCATAATGCTCATACCTGGTTTGAAAAGCAGTCTTTGGCACATCTACTGCCCGTATTTTCAATTGATGATAACCAGACCTCAAGTCAATCTTAGAAAAGACACAAGCACCTTGTAACTGGTCGAACAAATCATCAATGCGAGGAAGAGGGTACCTGTTCTTAATAGTTACTTTATTTAGTTGCCGGTAATCTATGCACATTCGAAGGCTCCCATCTTTCTTCTTTACAAACAAAACAGGAGCACCCCAAGGGGATGCACTTGGTCTAATGAAGCCTTTGCTCAACAACTCTTGAAGTTGGGCTTTTAACTCTCTTAACTCCGCGGGAGCCATTCTATAAGGGCGTATAGAAATGGGGCAAGTACCCGGTTCAAGATCAATACAGAAGTCAATATCCCTATCTGGTGGCATACCAGGAAGATCTGCAGGGAACACATCCAGAAACTCACGGACCACCGAAACCGACTCAATCGAAGGTACTTGGGTAGTGTCATCCTTGAGATGTGCCAAGAAAGCTAAACACTCTTTACTAACCATTTTCTTAGCACGAAGAAAGGAGATAATACGCACCGTATTGGAAGTGTAGTCACCCTCCCACACTAACGGATCTGTCCCAGGCTTGGCTAACGTCACCGTTTTAGCATTACAATCCAAGACGGCAAATTGCGGAGAAAGCCAAGTCATACCCAGAATTACATCAAAATCAACCATTTCTAAGATAACCAAATCTACATAAGTGTTGCTCCCCACAAAGTTCACCAAACAAGACCTATATACCTTTTCAACTACCACCGACTCACCCACCGGAGTAGAAACACGAATAGGCATATCAAGTAATTCACAATGTAGATTTAGACCATTAGCAAATGAGGAAGATACATAAGAAAATGTGGATCCAGGATCAAACAATACGGAAGCCATGCAATCACAAACCAGAAGATTACCTGTGATGACAGCATGAGATGTCTCCGCCTCCGATCTCCCAGGGAAAGCATAACAATGGGCCCCATTACTTGTCTGTCCGTTTCCCCCACCATATATTGTTGTAGTGGTAGAGCCTCCAGCTTTTGGTTCTCCGCATACCCCGGCCGTGACCACCTACCTGCCACCACGCCCTCCAGAATAACGGCCTCTACCATGACCACCTCTGCCTCTAGCTATTGGGGTTCTATAACTCTGTTTTGGACAATACCTCTTGATATGCCCAGTCTCTCCACACCCATAACACTCTCTAGATTCACGCATGGGTCTCTCAGAGAAATGTTGACCGGTCTGAGGTGGACCCCCAACTACAGTCTGTAGTGAAGACTGAATGGGTCGAACTGAGTAACCTCCGGAACCGTGTCCTCTAGAGTAAGAACCATTAAACTCACCCCCCTTTCGAAACCTCTTTTATGTCAATGCCATGGTGAATTCATCTGGCTTGACTCCTTCCACCTCTACTACGAAGTCTACTACCTCTTGAAAACATTTCGCTGTGGCCGCTACCTGTAAAGCTGAAATTCGCAACTCTGATCTCAACCCCTTCACAAAACGGCGAATCCGCTCTTGTGGACTGAAACAAAGTTGGGTGGCATATCTGGATAGTGCACGAAACTTAGCCTCATATGCATTGACCGACATCCTACCTTGCTCTAGGCTTAAGAACTCATCCCTTTTCCTATCCCTCAAAGTCCGGGGGATATACTTCTCCATAAACAAGCTAGAGAATGAGGCCCAAGTCATAGGTGGTGCCTCTGTTGGTTGACACTCAACATGTGACCGCCACCACATTTTGGCGTTCCCTTGAAACTGGTAACTCATGAACTCAACACCAAACCGTTCTACTATACCCATCTTGTGTAGTAGCTCATGACAGTCAACCAGAAAATCGTAGGCATCCTCAGATCGGCACCCTTGAAGACTGGAGGTTTCAATTTCAAGAACTTACTGAAAAGTTCATGCTGATCATTTGTCATTATAGGCCCTGTGGTCAGACGAGGAAACGTGCCTATTTCCAATGAGGCATCCATGCGGGGAGACATAGTAGCGGCATGTTGTACCTCCGGAACCTGAGGTGCTGGCGCGGAAAACACTGGAGGTGTTTGACCTTGATCAGATTACCCGCTAAGATAAGCAAGAACCTGATTGATCATTTCTGGGGTAGGTTGGGGTGGCAATTCCTCATTCTGCACTTGTTCATTCTCCCCATCCTCCCCTTCTCTTACCACTTCCTAAGTCGGTGGAGGAGTCACCGCCCTAGTACCAGATGGGCTAGGTGCTCATCCTCTTCCTCTAGAGGACGTCCTCCCACGGCCTTTTCCACGGCCTCTTGTCATTACTTCTCTCTGAGCTACAGCCCCAGTGGCTGGCTCAGACGCTTCTTGTCTTGCCGATGTTGGTGTTGGCGTAGTCGTTGTTGCTCTAGTCCTAACTATCTGCGAAAAAGAGTGAAGATGGTCAGATACCAATTTGTATCACCTAGATACCAATTGGATCCAAGTAATAGCACGACAGAAGAAAGAAAGAATAAAGTTTTCCTAAAGTCTTATATCCTCTCAAAGAAAAGTAAAGGCGTCCCCCTACCGTTCCTTAAGACTCTACTAGACCTGTTCTTGTGTGATGATACCAACGAACCTAATGCTCTGATACCAAGTTTGTCACGACCCAAAACCGAGCCGCAACTGGCACCCACATTTACCCTCCTATGTGAGCGAACCAACCAATCTAAACCTTATCATTTCAATTTAATATCAACATAAAGCAATGCGGAAGACTTAATCTCATTAATAAAAACCAATTCAATAACTTCTAAAATTCAACATCTATTATTATCCCCAAAATCTGGAAGTCATCATCACAAGAACATCTATGATCAATTTACTAAACTAAGAGTATTCTAAGAAGCTAAAACAAATAAAAGCTAGTCTATGCCAAAACTTCAAGGCATCAAGACATGAGGAAGGAGATCCAGTCCAAGCTAGACGCATTAGCTCACCCTGAAGAATCCGGTGTGACAAAGACTGGCTAGAATTGCGGTTGAGTTGAAGACGACGGTGCGTTTGCTGCACTCCACAATAACAAAGAAGAAAACATAAAAGTAGGGAGTCAGTACAAACACAAGTACTGAGTAGGTATCATCGGCCAACTCAAAATAGAAAACAGTATATATCAAGTAACATCATAAAATCAACTAATATCCTTAGCATGCAGAATTTACAATTACCATAATCCTTGGTTACAACACCAAGCACATCAATGAGGACTCACGCCTCCTCATCATACTCATTTGGGAATTAGGTTCATTAGATTGAGTATATTAACATCTTTCAAGATTCATTATATTATTTACTCTCGTGTCGGTACGTGACACTCCGCTCCCCTACATCTACGTGTCGGTACGTGACACTCCGCTCCTCATATTCTATCCTGGTACCGGAACGTGGCACCCGATCCATATACTATCCTGGTGTCGGAACGTGACACTCCGATCCTCATATTCTATCCTGGTACCGGAACGTGGCACCCGATCCATATACTATCCTGGTGTCGGAACGTGACACTCCGATCCTCATATTCTATCCCGGTACCGGAACGTGGCACCCGATCCATATACTATCCTGGTGTCGGAACGTGACACTCGATCCCCTAATCTCACTACTTTCGTTCATTAAGCCTTCTTTTATACCAAGGCATTATCATTAACAAAGTAGATTAGGGTTTCTTCAAGATTTAAGATTCAATAGCTTCATCATGCTTATTTCATCACAATCATATTATATATATATATATATATATATATATATATATATATATATATATTATATATATATAATATATATATATATATATATATATATATATATATAGATATATATATATATATATATATATATATAAAATCAATCATGCATACACACATTTAAGCATATAGAAGACTTAATAATGCTACCCAACACATATCATTCGCTATTAAGAGTTTACTACGAATAGTGTGAAAACCATAACCTACCTCCACCGAAGACTAGTGATCAAGCAAGAATTTCCCAAGCCTTGTGTTTTCCTCTTCTCGTTCGATTCTCCCTCTTTCTCTCGTTCGATCCTCTCTCTCTCTTGCTGTTCTTTTTCTTTTTTTCTTATTCAAACCCTCTTTCTTTTACCCTAATTATCATATAATTAAGTTTTAAAAGATGGCACTAATAATCCACTAATTAACTTAAGGTTACCTCTTTTAACCTTCAAGTATTTAGACTTATTAACATTAACCCATTACTTTATAATTAAAGCAGGAAATAGTCCAAAACGCCCCTTAAATTAATTAATCAGAAATCCGACCCCGCCTGGGATTACGCAGCCCGTGACGGGCCGTCGTGCCTGCAACGGTCCGTCCTGCTGTCCGTCACAAGGGTCAGACACCTGATTTTTGTAAAAAGTCTTGTGACGGGCCGTCATGCCTGAGACGGTCCGTCCTGCCATTTCGTCGTGGCGTTCAGAGAGTCGATTTTAAGTACCCAATTTCAGAATTTCTAAGTGTCATGGGACGAGACCTCCACGACGGTCCGTCGTGACCGTGACGGTCTGTCGTGGCATCCGTTGCCTCTGCCAGTTTTCCAGAAATAAAATCTGCTGCTCAAAATGACTAAACAGGTCGTTATAGTAGCATACTAAATCACATAACCAAAAACAACTTAAACATAATGTTACAGCACAATAAAGCATGTATAAGAGTTCATAACATTATAACATGTGCAAGACCAATACCCTTAACCCATTACGAAGATTACAATTGAAATGATCAAGTGATATCATATAACCTCACACAACCAAGTAAACCCAACAAAAGATCACAAGCAATGTCCAACTTCATATAACATAGCATCATAACTAGTCATCATCATATTTACCAATGTAGACCAATGACATATTCATAAGAGAAATTAACATCATATTGGTCATCAACATGTATGGTCAACATATTCATATCATTTACTTTATAAGAACACAAAAACAACCTTCCTAGGACTTCCATCAAAGCCAACTAGTGCAATGTATAGGTAGAGTCTCATACCCCTACCTATACTAAGTTAAACCCCTTAAGTCACCCTAGTTAGTGTTCACTTCATTACTTCATTTTATTTTTGGGAACAATTGCTTTAACCAACGTAGACCACATGAGCTAAATGTGGAATTCGGTGTCGTGAAACCCTTCACCGAAACAAGGTGCTCTACTTGCCAAGGTAGTACCATAACATGAACGTAGTATTCTAGGTGGATCAATAGCTAGTATTCCGATGGGGGAAATATAGTTCAAGAACTAGGAGAGATAATTGAAACCCTCTTTATGCACAATTGCATTTTAATGTCTATCTTATGAGCACCGTTATGAATCTTCCTTCCCACATTGGGAATAGACACCTCTCATGACTAGTTCACTCGGGGCTAAGCTAAAGTCCCTTTTTGAAGTGTCTTTTCATCCTTTATTAATCATCGGAGCTTAGTATAGGTCATAGGAGACTAACCCCTTGTATATCCATAACATTCTATCAGTAGGGATTGCATGAGAACATCCTTTCACTACAACCCTCATATGTGATATTAACACATTATCATCATCATATCATAGTATTGCACATAATTAATCCACAATCAACCTTATATCATCATACCATAATCATAATCTCACAATCCAGTTAATCAACATATTTAAATTACATTCATCATACCATAACCTATATCATCTAATCACAATTAATACTTCAATGGAACAACATCATCAAGTACAAGCCATCATAATTGAAGTAATGATTCAAGATCATGTCTTACCAATTTACCTTCACAACCTTCTTCTATGGTATTACCATTGACAAAACATATTCCTCCATTAATAGACTTAAAAACATCATATAATAGTAACTAATACAATAACTAAGTCAAATGCATCATTACTATTTAATTCATCATCTATTTATAACCTATTAGGGAAATAGGGTCAATTCATGATCTCTTCTATAGAACTAGGTCTAACATGAATTAATACATTGATTAACAAATAAGAAATCATATTTTATCCATAATAATCAAAATAAACCAATAATAATACAATTTAAAAAATCAATGTTTTATTAGGAATGAACTGCATGTTTTCTCAACTTTGGATCAAATTTGAAGAACCCTTTGGGGAAAGGAGTCCCAAAGGTGAAGAGATTCCATACCTTATATATTAATGAATATTGATGTATAAAAATAAGAGATATTTCATCCCTAATCCCTTTCACCTTTGTCTTCAATGGAGTCTTCTTTCGGGAGAGAGAAAGTAGAGAGAAAGAGGATGATTTAAGTTTGGGAATTGAAGTGAGTTGGGTTAGTTTAGAAAGGATTAGGCCTCTTATACTCTCTTAAATAACTAAACTAAACATCCCTTGAACCCTAATTAAACCCCTAACTAACTAACTATTAAATGAATTAACCAAAATTTGGACAGCTTTCACAGGCTCAATTGACAAGACCCCCACCCACAGACTATCGTTCCATCGACGACTGTGATGGTTATCCATTGATGAGTTCATAGACCTAGTTTTTGGGGCTTTATGAAAATTTTCTAAGGAATCACCTATGGATCCATCGATGCATCGTCGACCAAATGACGGCTCGTCAATTGGTTTTGTAGGTGGCTAGTGTCATTTGAATGTTTTTGGTAATTTTTGGAAGGGTCCTCCTCAAGGACCCCTAGGGTGGTACTTGGGGAATCTTACCCTGAAGTTTCGACCCTAAATACATTATAATACATGTTTAACACCTTTCTACAAATTTCATTGAATTTTGACTCTTAAAACCCCATGAAACACGCCAAGGCACACTAAACTATATTTCAGTAGTCTCCGAATGTCATGGAAGTTCCTTGACATTTTTGACTTTAAAACTTATGAATTGATTTATATACGTATTTTAGGTCTCAAAAAATATCACAAGGTTTATTTCATCATGTGAAGCTCTAGATAATGTCATGGATTTTTAGAGTTTTACAATTATTCTATGTTTTCGTGGTTGCTCGGTTGGAACACGTGTATTCTTCCTTGTATCGATTTGTATTCCATGATAGTATTTTTTCAATGTATTTAGGTCTATCCAAATAGCCTTCTATTCTTTAATAGTCTAGAATGATGACTAGTAATCATTGAGTATGATATCCTGAAAAAGTATGTAGTGTGACTGGTAGTATGGATGCAATTCATGCATTTCACATGTATGAATTGAATTTACTTATGATGTGTCTATTATGTGATGGATGCTTAGATAGGATTGTGCTATAGTTTCCTTCCTTAATATTTTTTACTAGAGGTGAGAATTTCCCTTAGACGTGAGAAGTTAATCTAAATGACAAGATCATAAGGTGATTAGTATGATTGCCAAAAGTAGTACTTAGTGTGGGTAGTATTATGTGATGCAACCTCATGTATTGCACAAAGTATAAATTAGAGATGCTTATGAAACCCTAAGACATGTCCATGACATGAAACTTAATTCTTGACTATAAGTGTGGACTATGCGCAAGAATTACCAAAAAGAGGTATTTAGCTTGGATACTATGATGGGATTCTATTCTTGCCTTGCACAAGTATGTTTTGAGATGTCTTCTGAAGTGGTTATTTTGTATTTTAAATACCAAAGGTTTAAGTATGTAAATGTAGGAGTCTAAGTAAAGAATATGCCATGAACCTGAAGTATCTCTTATGCTTATTACTATGCTTATGTTCAATTATGATTATATGATGCTTATGTTGGAGATTATCCTTATGAACATATTATTAGCCTTTATGTTTATGTCTTATGTGGACTAACGATTTTTATATGATCTTGTGGTTCTAGCTTTCATACTTGATATATTTTGTACTAACGCATACTTTGGCTACATTCTAACCAAATGTAGGGTTTGGAGATTGAGTTATTAATTGGAGGCTAGGTTTCAGAGGGTCAAGAAGATTGAAGATTTGGTGATTCCTTATAGTTTCGAGGACAAACCCTTTATTAACCTTATGTTTACTTTTATGTTTTAGACTTTTGTATGGGATGCATCCCAATATTTTATTCAAGTCAAGGTAGATGATTTGAGACAAAAGTGTAATAAAGACTTACGCTTTGCATTTCATAAAAATACTTATATTCTATTGATAAAATGTTAAATTTTGTACTTCTATAATATCTTATGTTGGGATATGCTAAGGGCTTTTATGAGACGCTTCGGGGTTAAGTACGATGTGTTACTTCTAGGGTATAACCCATGTTCGTTACACAAGTTTGGAGTTCCTCTTTGCTTTTATGAAACTTTCTAAGACTTTAAATTTTATTTACTCTCTATTATTTAATGTTATGACATTATAACTGGCTTACATGGTGTCTTTACGGGTTCTATGTGTCTTGTTACGTCCACGGTCGTGAAAAACTATGTATCAGATCAAAAAGTTTGGAATATTTTTTATGATGTCTCATATGCCACATTTGGTAGAGTCTTGTTTATGATGTTATTTGTGCCACATTTATGAATTATAAGATGTTTAGGAAATTTCACATCTTTCATTATTCTTTAGTCGCACCTTAGATTTTTAATTTTATAGTCCTTCTCCTAGCAATTCTCTTGTTTCTTTAGGATATGAACACACGAAGGTCCAACGCAATAAGGGTGGAGGAAGAGAATGTGAATGAGGTAATTCCTCCCCAAGATCCTCGAGTTCTTCAAGATCTGATTAATTTAGCGTCTATGAAAAATATAGAAGTTAGGTTAGCTCTCCAAATATTATCCCAAACCCATGATAGCTAAAGAACAATCCATGATAACTTAATCAAGATTTGTTTAGGAGTTTTTTTCCATTAATTCTTTATTGAATTCCTTGACTAAAAATAAAGCTAAATTTATGTGGTCGGAAAATTGGGAGAAAGGTTTCCAAGAATTGAAACATAGACTTACCTCCATCGCAGTGTTGACTTTACAGGAGGTTACAAATGGTTTTTTATGTATATTGTAGTTACTCTAGAGTTGGGTAAGTTTATTTCCTATGCTTCAAGGCAACTTAAAATTTATGAGAATTACTATTAGACCTATGATCTTGAATTAGCGGCGGTTGTGTTTTCCTTAAAGATATGGAGGCATTATCAATATAGGATCCTTGTTTATGTGTTCACTGTTTACAATAGTCTCTTATATATGTGTGGACAAAATGATTTGAATCTTCGGTAATTAATGTAGTTAGAATAATAGAAGGATTATGCCATGAGTGTTCGTTATCACCCTATCAAGGCAAATATGGTAGCATGTGATCTTAATAAATTTTTCATTGGAAGTATGTCACATGTAGATGATTAAAAGAAAGAGTTGGTTTGTGATCTGCATAGGTTGGCTCCATTAAGGGTGGTGTCATGGTCCATCAGTTACGAATCGTCCTTTGTGATAAATTTGAACTCGAAACAAGACCTTGATCCTATATAAGTACAATTAAAAGATTCAGTACTCCAAAAGTTCATTGTGCCTTTCCCCTGAGGGGGAGATGAGTGCTTAGGTACCAAGGTCGATTGTTTCTTCCAGATGTTGATGGATTGAGAGAACAAATTCTATAAAAGTCTCATAGCTATTTGTACGTTATTAATATTATAGCCACCAAGATGTACCATGATCTACAAGAAACTTACTGGTGGAATGGTATGAAGAAGGATATAGACGGTTTTTTCTCCAAATATCCTAGTTGTCAACAGGTTAAGGTTAAGCATCAAAGACCTGGAGGTTAAGCCAAAATACAGATATCCCCACTTGGAAGTGGTAATACATTAATATTGAATTTATTATGGGATTGCCTCGTACTTAAAAATAACATGATTCTATTTGGGTCATTATAGACCAAATGACAAAATCCACCCACTTCATTCCCATCTAGGTTTCACTTTTGGAAGAAGACTATGCCAAGTAGTTCATCAAGGAGAAAGGGAAGTTGCATGGGTTTGTTTAACTATTATTTCAAATTGAGGTATCAACTTACTTTTCACTTTTGGAAGTCAATTCAAATAGGGATTGGTACTAAGTAAATATTAGCACGGTTTTCCATCCCCAAATCGATGGACAAGGGGAACGTAAAATTCAAACCTTAGAGGATTTGTTGACGGCATGTGTTATAGGCTTCAAGGGTAATTGGTATAACCACTTTCCATTGTAGATCATGCCAACAACAATAGCTACAACTCAGGTATTGTTATGGATCGTTTTAAAGCCTTTTATCATAGGATATATAGGTATCAGTTTGGTTGGTTTGAGGTTGGTTCTTTGATAGGTCCCGAGCTAGGGTATGATGCCATCGAGAATGTTTTGGTCATTAAATAAAGATTGAGAATGTCTCAAAGTAGACACAAGTCATATGATTATATGTAGAGCTTGAGTGTAATGATTAGGCCTATCAAAATATATCACCTATGAAAGGTGTGATGAGGTTTGGCAATAAAGAGAAACGTAGTCGGCAGTTTGTAAGATCATAAAAAATTTCGAAGCATGTTGGGAAAGTTGCCTATGAGTTAGAATTGCCAAATGAGTTGGCTCCAGTTTAAGGTATTTCATGTTTCCATTCTTATGAAGTGTATTTGAGATTCGGTATCCGTTATACCCTTAGAAGGGTTGGTGGTTGATGAGAGTATTTCGTATGAGGATGTTTCGGTAGAAATCTTAGATCTGTAAGTCAAAGATTGAGAAAAAAGTAAATAACTTTGATAAAGGTTTTGTTGATAAATCATCTAGTTAATGGTACTACTCGAAAAGTCGAGGCCGATATTGAGTACCTCTATCCTCACATTTTACCTTCTACTCTTATGTAAGAATATGGTAATTACTTCCTCTTAAGTTTTAGAGTTTTTAGAGTCATGTTTGCTATATACATTTTTGTATGACTTCCATATGTTATTCATGTTCTTGAGAAATGCATGCTTAGTAATTAATTTCACGATTTATGTGTTCCTAATGTCGTTGTGCATTTAATCTGAGTTGCATATTTGACTTAATGAGATGAATTGTTGGGCATATTTTAGTATGCTTTTGAGAGTAATTTCATATTAGCTCGATGATGTAGTGTTTAGAGTTCTTTTATTTTGAGAAGGTAGTTCAATCTGTTATTATGTAAAATGATGTATTTTGTGCATAATGGGTTGTAGAAGTTGTTCCTACTTCCTTGTGTTGCATTTTTTATGTTTCAGATGAAGTGGAAGTTTCCTCCTTTGAATAGTGCATTTTGAATTTTTGCGTTATTTTGACATTTCATACCTGATGGGCTTCTAGTATTGAGTCTTTAATTTTTTAAGGTGTCAAGACCGTCATTCGAGGAATAATTTCTCCAAGGGGAGATATTGTAACACCCCATATAAACTACTATACTAAGTTAGAGCCTAACGTAAAACTTGTAGACTAACTAGAGCTCGTCGTGAATGTTAGAGTCGTAAAACTTGCTTCTCATACTTAGAACAAAAGTTTTAGGGGTTAAATTTCAAGGTGAGAACCCCCATGGATCAACCAAGGGTCCTTAAAGAGGACCATAGGACTGCCCAAAAAAGCTATCCAAAGGCAGCTTCCCCTTAAGGGCATCCACGAGCACTGGATGGACCCGCACCCCGTCGGAAGGGGTCGTGGGTCAAGGCCTTGCTTACCCTGTTTTTTTAAATCTCGAAAAACAAACCACGCCCAACCAGCATGTGCCATGGTCCCACCCACGGTCCGTGGGTTATGGGTTTGAGATTATGCTTGAAATTGCCTTTAACCAATTAGGCTTAGGGGCATTATGGGTTTTTTCTATTTTCAGTTAGCATTAAGTAACGTCATTTTACGTAAAATTAGGACACATATATAAGGTTTTTAAACACCTAAACTAACTAATCTTCCTCATAATTTCTAATTCCTAAAGCAAAATCAATACCTCTCCCAAAATCTTTTCTATAGAACTCCAAAGAAGAAGAGAAGAAAGTCAAGCTAGGGTTTGAAGAAGAAGGCTTTTTCACTGAATATCTTTAGAAAATAAAACTAAGGTATGTTGTATTTTCATCTATGGAGATAATTCCTTCATAGATTCCCTTCAAAGTCTCTAATTTTAAAAACCTAGCAATCCAAAAGCTCGGGTTTACTCCAATAGCATGGGCTCCTTTTAAAAACTTTTTATTGATTGATTTATGATATATTTTGGATAAATTGATGAATTCATAATATTTTTATGTTGAATCCCCCCAAGAACTCATAAATTCCCCAAATTACTCAAAATCTAATCATGTGAAGTGAATTGTTAGTTATAGATAAATGTTATGAAATCATGCTTATCATGATAAAGTTAGTTGAATTATGTTTTCATCCATATCTAATGTACTGATTCTATATATGTCAGTGGATTGTGATCTATGATCCTTGAAGGACACTTGTGCATGATGATGAGACGTTTATACATGTTTCTAGATTGCTTTGAGAGTAAAGTTATTATGGCTATGATCTAGTTGTTGTGTTGTTGGATGATATCCCCAAATGCACACCTATGTATGAATATGACATGATGTGAAACGGTTCATTGAAAATAGGTTGATTCTAAGGCTGAAAGGTTATTCTCATCTACTAAATCTAGGAGATATAATGTGAATTATGTTGGATTGAGTGTCAAGTCATTCTTTCATATTTATGAACTTGATTCAAGACTTAATATGCAATAAATTGGAAATAAATGCCTAGCACTTAGTGGATATGGCCAATGTGATGGAATCTTCTCCATTAGTAGAGGGCGGGTTTCTAAAAGAGGTTTCATGATATAGGAACTTCTCTTCTAGTAGAGGGAAGGTTTCTAGTAGCAATATCCTTATCCCATAACTATGAGCCCTCAAAGGTCTTACATAGATGATCCACATAGGCTATTATTATGGTACTACATTAGGCAAGTAGGACACACTTTTTCAGTGTGGGATAGACGTTGGGTTCCATGTTTATCTCACAAGGTCTATGTCGGTTAAGGCTAACTCACACTATGGCATAATATGAAGTAGAACATAAGTGATGAACTAAATTGCCTAAGGAGCTTTGCTTAGCATGGGTGTGAGTACGGGATCCTATCTTTGCATTGCACAAATGGACTTTAATGGTACTTATGGTGAGTCTCTCTTATGATATAATGAATTATGAGTTTATGATATTTATGCCTTGTGTTGTTCATTATTTTTAAAACAAGGTTTTAACTTACAAAATTGCATGGATTCAACTAAAATGTCCTTTTAGCATGGTTTCACCATTTTTGTGCATGGCTATCATACTTAGTGAATTTCAATACTAACCCATATTCTAAAAAAAAAAGATCCATAAGTATAGGGCCCAGTCCTTGAGTTGTGTTTCCTTCTTGGTCAAAGCTTGGATTGACTACTATCCATGCTTTGGTGAGTCTTTATGGTTCAAGGATAGAGATATTCTTTTCTAAGTCTATTTCTTTGGGCTTTCATTTTGAGACTATGTTGAAAAAGGGTTGCGATCCTACTTTGATACTTCCATTATAATATATGGATAACGAGACAAGTCTAGACTACCGCTTTGCTTTTATGAAACATGCTAAGATTCGAAATGTGTTTTACCCTTGATTGTTCTTCACTTATGTTTTATGTGGATTACATGGTGCCTTTAGGGTTTTATGTGTCTTGTTACGTCTAGGAGGTACTCTTGGGTCGTGACAAGCTACCCCATTGACAGATTTTCAAAATAAATATTTTTATTTCTTCTCACTTGCTTGACTCAAACTGTTTGTAACATGAATGTTTGGAGCATGTCAATTAAAAAACTTTGTTACGAAAACTTATCAACTTATAAGTTTCGTCTAACTTTGAGTACAATAAATAAAAATGTGAAGTGTGTGTGAAATCTAAGTATGTTGAGCATTCTTATAAATCTATTGAAAGGAATTCTAATCCATTTAAGTACATTTACACTGACATTTGTGATATGATGTCAACACCACCTCATTGTGGAAAAAAGTATCTCACAACTTTCATTGACAATTGCAGTAGAAACAATGGTTTATTTATTCAAGAAATGGCTTGAACACCTAATTTATTAAAGTCATGAAAGTTGTAGGCGCAGTAGTAAAACAAAAAACTCATAGTGCCCATACCAAGTTCTAAACGTCGTCTTGTGCACATCTTCGGGCCAAACTTTCAATTGATGGTAGCAAGAACTTAGATCAATCTTGGAGAAAACTGATGCACCTTGCAATTGGTCAAAAATACCATATATTCGAGGCAAATGATACTTTTTCGAATAGTGAGCCTATGTAATTGTTGGTAATCTATAAACATTCTCATGCTACCATCCTTCTTTTTAACAAACAAAACTTGAGCACCCTATGGGGAAGCAATAGGGCGAATAAATCCCGTATCAAAAAGCTCTTGGATTTGAGCTTTAAGCTCTCTTAATTCTGTTGGGATAATGTGATATGGGTGGCTGGAAAGGGGACGAGTATCAGGCTGTAAATCAATACAGGAATTGATATCTCTATCTGGAGGCATACCTGGCAACTCATTAGGAAATACTTTGCTAAATTTAAACACCGCGGGAATAGACCCACTGGATGGAGCCTCAATCTCAATATCACAAATATGAGGCAAATAAGCAGAACAACCCTGCTCTATTAATTTACTAGCCCAGAGGGAGGATATGATATTAGCTTTCTCAGGCTTGTAAACCCCTTCACACTCTACCTTTTCCCTTCCCAAAATTTCTAGAGTTACATACATAGCATTACATTTTAACACAACAAAATAAGGTGACAACCAAGTCATGCCTAAGATTATATCAATGTAAGTCGTATTCAGAATCACAAAATCATCCCAAGTCTGAAATCCCATAAACAATATAATATAAGCACGATAGACATGACTAACAATGATGGACTCTCCAACTGGGTATAAACATGAATAGGTGCAACAAGGATATACCAAATCATATCAAATTATGTGGACAATCTCAAAGATATATAATAATAAGTAGAACCTGGATCAAACAACACATTAGTCATTCGGTCACGGACAAGAATATTACATGTGATCACCACATCAGGCATGTCTGCCTCGTTATTGCTTGGAAAAGCATAACATTGAGCCTTCTCATCATGAAGAGCTATTTCCCTACCTAGTTTCATGTTACCCCTACCTCCGTTACCATATCCTCCACATCTATGACCTCATTGATTTTCTCATCGCCCACATTGTGGACGTCCTCTACCATTATAACCATCCCCCACGGGTACCACTACTCGAAATGAATAATACGTGGAATCAAACACATGTGGATTGGGGAAATCCCTCCTTATATTCCTAGGTTATCCATAATTGTAGCAAGTACGATCAAAAGATAGTCTTATTCCTGCTAAAGGCGTGACTTCCTGGTTGTCCTGAAAATTATCAGATGGAGTTCCTAAGTAGTTACCTGAAGAGGTGAGCATAAGAACCTTGAAAGTTTTCTAAATTGGTGGCCCTTTTGCCAATGCCTTAGCCTGACCGTCTCGCCTCACCCCTTCTACTTTCTTAACATAATCTTTCACCTTAGTAAAACTCCTTTATGTAGAAGTCATATGAATACATAATACTTGCAACTCATAATTTAATCCCCTAATAAATAAGTGGATCCTCTCCTCCTCTGTAGTAACCAACTGCATGACATATCTAGATAAAGCATGGAACTTGGCCTCATAAGCAGCCACAGACATACCACCTTGCTCCGAAGCCATAAATTAATCCTTCTTACGATCCCTCAAAGTTCTAGGCACATATTTCTCCAAGAATAGTGCATGAAATTGGGTCCAAGCAAGTGGAGGTAAAGTTGAAGATTTTCTTTCCATGTAAGCTTTCCCCCACTACTTGGCCTCACCATGAAGTTGGAGGGATACAAACTCAACCCCATGCTAATGAACAATGCCCAATTTATGAAGCCTTTCAAAGCAATCAAGAATGAATTCATAAGCATCCTCACTCTCAAAACAAAGAAAAAGAAGAGTCTTGAGCTTAAAAACTTTAGCCAACATCTCATGCTCATTACCATCATAACATAACCCAATAAGGGAGGGAAAAAGGAATCATTACCTCCCGTTCCAATAACCTTAGAAGCAATGCTAGTAGTGTCAAGACCCTCAAAATAAACGAATGTGTGTAGAGACTCATATGTGTCTAATAAGGTTATTAACATGTAAATAAATTGTTTTAAAACATTTTTAGTTTATTTGAAGAGGTTTGGAGGTCAAACGTCCAAGACGTTCGAAAGCTAGTCTTTAGACGTACTAATGTGGTCTTGTATGGTTGCCTTGTTTTTATGTATTGTTTGGAGTTGAAAAATAGTGGAGTTGACCCTAGTATCTTAATACACATTTTAAGGGTCAACAAGTCTTCGTACGAATCCCCGAGGACCACCCTAAGGGCCCCATTGAGGACCCAAACGTTGGACAAGGAAGCTTCCAAATGGTAGTGTGTTGAACAAAGAAGTGAAGGACAGCTCACGTCGCGCGCCTGTCACTTAGTCTGCCTGTGCGTCGCACTCCTGACACAAGGTCACGGACTCAAATATTATGTAAGTCAAGATAAAGGGCGGCCCACGCGACGCGCAGCCACTTCCCAGATATGGTTGCATCGTCTTAATTCAAGTTTGACATGTCTAAAAGTCCAACAAGTATAGGAATGTTTTGGTAACTTTCGGAGCGGTTATAAACTTTTTTTATGTCCTATTTAACCCCTTTACCAAGTCAAAACCCCAACACCCAATAAGAAAATCAAAACCCCATAACTCTATTCTCTTCCAAATTCTCTCAAACCCCCCATTGAAGACCAAGCTCAAGAACAAGCTATGGAGGTGGATTCTTCAATATTTCTTCTCATATTTTTGTGGTATTTCTAATGTATAAGTTATGATAATTCTTCATCCTTAGATAACCATTCATCTAAGGAGTCCTTCAAAAGCTTTTTCAAATATGATTCTAAGTCAAAAATCTCATCTTTCAACCTAGCCATGGGTTCATTGTTGAAGTGATTTCAAAAGCATTCTAATGGTGATTTTACGATAAATATATGGTTTAAACATGATTTACAATAAAATTCCATGTACAAACCATGATCTCTTTATCCTTACAAAATATGACATGTTATGGGTCTTGTGATCTTGATAAGATGATGATTAGATAATGTTTAGATTATGATAAATTGCTTAATTCTATATTTCTTTAAGTCAACTGATTATAAATTGTTGTGAATTTATCATGATTATCATTATCTTGGAGATTTGGTAAGTTGACCTATTTCCTCTATTATCTTAGAATGTATATTGAATTGTGATGATTGGTATGGTCCACTTATGGTGGCGGTGTTTACATTCTTGTACATGTTTGTGTGTTATGATGATGGAATTGAAGGCATTATGTGTAAGATTAATTGATATACTGATTTCCATGTTTAGGAAGTAGAAGTATGTAGCCTTGATTATAATATAATGTCTAAGTGAATTGATGTTATGTGAAGTTATATCCATAGTCTTCCACACTAGTTGCATGGTTTAGGTGTGTGGATGATGTTGTATATATGTGATGATCATGTTAGGGTAGGTGTGGTATATATGGATAATAATGATGAATACTCTTGTAGCATGACCCCTATCTATGAAATACCTATATGAATATGTGATCAAAGTATGCTAGGAGTCTTCTATTCTAATGTTGAACATGTTCTTGTGTCCTATAACATAATGGGAGTATGTGTAGTCTATAGTCCTAGATACTCTAGATGTGTATGACTTGATACTTGAAAAATGTTGTACATGCGTTGTGAAATTTATAGGGTGGCTTCCTCTATACTATGTTATATCCTTTATTTGATCATGATGACCAATATGTACACACACACACTCATGTATAATTGAGATTAGGGTAGATTTATGGTGTCAATTGAAAGTATAGTTATCATATGCACAGTTATATGTTACGATACATGTAAGGTATATGATTAATGAACTATGAGCATGTGTCATTTAAGGTGTTATGTGGAAGTATTTATCACATATGAATGAGCACACACATGAATGTATGAATGGTAGGATCATGTGAAAGTACATTCTCACAAAATATAGGTTTTTTGATGAAAGTAGATTTTCATCTTAGAAATCTTTGAGCTATACGATGTATGAGGGAGCAAGTACCTAAAGCCTACTTTATGAACTAATGATAAATAAAGGATTTAAGATATTAAAATGGAGTTTAAGCTTAACACCTAGTGGATATGTATGATGAGGAAAAGACCCCTCCGCTAATGCAATAGGTTGGGTCATTCAAAGTGAATTACTCATGAGATTGAAGACTTCCCTCTAATGCAATAGGCCGGGTTTCTAGAAGCAATCTCACTATCCCTTAACTATGTGCCACCGTAGGACATAGCTAGTTGATCCACCTATATAATTATTTTGTAAGTTCTACCTTGGCAAGTAGAACACCTTCTTTCGATGTGGGGTTGTATGACATCTGATTCCATGTAGCTCACATGGTCTATGTCGGTTATGGATATGTCTGTCAAAAGTTAAGAAATGAATCAAGATAAGAATATGAACTCTAATCATAACTCTTTTAGAAAATTACCTAGTATAGGTAGGACTGTGGACCCTACCAATACATTGCACTAGTGGACTTCAAGAAAGGATAGGATTGGAACCTCTTATGAAATAAAGACTTATGTTATGTATGATTTGTATTAATGCATGTTGAACTTTGCTATGTCAAGACATAAATTATGACTATGTATGTGAATTACACTTATGGCTTCTAAATGGGTTTGCTTGGTATATATGGGGGTATGGGACTCCATGTGTACATTGCACAAGCAAGCTTGTGAAGGTTTGAGGGTGGTTTACCTAAAATATGAACTAATGAGTTATGACTAAGATGTAATGAATGAAAGAGTTCTTATGTGACCATTAATGAAGTGTGTTGGTCTTATGTCTAAAGGTTAAATGCATGTGTGGTATGTTATTGAATGTTATGTGCATAAGCCTAAGGTGACTTCTTAGGATTACTTGGTATGAGTAGTTGTATTGGATTCTACTAGTACAGTGCACTAGTGAGATTGGGAGGTTTTCTTAGGTGATGGCTCTTATGTGTGAAGTATACCTTAATAAATGATACTTAAATGTGATGAAATGGCCTTAAATGTTGTTATGATTAACATTCATGTCTATATGAAGCATGTTAACTATATTATGCTTATTATATCAATGTTCATAAGTTTTACTATAAATATATGATGCATGATTTCTAACTAAATGTCCTCTTTAACTTATGTTTTTGCATGGTTATCATACTTAGTGCATTTTTGTACTAATACCATTCTTCGTCATCTTTTTACACAAAGTGTAGGTGGTGATGGCTAGAGGATGTTTCTAAGAGGGATGAGCTTGAATAGATATTTCCCAAGTTCAAGAAAGGGATCCTTAAGATTCAAGGATTTTCCTATGTCAAAGATGTTATTCAAATTATGTAATAGTCTAGATTATATTTTATGTTGTTATGGGTCGTGTCCCTATTCTACTCTAATGTTGTTGAGTCTAAGATGACAAAAGAGACTTAGTGTCTAGACTATGCACTTATGATTATATATTATATATATATATATATATATTATATATATATATATATATATATCACAATTTCACGAATATAAAGTTAGGCATACTCTTCATCCAAAAATGAAGTCTTTCTTGAAGAAAGTGATCTGACTTCATCATTTGATCCATAATGACTCAAATCGATTCAAACTAACAAATAGTACGAGGTAAATCCATAACAAAGTCCTTATTTAAATCTTCTACATGCCCTTCCCAAATTGTAATGTTGATGTCTTGAGTCAAATCACCCATTTTTATGCTCAACTTCACTTGTTGACAATTAGGGCACTTAACCACAAGTTCTGCAATATCCTTCTTCATTTCATTCCAACAATAGACTTCCCGCAAAGTATGGTATATGTTTGTGGCCCTGGGATGAATAAAATACAAAGTACTATGAGCTTCCATCAATTTTCATTTCTCAACCTATCCATAGTTAGAATACATAAGCGACATTGGTATCTAAGGAC
Organism: Solanum habrochaites; assembly: GCA_027704765.1. Taxonomy (NCBI): domain Eukaryota; kingdom Viridiplantae; phylum Streptophyta; class Magnoliopsida; order Solanales; family Solanaceae; genus Solanum; species Solanum habrochaites. The sequence goes on along the minus strand of JAKWJA010002495.1, from coordinate 17,225,558 downwards.
ACCATCTCCCCCTTGGGAAAACCCCTAAATGGCTTTTCTAAGAATTTACTTCTTCAAATCTACTAAAATTGAATCGAGATATTGCTTAGCCTTCATTTAAATACAATAGATGATTCAATAATATTTCAAACAATCACCCACTTCCATTAGAATTAACCAACCCAACAACCAATTGAGCTAATCTATGAACACCATGAACTAGCTTTTTCTTACAATCCTCAAAATGAACAACAGTTCACATCGATAGTCAACAAAGAGCATCCGCCAGCACGTTCACTTTACCAGAATGATACTCACAAGTCACCTTCATTGACAAAGATAATTCCTTTTAAGTGAATACATTATTTAACCTCTCGTGGTTGGTAAGCACATCTACATGAACACCACATAGGTAATGCCTCCAAATCTTTAAACTAAACACTATAGTTGTTAACTCCAAACCATGAGTTAAACTATTCTCATGCACCTTTAATTACCTTGAAGCATTAGCAATGTATTTCCCATCTTGTATCATAACATAATTAAGACCAATCCATATCGCATTTTCCCTTCCGAGAGAAATATCGGGAAATACTTACAAAACTCATTTACAATCAAAACTAAATCAAGAGTAGGGGTTTCAGAATCTGTATTCCTAACCAAAATAATATGATAGATTCACCCCTTAGAAATCATTTTCCTATCCTTTACGCAGGATATGAACAGACACTTAGGAGCATAACTTTCCCCTATCATTTTAAGATAGGTTTGTCGGAACAAGGACTATGACCAATCCATCCTACAATCTGTAGAATCATAACAACAATGTAGATAATCTCCATCCCAATAATAAAATCAAAATCTCACATATCAATCTCTACAAGACCAACATGAGTGACTTCGCGAGAAATAGAATCATGGCAATTTCTATGAACTCTTTTAGCAACAATAGAGTCGCGAATCGGCATAGATAAAAAAATGGATTAGAATAGATCTCAAGAACAACATCAAATCTCGTGGACACATATGGGATAAAAATGAAAAGGTAGCACCCGGATCAAGAAAAATTACACATCAAAATGAAAGACTTTTATCATACTAGTTACAACATCCAGAGAGCCTCACAACCATGTCAAGTCTGAAGAGCATGGAATCTATTCTAATAAGGGCCACCCAAACCAGAACAACTAGGCTAAGATTGCCTACCATTCCTTCCCTTAGTAGCAAGAAATAGATAATCTCTTATCTTGTGACCACTTTTTGCACAACTAAAACAACTATCCATACCGGCTAAATATTTTCTTGAGTGGCTCATGAGACACTTTTGACAAGCAGGAATAGCAAATTTGTTTCAATTAACTCCTTGAGTGTAATGGTTAGACACTCTGTCTTTATTAAACTTAGGAGTCGTAGCGTTAGAAGACCTTAGCCCAAGACACTTTGCCTGAATTGAGGACGACCATGTCCACTAGGCCTAGAAGGAGAATGTAACACCTCAGTATTTGAAAAGTCAAATTGAAAAGGAATGGTTGCATAAAGTTTTGTTGTTGTAGTGATCTTCAAGTCCTAACTATGGACATAGTAAGTATTAGGGTCACAGGAAGAAAACTGATTCCAAAAATATTGTATCATACATCAACTTATTCTTATAAAATTTGATATTATAAGAGAAATAAGTAGTAAAAGAAAACAAAATGAAGAATAAAGAATTTAAAAAGGAATGAAATATTGAATGTCGTATAGGTGGACCCAAAGAGTTTATGTGGTTAAAATAATAAATGCAAACTAAAATTTAGTGATTTTGTTTTGGAAAGACCTAAAAGTAGTTTTGATAAGAAAAACTTACTACTCTTTTATATATTTGGAAATTTGAGCCATAATTTTGTGACAGTTAAGCAGCTCTCTTTGAAATACTCTTTCGGTCTCTATTTTACTTGTCAATTTTTACTAGACACACCTACTAAGAAAATCATAATTGACATTGTGAGTTTACCATTCTTATCCCTATTAATTGACAGATTCCACAATCAATTTACTCATTAAAGACGTTCTCACTTTTTAAAAAATATTAACTTTCTAAATAAATTGAGGATATAATAGGTAAAAAATACTATTTTTTCTTGATGTCCAAAATTACATATAAAAAAACAAGAAGGGGATAAAACTAAAATGTGTTATAAAATATTATAATGTGGATGTCCATTACACCAAGAAGTTACTCTCACCTATTATCTCCATTACTTTCCTCCATTATGAAGATTACCATAATCTCCATAACATCCACCTTTATAACCATTATTCTTGTAACCTTTCACTTCCATAACCTGCCTATTATATTCTTGTTATGACTAACCTTTGGTATGTGCCTATGTAACACTATAAATAGAGGACTAAGTATTGCAAGTAATAATTTTAGCAATGAAAATAATAATAATTTTCTCCTTGAAGGAGATGGTCACCATAAAAATGGTGTTGTGAAATTTATGGCAGTACATAAAATTAATTGAAAGTTTCAGAAGGATTAATTTATTATTATCAAGAAAATGAAATAAAGCATACCATTGAGGTTGTAGTAAGTCTCAAAAGAAACATTTTATGTTTCGGAGGAATTGAAGAAATCAATATGTTGCTACTGTAAACTATTGAAAGATTAAATATCTTCATATTACTACAATCAAAGTGGGTTATGAATATTTACATAAAAGGTTACTCGTCTTTATCTTGTTTGTTGAGTAAAAATATGAGCATAATGAAGGAATCACATGCAAAATTAAACTAGAAATTTACTAGAATAAATATCAGTGGGCATAACCGGTTGGCCATTCCGATTTAAATGTGATGCAAAAAAAATTGTGAATTCATTGGTCTATATGTTTTAATAAATCAAAGATTCTTCAAGACTATTTTATTGCTTTTTATCATGACAAAATGATAATTATATCAACTAAGGTTGGGATTGTATCCCTTGAAATTGTTTAGAACATATAGAGAGGTGAATATAGGCTCGTTCACCTATCATGTTGGTCATTCACTATTATGATTTAATAGATCTATCTATGATATAGAAACAAGTGCATTTGTGTGAGCTCACAAATTAGTTTTTGTAAGGTTGTTTTCTTGAATTATTAATGAAGAGCACAATTTCAAACTATGTAATTATTTTAATATCACTGGTTTATTAAGCCAAAATTGTAAGCCTCCAATTATAGCTAGACTAATGATTATGAGAACAAATCTCTCAAATAAAATTTTATATGAGATGAGTTTATTTAACATGTATGCATCAAAGCAACAAGGTTCTCCCATCACAATTGGTTCAGGGTTAGGAACCAAACAATTTCCATCTAAAAATTGGATGTGTGCACATATGATTTTATTGCTCCACCATGCACAAAGATGGATCCCCAAATAAGGTTGGGGTAAATGTTAGATTTCCTAACATTAGAGGGAGATAAGTTTAGCAGTTGAAATTATGTGCGGGGTGAATTATCTAGATCCTCATTTAAAAATGTGAATTTGAAATTCAAGAGATAATTCATTTGCAAAATGTTGCAAATAATTTTTCATATGTATATGTTGACCAAATATTTTAATTAAGCTACAAATGTTCCACAAAATAATTCTTGAAGAACAAAGTTTATGGTACGCCAAAAGCGTGATAGACCAATCGATTCCAAACGTAAAACTCCTTGAGAAAGGAGTGGAACAAATTATTAAAATGGTTATCATAAGGAGGTAAGTGCTTTGAAAGAGAACTATGATATAACACTACACAAAACATTGGCAAAATTTCAAGTACCTAAAACTGATAAAAATTGAAGCGATCTCGATATTGAAATCGAGTCAAATGACCATCGACGGTATCTTTAATATGAAATAGCACACAATGCTGTAAGTGGTTACGAAGATCTTTCATTCAAATTTTTCATATAATATTGTTACGACCTGGGTTACCCTCTAGAAGTGACACGATGTATTTGACCCCAAATGGGGTCGCATGCAATCCCTTAGCATAATCATACACATACTAGAGATAATGCGGAAAATTTAAAACTTTTTACAATCAAAGTCAAACTTCTTTTTATAAAATAAAATAGGAATCTAGACTTGTCTCAATCACCATCTAGTACAAAAAAGAGTACAAATAGGGTCATAATACCTTTACATCAATATAGTCTCAAAGTAAGAAGTACAATAGAACTATGAAAGATAACATCTTTTCCTCGAACTTGAAGACTACTGAGCCTAGGGATTAGTCAACCCAAACTTAACTTAAAGGAAAGAAATACCTCTCAACTACTGGAACCCAGACTCATAGTAAATTTAGAAGAAAATGGGTTAGCACATAAAGTACAAAGTATTGAAATCATGCAGAAAATCATTAAAATATGCATAAAAGGGGAATATAGTTAAAATCATGCATTCATCATGTTTGAAATCCATTATGCACATATAAGTGGGGAAAAATGAGAGATTAATTAATTAATAACTAGTAATAACCTTTCCTACACTTAATTAATTAAGTAGAAATTTATGACTTTACCCCTTAAGTGACCGAAACTTGACAGCTTTAGGGGTGACATGCGACACCCCCACATACGAGCCGTATATGCGGACGCCCGTGCTGTGAAATCATCATTTCGTTATGCAGCTTTGAACGATCAAGCCAAGGGTGGGGAGACTAAGTCTAGATCCACGCCTCCCATCCACGAAGTGTGAGTCCACTACGACTCATGGGTGCCCATGGTGGTCAATGTCATTATTTTTACAGCTTTTAGGACCCTCTCTTTTGTCCTCTTCAAGGACCCTTTAGGAGTCATGCATTGAGTTTTAAACACTAGAACGGTAGTACTAGGTTAGGAAAATTATTTTAAGGCTCTTACCTTTCTTTTTAACTTCATTAGGCTACTAGACTACACGTTAGGCTCTAGCTTAGGTCATTAGTTTTCCTGGGTGTTACAAATGTGGACTGACAAATGATTAAACAAATAAAATGGACTATTCAAGTATATTTTGTTTTACTTAAAAAAGGAGAAAGCATAAATTCACCTTTGAACTTGTCTCAAAAAGTCAGTTACATGTTTAAACTAATATAGTGACCTAATACGCACCTCTGCTACTAAATAGTAAATTTATTATACTCCTTAAGACTCGTAGATCCACCCTCATAATGGGAGGTTGTTATGAATCTGTAGGGAATGATTGATTCACCAAGGTTATATATAAATTAGCTCGTTAAATGGAGGCTAAAATCATAGAATTCATTAAAAGAGAGAATTCTGAAGAGGCTAAAACCATAAAATTCATTAAAAGAGAGAACTTTGATCTCTTCAGCTCTTAAAGGAAGAGTGAAACCTTAGAGTTCAATGAAAAAGAGAACTCTAATCTACTGTTTTTTGCTGAATTATGACTTACTGAACTATTCATCAAAAGCCCCTTCAAATAGGAGCCGTATTACATGAATAGGAAATTTAATTCTTATGAAAGTAGGAAACCAAAATCATATTCTAAAATAATAACTATAACTTAACCTAATCCTTATAAAACTATGATATATAAACCTTATTCTAGAATAATAAATAAAGCTATTAAATAAATAATTAAGCATTTTAATTAATAAATTCTATTACACACCTAAAATTACCCCTCTCTTACGTTGAAAGAGCTTTTCCTCAAGCTCAATTATCCAATTTCAGCCCTAGCTTGAAGTTGACATTGATAAATTTCACATCTATCAATTTGCAAAAGCTTGACTAAATTCGCCCATCAAGTTGCCATTTTCATAAGGTCCAAACCGTTCACAATGATGTGCCAAAATTAATGGGTTGTTGATACCATTAAAAGTAGGAAAATTCATCTTTGCATAACTTGGTATTATTGTACTAGAATTACCACAAGTTTGATGATTATGATCAACTGATTGAATATGCAGTGTATTGCCTCTAGGAGCCAGATTTGTTGATTTACCAATTGTTTGGGCATTACGTGATTATTCCCCATGGACTACTGGTTTTGTAGAGCCAATTTCCAAGTTAGAAAATTGTTTTTGAATGACTTGGACAATTCTTTAACAGAAACATTGTTCCATAGCTGTAAGTTTAGAGTCCGTTAGAGTTTCTGTAATCACAAGTTCTTCTTGAAACCTGAAATTGGTCTCATCGTCCATTGTGATAGGCTGTGATACCAAATTGTTATGAATCTTTAGGGAAGGATCGATTCACAGGGCGATATATAAACCATCTTGTTATAAGGAGGCTGAAACCTTAGAATTCATTACAAGAGAGAACTCTGATCTCTTCATCTCTTCAAAGGGACACTGAAACCTTAGAGTTCAATGAAAGAGAAAACTCTAGTCTCCTGCTTTTTGTTAAATTATTACTTACAGATTTATTCATGAAAAGCCCCTTTAAATAGGAGTTTTATTACATCAATAGGAAATCTAGTTCTTATGAAAGTAGGAGACATAAATCCTATTTCAAACTAGTAACTATAACATAAATTAATCCTTATAAAACTATGAAATATAAACCCTATTCTAGAATAATAAATAAAGTTACTAAATAAATAATTAAATTGTTTAATTGATGACTTCCAATGCATCCCTAACAGAGGTGTATCACACTTGTGCCACATCAATGCTATGTCACTGCCACATCAGATGTCATATCAAACTTTGACTTATATTCTCCATATCATTGAATTGTTTCTTCTTCAATTAACACCACCATTATCGTGATATTACTAACAATTCTATATATTTCACCATGAAAATCAAAATAATCACCATAAATTTCTCCACCTACAATCAAATCATACTATCACCATTATTCCCATAAAAATTAGAAATATGCACAACAAGATTTGATACTCATAAACAAACTCATCACCAAAATTACATCATTACCATCAAAAGGTACAAACCCAACACCAAATATCACAATCACTATTATCAATATCGATTTTTTCTTTTCCACCACCTTCAATTTCCAATTTCTTTGTCACCCCACACCTGCAAATCCATCGCTATATTTTATTTTAAAACTTAATCATCAATTTTATCAACCACCAACAAAATCAAGAGAAAAAAATTAAATATAATGAAAATTGTGAAATCGAATAAATATTAAAATAGGGTATGATGGGGGAGAGAGGATTTTGGTGGAGGTATAATGGGGTGGATGAAAATTGGGTGTGAAAAAATGATGGAAAAATATAAAGAAGATGAAGATGGTGCCTTTAAAGAAGAAGAAGAGGTGGCATTCGGTGAGGGGTGGAGGGTGGAGGGTGGGGGTAGGTGATAGTAAAAATAAGATTTTGATTTATTTTTTTACTTTATTACTGTCAAACACACTTTTCTTTACTTATTTTTTTTTATTTTTTTCCACGTTAGTTTTAGGGAGTAAAAAATATAATTTTAAATAGTAAAAGGTGTGTAATAGTTCGTCATGATAGTATAAGCGTGTAACTAAAATTTCGATTAAAGTTCAAGGGTGAATTTATGGCTTTTTCCGTTAGAAAAGTGATATTCTTGAACTTATAGTTCCCAAAATATATTTAAATGGGGTACACATGATCATTGTGTGAAAGTATAACAGTAAGATATAAAGTATTGTTTGTGCCTCAGGACATAAAGGATTTTCACAGAGGTCCTAACATTATTAAATGGAGATATGTTCTCAGTGGTGGATGCAATGAAACTTATTTTTTAACAACCAATGAAAAACTTTTGTTGTCACACAACAACATTTATTTTGATCATGACCACAACCTTTATAGAAATGAATTATTTATTTCTTTTATCCTCCAATAGTTTATAATAAAACATTCCATAATATTTGTATAGTATTCAAAGTATATGACCAAAATGACCATTTATGTCAAAATGTATATTTGTTTCAATATTTCAAACCTCACGTAGAGGTGATATGTTACATTTATTCCAATCATGCACGAACATGTCTTTATCCATACTAATACGTCACACTCTCTCTAAGAAATGACCATAACAATTTGTACATGCTCCATAAGTTTTTTCTTATTAGTCATACTTTAAGATTATCAAACTTATTTGACCCACCTCAACATCACTTTAAAAGTACTAAATGTACTACCATTTTGTATTTCTTTATTTTGATGGAGGATCTACGAAACTTTCAAATTATGTTAATCAAGTACAATGTGCCCAATAACTTTTTGTACACTTTGATGGACAAAAATTGCAACCATATTAAGAATTCATAATGTTCTTTCTTTAATTTCCACAACAATGACCATTAACATTTTACCACACTCATATTCATACATTTAACCACTTTTCATTTTCAAACATATTATGCCTTGCTACCACATTCTCAAAAGAGAATGGAGCAACTCAATTGGACAAATTTCATGACTTTTATCAAACACATATCAAATTGCTTAAGTCATCATTATTTTACGTTGAGACTTAAACCCAACTGCTTACCCATAAGAAGAAATTTTAGGTCATTATTTGTTGGACCCAACCCAGCGTTCCAACGTTTTATTATCATGATGCATCAGGACTCTCGCCTGAACAGTCGTGATACAATAGGACTTGAAATCTTCATCTTACCCTCAATCAATGACATGATAAGCCAAATATAATAGGGCTCACCATTGAGCCTTAAAAAAATATTGTCATTTTGTGATTAACATGCACAATAAATATAGAACGAATGGACACTTTGTGATTAACATGCATAATAAAATATAGAACAAAAAATACAAAATAAAAATATTCTTAAGAAAATATGTACTAATATCTTAAAATTGTCAAAACAGAGAATTACATGCAACATTATATTATATTATGTTTGGTGAATAATTATAATGATTGTGAATTATCGTTATAAATCAAAGAATCAATTGCACACAAAGAAAATAATAATTCCAATTACACTAAAATAAAATTGCTCACAACAACAACCCCTTTTTCAATTTCCAAGTGAACACAAAATACCTCGCACATGTCACGACCCAAATCAGGGACGCGACTGGCACCCACATTTACCCTCCTATGTGAGCGAACCAACCCATCTAAACCTTAACATTCAAGATATATCAACAGAAAATAATGCGGAAGACTTAAACTCATTAATAAAAACAATTCAATACTATTATTATTATCCCCAAAATCTGGAAGTCATCATCACAAGAACATCTATCTCAAATTACTAAAACTAGGAGTATTCTAAGAACAAAATAACTAAAAAGCTAGTCCATGCCGGAAGTTCAAGGCATCAAGACTTGAAGAAGAAGACCCAGTCCAAGCTAGACGCATTAGCTCACCCTGAATTTCCGATGAAGTGAAGACTGGCTAGATCTGCTGTTGAGTTGAAGTTGACAGAACGTTTGCTGCATTACACAATAACAAGAGGAAAACATGAAAGTAGGGGGTCAGTACAACCACACGTACTGAGTAGATATCATCGGCCAACTCAAAATAGGGAACAGTATATATCACAATAATGTAAATCAACTACAATACTCAACATGTAGCAATAACAACATGAATTCATCAACAACTACAACCGAGTTCACACATGAGGACTCAAGCCTCAATACCATACTTATTTGGGAATTACGTTCATTAGATTGAGTATATTCATTATCTTTCAAGATTCATTATCTTCTTCCTCTATTTCTATCCTGGTGCCGGAACGTGGCACTCCGATCCTCATATTCTATCCTGGTACCGGAACGTGGCACCCGATCCATATTCTATCCTGGTGTCGGAACGTGACACTCCGATCCTCATATTCTATCCTGGTACCGGAACGTGGCACCCGATCCATATTCTATCCTGGTGTCGGAACGTGACACTCCGATCCTCATATTCTATCCTGGTACCGGAACGTGGCACCCGATCCATATTCTATCCTGGTGTCGGAACGTGACACTCCGATCCTCATATTCATACTATCCTAGTCCCGTCCGGAACGTGGCACCCGATCCTATTCTATCCTGGTGTCGGAACGTGACACTCCGATCCTCATTCTATCCTGGTACCGGAACGTGGCACCCGATCCCCTAATTCATCAAGCCTTCTTTTACACTAAGGCATCATCATTCTCATTATATAATTTATCAAGCCTTCTTTCATACTAAGGCATCATCATTCTCATTATATAATATATCAAGTGCATTAGGGTTCTTTCAAGATTTGGGATTCAATAACTTCATCATGCTTTGTTAATTCATTACAATTTTATAGTCATAATCATGCAAGCATACAACTTAAGCACATAGCAGGGTTTACAATATTATCAACACATAATATTCACCATTAAGAGTTCACTACGAATATCGTAACATAAACCATAACCTACCTCCACCGAAGATTAGTGATCAACAAGCTATCTTCTCAAAATCCCTGCTATCTTCTTCGTCTCTCTCTCTCTCTACTCGTTCTCCTCTCTTTTTCTTTCTGTCTTTGTTCTTTCTATTTTTCTTATTCAAACCCTCTTTCTTTTACCCTAATTAATATATAATTAAGAATGAAAGATGGCAATAATAACCCACTAATTAACTTAAGGTCACCTCTTTAACCCCCAAGTAATTAGATTTATTAACATTAACCCTCTAACTTTATAATAAAGCAGGAATAGTCAAAAACGTCCTTTAAAACGTGTAAAGAAATCCGACCCGAACTGGGATTACGTAGCCCGTGACGGGCCGTCGCGCCTGCGACGGTCCGTCCTGCTGTCCGTCGTGTGCCACAGAGACTTGTTTTAAGTGGATGGCCTGTGACGGGCCGTCGCGCCTGCGACGGTCCGTCCTGCCACTCCGTCACGACGTTCAGAGAGTCGATTTTCAGTACCCAATTTCAGATTTTCTAAGTGTTTTGAAAAGACACATCCACGACGGTCCGTCGTGCCCGTGACGGTCCGTCGTGGTCTCCTTCACCTCTGCCAGTTTTTCCAGAATAAAATCTGTTGTTCCAAACGACTAAACAGGTCGTTACAATAGATACCAATTTACCCATCGTTCGTCCCCGAACGATCACAAGAAGGAAAACAAGGGCGAAAAGGGAATACCTGAATCTGTAAACAAATGTGGGTATCTTTCTCGCATATCTGCCTCCTTCTCCCAAGTGGCTTCTTCAACGGGTCGATTCTTCCATTGAACTTTGATAGATGCAATCTCCCTTGACCTCAACTTGCGAATTTCTCTATCTAAAATGGCAACAGGCTCCTCCTCATAAGACAAGTTCTCATCAAGCAAAACTGAATCCCAACGGATAATGTAATTTCCATCCCCATGGTATCTTTTCAACATCGACACATGGAATACCGGATGTACTCCGGACAGCCCTGGAGGCAAGGCTAATTCATAAGCCACCTCCCCTATTCGCTTTAGTACCTCAAATGGTCCAATATACCTTGGACTTAGCTTACCTCTTTTGCCAAACCGCATCACCCCTTTCATGGGTGAAACCTTCAAGAGATCGGTACCCCAAGGTCTAACCTCAAATGCATCAAACCAACCAATGGGAGATCTACACCTCCTCCCATACAATGCTTCAAATGGAGCCATATCAATACTGGAGTGATAGCTATTATTGTACGAGAACTCTGCCAAAGGTAAGAAGCTATCCCAATGGCCACCAAACTCTATCACGCATGCGCGAAGCATGTCCTCCAACACTTGAATCGTTCGCTCAGACTGACCATCGGTCTGAGGATGGAACGCGGTACTAAGGTCCAACCTAGTACCCAATTCTGCATGCAATGTTTTCCAAAACTTAGAAGTAAACTGCGTACCTCTATCTGATATGATGGATAGTGGAACTCCATGCAATCGAACAACTTCTGAGATGTAAAGTTTGGCTAACTTCTCTGCATTGTAAGTCACCTTAACCGGAATGAAATGAGCAGACTTAGTTAACCTATCAACAATCACCCAAATAGAGTCATACTTGCCCAATGTCTTGGAAGCCCAACCACGAAGTCCATTGCGATTCTCTCCCATTTCCATTTCGGAATGGGCATTCTCTGAAGTGTTCCTCCGGGCCTCTGGTGTTCATACTTTACTTGTTGACAATTTGGACATTTGGCAATAAAATCCACAATATCACGCTTCATTCTTCTCCACCAAAAGTGTTGTTTTAGGTCACGGTACATCTTGGTTGCACCCGGATGTATCGAATACCTTGAACTATGAGCCTCTGTCAGAATAGTGTTGATCAAATCATCGACGCGAGGTACACATACCCTTCCCTTAATCCTCAAACACCTTCCTCATCGATTTTCGATTGTCGCTTCTTAGCCTCTCCTTGCAACACCTTATCTCGGATTCGGCTTAGTTTCTCGTCATCAAAATGTTTTCCCGTGATCTTATCAAGGAAGGAAGATTTGCCTCCACACAAGCTAAAAGTCCTCCCTTCTCATTTACTTCTAATCTCATAAGGTCGTTAGCCAGAATCTGAACTTCTCTAGCTAATGGGCGTCTAGAAGCTTGCAAGTGAGCTAGACTTCCCATGCTTCCGCCTTTCTGCTTAAAGCATCCGCTACAAATTTGCCTTCCCCGGATGATACAAAATAGTGATGTCGTAGTCCTTCAGTAGTTCCATCCATCTCCTCTGTCTCAAATTCAAATCTCTCTGAGTGAAGACATACTGTAGACTACGATGATCCGTATAGACCTCACACTTAACCCCATATAAATAGTGTCTCCATTGCTTTAGTGCAAACACTACCGCGGCCAATTCCAAGTCATGAGTTGGATAGTTACGTTCATGCACTTTTAATTGTCTTGAGGCATAAGCAATCACGTTCTTCTCTTGCATTAGCACTGCACCCAAACCCGAATAGGATGCATCACAATAAACAATGAAGTTCTTACCCTCTACCGGCAAGGTGAGGATAGGTGCGGTAGCAACAAAGTCTAAGCTTCTGAAAGCTTTCCTCACATTCATCTGACCATACAAATGGAACATTCTGCTTAGTCAAGTTCGTCAATTGGGAAGCAATAGAAGAGAATCCTTTGACAAAGCGGCGGTAGTAGCTAGCTAACCCAACAAAACTCCGTATTTCTGAACATTAGTGGGTCTTACCCAATTCTTCACTACTTCGATCTTAGAAGGATCTACCATCACCCCATCCTTCGAAACCACATGCCCCAAGAAGGACACTGCATCTAGCCAAAACTCACACTTAGAGAACTTGGCGTAAAGCTTTTTCCCCTCAACGTTTCCAATACCATTCTCAAATGCTCCTCATGTTCCTTCTTACTTTTAGAATATACCAGTATATCATCTATAAATACGATCACAAAGAGATCTAAATATGGCTTAAAAATCCCGTTCATCAAACTCATGAACGGGGCAGGGGCATTCGTAAGACCAAAGACATCACTACAAATCGTAATGCCCATACCTGGTTCTAAAAGCAGTCTTTGGCACATCCGTTGCCCGTATTTTCAATTGATGATAACCGGATCTCAAGTCAATCTTAGAGAAGACACAAGCACCTTGTAATTGATCGAATAAGTCATCAATGCGAGGAAGAGGATACTTGTTCTTAATAGTTACCTTGTTCAACTGTCGGTAGTCTATGCACATCCGAAAACTCCCATCCTTCTTCTTCACAAACAAAAACCGGAGCACCCCAAGAGATGCACTTGGTCTAATGAAGCCCTTGCTCAACAACTCTTGAAGTTGAGCCTTTAACTCTCTTAACTCCGCGGGAGCCATTCTATACGAGGGTATAGAAATGGGGCGTGTGCCCGGTTCAAGATCGATACAGAAGTCAATATCCCTATCGGGTGGCATACCAGGAAGATCTGCAGGGAATACATCAAGAAACTCACGGACCACCGAAACCGACTCAATCGAAGGTACTTGGGTAGTGTCATCCTTGAGATGTGCCAAGAAAGCTAAGCACCCTTTACTAACCAGTTTCTTAGAACGAAGAAATGAGATGATACGCACCGGATTAGAAGTGTAGTCACCCTCCCATACTAACGGATCTGTCCCAGGCTTGGCAATGTCACAGTTTTAGCATTACAATCCAAGATCGCAAATTTGGAGAAAGCCAAGTCATACCCAGAATTACATCAAAGTCCCCATTTCTAAAATAACCAAATCTACATAAGTGTTGCTCCCCACAAAGTTCACCAAACAAGACCTATGTACCTTTTCAACTACACAGACTCACCCACCGGTGTAGAAACACGAATAGGCATGTCAAGTAATTCACAATGCAATTTTAGACCATTAGCAAATGATGAAGATACATATGAAAACGTGGAGCCAGGGTCAAATAATACAGATGCCATGCAATCACAAACCAAAAGATTACCTGTGATAACAGCATCAGACGCCTCCGCTTCAGATCTCCCAGGGAAAGCGTAACAATGGGCCCTATCGTTTGTCTGTCCATTGCCCTACCATGTTGCGTAGTAGTGGCTCCATTTTGCCCATCACCTCTGCCGTTGTGATGACCACCATTACCTCGACCACCACGTCCTCCAGAAAAGCGGCCTCTACCATGACCACCTCTACCTCTAGCTAGTGGGGTTCTGTAACTCTGGTTGGACAATACCTCTTGATGTGTCAACCTCCCCACATCCATAACACTTTGGGTTCATTCATAGGTCTCTCGGAGTAGTGTTGACCGTTCTGAGGTGGACCCCAACTACAGTCTGTAGTGAAGACTGAATTGGTCGACTTGAGTAACCTCCGGAGCTCTGTCCTCTAGAGTGAGAACCATTAAACTCGCCTCCCCTTCGAAACCTTTTCGATGTCGACGTCGTGGTGAAGTCGTCTGGCTTCACTCCTTCCACCTCTATCACAAAGTCTACCACCTCTTGGAAGGATGTTGCCGTAGCCGCTACTTGTAAGGCCGAAATCCGCAACTCTGACCTCAACCCCTTCACAAAATGGCGAATCCGTTCTTGTGGACTGAAACAGAGTTGGGTGGCGTATCTGGATAGTGCGCGAAATTTAGCCTCATACGCGTTAACTGTCATCCTCCCTTTCTCTAGACTCAAGAACTCGTCCCTTTTTCTATCTCTCAAGGTCCTTGGGATATACTTCTCCATAAACAGAGTAGAGAATGATTCCCAAGTCATAGGTGGTGCCTCTGTTGGTTGACACTCAACATGTGACCGCCACCACATTTTGCGTTCCCTTGAAACTGATAGCTCACGAACTCAACGCCAAACCGTTCTACTATACCATCTTGTGTAGTAGCTCATGACAATCAACCAGAAAATCGTAGGCATCCTCTGATTCTACGCCCTTAAAGACTGGAGGTTTCAATTTCAAGAACTTACTAACTGAAAAGTTCATGCTGATCATTTGTCATAATAGGCCCAGTAGTCAGACGTGGAAATGTGCCTATTCCCAGTGATGCATCCATGCGGGGAGCCATAGTAGCCGCATGTCGTACCTCTGAAACCGGAGGTGTTGGTGTAGAAACCACTGGAGGTGCCTGACCCTGATCGGATAACCCACTAAGATAAGCAAGTACTTGGTTGATCATCTCTGGGGTAGGTTGGGGTGGCATTTCCTCATTCTGCCCTTGTTCATTCTCCCCTTCCTCCCCCCTTCTTATCACCTCCTCGGTCGGTGGAGGAGTCACCGCCCTAGTATCAGATGGGCTAGGTGCTTGTCCTCTTCCTCTAGAGGACGTCCTCCCACGGCCTCTTGTCGTTGCTCTTCCTCGAGCTACAGCCCCAGTGGCTGGCTCAGTCGTTTCTTGTCGTTCCGTTGTTGCTGCTGGTGCGGTCGTTGCTCTAGTTCTAACCATCTGCGAAATAGAGTGAAGATGGTCAGATACCAATTCGTATCGCCCAGATACCAATTAGACTCAAGTAGTAGCACGAAAGAAGAATGAAAGAGTGAAATTTTCCTAAAGTCTTATAGCCTCTCAAGGAAAAGTAAAGGCGTCCCCCTACCGTTCCTTAAGACTCTACTAGACCTGTTCTTGTGTGATGAGACCAATGAACCTAATGCTCTGATACCAAGTTTGTCACGACCCAAATCAGGGACGCGACTGGCACCCACATTTACCCTCCTATGTGAGCGAACCAACCCATCTAAACCTTAACATTCAAGATATATCAACAGAAAATAATGCGGAAGACTTAAACTCATTAATAAAAACAATTCAATACTATTATTATTATCCCCAAAATCTGGAAGTCATCATCACAAGAACATCTATCTCAAATTACTAAAACTAGGAGTATTCTAAGAACAAAATAACTAAAAAGCTAGTCCATGCCGGAAGTTCAAGGCATCAAGACTTGAAGAAGAAGACCCAGTCCAAGCTAGACGCATTAGCTCACCCTGAATTTTCGATGAAGTGAAGACTGGCTAGATCTGCTGTTGAGTTGAAGTTGACAGAACGTTTCTGCTGCATACACAATAACAAGAGGAAAACATGAAAGTAGGGGTCAGTACAACCACACGTACTAAGTAGATATCATCGGCCAACTCAAAATAGGGAACAGTATATATCAATAATAATGTAAATCAACTACAATACTCAACATGTAGCAATAACAACATGAATTCATCAACAACTACAACCGAGTTCACACATGAGGACTCAAGCCTCAATACCATACTTATTTGGGAATTACGTTCATTAGATTGAGTATATTCATTATCTTTCAAGATTCATTATCTTTCTTCCTCTATTTCTATCCTGGTGGGGTGTGGCAACGTGGCACTCGATCCTCATATTCTATCCTGGTACCGGAACGTGGCACCCGATCCATATTCTATCCTGGTGTCGGAACGTGACACTCCGATCCTCATATTCTATCCTGGTACCGGAACGTGGCACCCGATCCATATTCTATCCTGGTGTCGGAACGTGACACTCCGATCCTCATATTCTATCCTGGTACCGGAACGTGGCACCCGATCCATATTCTATCCTGGTGTCGGAACGTGACACTCCGATCCTCATATTCATTCTATCCTGGTACCGGAACGTGGCACCCGATCCATATTCTATCCTGGTGTCGGAACGTGACACTCCGATCCTCATTCTATCCTGGTACCGGAACGTGGCACCCGATCCCCTAATTCATCAGCCTTCTTTTACACTAAGGCATCATCATTCTCATTATATAATTTATCAAGCCTTCTTTCATACTAAGGCATCATCATTCTCATTATATAATATATCAAGTGAATTAGGGTTCTTTCAAGATTTGGGATTCAATAACTTCATCATGCTTTGTTAATTCATTACAATTTTATAGTCATAATCATGCAAGCATACAACTTAAGCACATAGCAGGGTTTACAATATTATCAACACATAATATTCACCATTAAGAGTTCACTACGAATATCGTAACATAAACCATAACCTACCTCCACCGAAGATTAGTGATCAACAAGCTATCTTCTCAAAATCCCTGCTATCTTCTTCGTCTCTCTCTCTCTCTACTCGTTCTCCTCTCTTTTTCTTTCTGTCTTTGTTCTTTCTATTTTTCTTATTCAAACCCTCTTTCTTTTACCCTAATTAATATATAATTAAGAATGAAAGATGGCAATAATAACCCACTAATTAACTTAAGGTCACCTCTTTTAACCCCCAAGTAATTAGATTTATTAACATTAACCCTCTAACTTTATAATTAAAGCAGGAATAGTCAAAAACGTCCTTTAAAACGTGTAAAGAAATCCGACCCGAACTGGGATTGCGTAGCCCGTGACGGGCCGTCGCGCCTGCGACGGTCCGTCCTGCTGTCCGTCGTGCGCCACAGAGACTTGTTTTAAGTGGATGGCCTGTGACGGGCCGTCGCGCCTGCGACGGTCCGTCCTGCCACTCCGTCACGACGTTCAGAGAGTCGATTTTCAGTACCCAATTTCAGATTTTCTAAGTGTTTTGAAAAGACACATCCACGACGGTCCGTCGTGCCCGTGACGGTCCGTCGTGGCCTCCTTCACCTCTGCCAGTTTTTCCAGAATAAAATCTGTTGTTCCAAACGACTAAACAGGTCGTTACAGCACACAAAACAAAGTAAACTAAAAGTTTTTATAATAACCAAAACTGTGAGCATAATTACAAATAATATATGAAATAAGTTTTACATACAAAAGAAAATATATATAGTCATATGTAAAAAAATGCACAGTAACAATAATATATAAATCATTGACCTTATTCACAAGTAAAATATCAAAATAGATTCCACAATAATTTACCTTGTTCCCAAGAGAAAAATGAACACGATTATTTTACCTTCTTTTATGTACTTTGTTTCAATCCCGCAATGGTAGAACATTCATGATAATAACGCGTTGTAAAAAATTCAACCGGGATAAAACCATGGTAAAGGAAAAGAGAACAACACATATTTTGCTCCTCCTAATAAAAACTTTACTTGATATATCGAAAACAATACATTTCAATCTTGTATACAACTTCTTAAAATATTGATGTTGACAATCCTTAGTGAATAAGTTTACAAGATTATCACTTGAATGGGTCTTTGTACATCTATCTCACCATTTTGTTGAGGACCATGTATGAAAAAGACTTTTGGTGACCACACTTTATTAGTGTTGTCATAGTGTGAAATAAATGCAACAACTATTTACATATATGACTACACTTTTAAAGTGTACTATTTTTATATTTGAAAAAACAATACCTTAAAAGTGTGGCCTAAAACATTTCACTAAAATATCATACTCCCTCCAACATTTTAAACTCCCCCCCCCCCCCCCCACCCATTTTATTGGTCAAAAAAATAATTAATAAAATATAAATAAAACAAATTTCTCTTTGTCTCTCATTTTTCCTCACTCCTCTCTCCAGATCCAGAACGCTAGCTCCAGAATGCTAGCTCTTCTTTATCGCTCTTCTTTCCTAAGCATAACTCCATAACTCTTCATAAATCGAATAACTGAAGCCCTGAGCTGAAGACCTGAAGAACTGAGCTCCATAACTCAAATTTTATCAAGTCGAATTTCTCAAAGAGATGAAGAGCTGAAGATACAGAGGTGGGGATGGAAGAAATCAAGAGTGGAAGCTGAAGAAATCAAGTGTTGAGATTCCTTTTCATTCTCTAGTCATCTGTACAACCGATTTGTGAAGGTAAGAACTGATTCTCTAGAAATCTGTAGATCTGCAAATAGTAAATTGGTTGAATGTTCATTTTGTGTTTAGAAGAAATTGATTACTTTTGGGGTTCTTACAGCTGAAATTTCAAAGTAGAGAAAGAATGTGTCAAAAATCTGTAGTCAAGCATAGTTAGTAGATTTCTTGCCTAAATTTGTGTATGGGAGGAGGAAAATGTATGTGGGAAAATCACAAAGTATCTTTCAGTTGCCAGGAAAGTGAATAATATGAGTGCATTAGTGCAAAAAATGTAAAGGGTGTATTAGTGTAGATCCATAGGTAAATGTTTGAAATGTTGTTTTGTTGGAGAAAGAAGAAAAAATGAGGAACAGAGATCGAAACAAGTAGTAGTATTAGAGAGAGAGAGAAACTAAAAGAGGTATATGTGGTTGCCAATGAGTTGATATCAAGATTGATACTAATAGCATAGTTAATATACTAGTTTTAGCCTTTAGTATATTAGTATATGCATATTTTGATGTAGGCATCTACTTTGAACATCAAAAGACAAGTAGGCATCTACTTTGAACATCAAAAGCTGCAATCTAATTTTCTGTAACTGCTGGACTTCTTGCCTTTCTATATTGTTGCAATCTGAACTTCTTACCTCTTCTATATAACTGTTAATATCTTATTTGTGTAGGGAAATGGGGGTGATCAAATTTGAAGTGGATGATAAAGAGTTTCCGATCTATTGTAAAAGTTTGAATACATTATATTTGATTTTGTGAAATATATTCATTGCTAGAATATATTAAACTATTGTAGTACTTTTTGAACTATTGTGTACACATTTAGAATATTGATGTATAAGTATGGGTATGTACACAACACATACTATATCTTTTGAAGTTTATGGGAAATCTATAAAATTGAATTACTTATTAGCGCTAGAGATTATTTATTGCAATATAATATTGGATATTTTAATTAGAAATTGTGGCATAGGACTGTAAATTGTAGCAAGGACAACACTACAAAGTGTTGTCATACATTAGATAGAAAAGTCAAAACATGATAAATGTGGGAAATATGGTAGCAAAGGTCACGCTTAATAGTGTAGCTGATAAGGCAACACTTTTAACCGTAGTCGTAAAAGTGTTGCCTTATTTCCTTTTAGGCTACGCTTGAAAGTGTAGCAGATAAGGCAACACTTTTAAGCGTAGCTGCAAAGCGTGGCCTTTTTGAATTTGAGGCTATGCTTGAAAGTGTAGCTCATAAGGCAACACTGTTAAGATTAGGTACAAAGCGATTTGCCTTTTGGCTACGCTTTTAAGCGTAGCTGCTAAGGCAACGCTTTACAAGCGTGGCCTAAACTCTAAGGTTTCGCTGCTTTCGGCCACACCTGAAAAAGTGTGGCTTAAAGTAAGGTCACACGTTTTCATAGTTTAAGCCACACTTCTCTAGGGTGGTTGGAGACAAAATGTTGTAGTGTGTCCGATCTCCCTTCGATTGAGTTATATATTATTTTCGTATATATTATTTTCACACACACACTTAAAATAATATTAAGTAAATCGATTCTCTTCTTCTCTCTGCCCTTTTTTTTAAAAAAAAATTCTCCCACTTCACTATTTTTTCCCTTTTTGCCTCATTTTATTTTTTTGAAAAAATTATTTGTTTTTCTTTAGTTTTATCCCTTCAATTTTTTTTCTTTAAATCCTTTTTTACAACAACGTAGTTAGAACATATAACAAAAAATTAATTTGTCATCAATGTATGAATTTATTTATTTTAATTTATGGTATAATTCATTCGTTATGGTAAAATTGAATTAGATTAATTTTTACTTGACACCAGAGTTAAATTATATTGTACATCATGTAAAATAATTTAATGATACTAAAAAAATTGGTATATAGTTGATTAGACTATGGTGTTACGTATTATAGAGTTGTAACAAAACTGAAATCAACTTTACCATCAATTATAAATCAATATCCTTTATAGTTATAAACCAATATATCACAAAAAATTTAGTCATACCATACTTCAAAAGTATATATATAGTAATATTATATTGCAACTATAAATCAACAAATCACCATTATTCTTTATCCAACAAATAACCATTATTCTTTAAACAACAAATCCACCAATTATTTTTAGTTGTAATAATTATTAAAATTTGAATTTGACACAAAGGTTACACTACATTATACACAATGTAAATTAATTTGATGATTCTAAAAAGTTGGTATATACTAGATAAGATTATGGTATTATGCATTGTAGGGTTGGAACATATCAACCTTACCATCAATTATGAATCAATTTCTTTTATTGTTGTAAACCAATATATAGCCCAAAAAAATTAGTCACACCATCCATCAAATTGAAATCAACAAATTACCATTATTTTAACTATAAAATCCATGAAAATACATACACTAAAACATATTATGGTTAGTAACCAACAAATCACCAATTATTGTACCGGATCGGCTACCAAAGTTATTCCTTAATACGTATCACCTATTTAAGATAACATATCATCAATAATTGTACCAAATCGATCACCAAATTGTATAAAAACATGTTAAAAATAATTTCTGATAATTTATGGACCACGTGATACTAATAATATTCACTATAATGCAGATCTTCTTCAAATTAACAGTTGTAATTTTTGGTTTTGAACAAACAATTGGCCCTTGACATCGATATATATAAGCCTTTATTAAACGGGGATTCTTTTCGAGAGCACCATGAAAAGCAACTTTCTTACTCATAATCGATTTATTCAAGAAGTAAAAAAAAAGGAAACTTGTATACAATAGTTAACTATTAATTCAAATTAAATGCTATAATCACAGTTTTATTTAATTGTAAACCATAGAAAATTGTTGTCATTCGCCTCTCCCTGAAATTCTCACTCGCCACTCTCGTTTTCTTGCTGGCAATCTCTCTCTCGCCTCTCTCACTTTTATACAAACACAAATGTATAAAATGTGTTTGTGTTTGTATAAAATGAGAGAAAATTGTATGTCTATACATATCTCTTTTTGTTCGCTTCTCTCTCCAAAGAATCTCGCTCGCCACTCTCTCACATCTCACTCACCACTCTTAGTCGCCTCACTCACTTTATGCAAACACAAATGTATCGTATTCGTTTATGTTTGTATAAAGCGAGAGAAAATTGTGTATACAAATACAAATAGATATATTTTCGTCCTATACACTTATAATTATACAAATACAAATTTTTATCTGCCCTTTTTTTTTTGTCTTTCTCGCTATATACAAACACAAATTATATAATTGATTCTTTTGTATATGTATATCGAAACAGATTATACAATTGATTCTTTTGTATATGCATACGGAAATATGGATATTGATAGTCATAGCAAATATAAAATTTATTATAGAGCAAATTAAACAAACTACGATATAGCATATAAATATGATTTTTATGTTTACCTAAAATTTACTCTAAAAATTATTGTAAGAGATGATTTTGAAAGAAACAAAATGAAATATTTTCAAGAAGGATATACAAAACGTTTTCTTGAAAAAAAATGACATTGAAAAAGATGTATAAAAAAGGTGTGCAACAATGTGTTTACCAAGGAAAAAAAGAGTATCAATAATATTTCTTCCTTGTAAGGTTAATTAAAAAGAGAGTAAGATACTCCCACTGTCCTTATTTACTTGTCAATTTTTTCTTTTATAGTTGTCCCTATTTGTCCTTAATCACTTGTCTATTTTGATAAATCTATAAGCGATAAAAAAATTCATATTATACCTTCAATTAATTACTTTGTGAAATGTAGATCTTTTTGAAAATATGTAACATTTAATTCATCCACATCATTATTAATAGGGGTAAAATGGAAACTCATTATGTCAATAATTATTTTCTACATAGTTGTGTCAATTCAAAAGTAGACAAGTAATTAGGGATAAAAAAACTATTCATCAAAAAAACGTATCCAAATATAATTGTGATTGAGATTCTAATAATTAATTAAAATAAAACATAGAATATGAGTCCCAAAAATTTAATCCACTAATCAATAAAATAGGAAATAAAATTGTATAGATTTTGAATTTATAATAAAAAAATCATATTTGTAATTATAATGTTAGTGTTATAAATAAAAAAAACTAAAATATTATTATGTAAATTAAGCTCTAAATAGTATATTCTCTTGTAATTTTTCCTTTTGAGACAGCACCACAAGCTATATGTATACCTTTAGCATAAATGGCAAATCCGGACTTGTACCAGACTTTTAATTTGGATACGATTGAACAATGAATAACTATGAATCAGAAAACTTAACCTCTGAGGAACAAATACAACTCATTTTCAAATGAATGAATATCAATCAAGTTACAAATAGAAAATTTGGGCTGTCTACGCAGCATCCATTTCAAGTATTCATATACCCAAGATTATTTTCACATCAAATAAATGAATATGTGCACAGTACAAACAAATATATTGTATTGGAATCTCGCGGTCATCAGAAACACTATACGAAACCTTTCGCCATGTACATACGAAGCTACAAAGACATTATCTTTCACTTGGGACTCGTTCGAAGCGACAGCAACTTAGAAGCAATATCATCATAATCAGGCAGCTTTGGATGTACATGACTAGCTTTCTTCATGCTATCCTCACTGGAAAATTTGTCCCCACTGGAAGCTGGTGCCTTTGGAACATCATTGTTGCCTGATGCTGCTGCCATTTGGGAAGAGCTAGATGGTTTTTCCACCCTTCCCATCTTCTGTCTCCTTTCATGTGATGTTATCCTGGTCTGTATAACAGGCATTGGAACTGTAGGTCCAGCGCTGGGCTGCTCTAAACTTATCCTTTTATCTGTTGGGGATTCATGTGATTCACTACTGTAAAAGTTCTTGGTCAGTCTCTGAGTTTTTTGTGTATCAGCAGCATAAGAATTTCTGACGGGTTTCAGAGGTTCTTGAGTTTTAATTCCGAAAGAGCGGTTGATGGGTTTGCCATCTACACCAGAGTCAGAATTAACAGCTGTTTCGGAGCTGATTTTAGACTTGGATGAAATGTTTGTATCGAAGCTGGAGGAAGAAGCTTTAGTTCTACGAGAAATTCCACTATTCAATTGACTTCTACCAGCAAAAGAATGTTTCTTAGGACCAGCCTCAGAATCACTGCTATCAGAATCAAAATATGTGGATGAACCTCGTAAGCCTGCATATTTTGTATTAACCTCGCTGCCTCTTTTTTGTGAATAAGTTCTTTGACTGTAACTCGAAGCCTCTTGTGAAAATTCTGCATCAGAACTGTCGGTATCTGAAGCATGATGAGTGTCATCCAATCTTGAGCTTGAATTATCGTCTATTTTCATCCTCATTCCTAAACCAACAGAACTCTTAGGGGGTGCAACATCTTGTGACGTCATCACAGGACTTCCCTTAGCACTCTCGACTGAAGATGGAACATTGTTTAACTGGCTTCTTAAGTAAGGTGGAGGGATATGGCCTTTATGCTTAAGGCCACCAGTTAACTTCCCAAATGTGAATGCCTTTTCGGACTCACAAACAGAAGAAGCCAAAGTATCATGATCTGTCTGTGTCCTGGGCAACAAAGCTGGTAACCATTTGTTCCTATCAGTTCCTGAAACATTGTCCATATAGGAGGATCTTGGTGAATCATGATATACATGTTAACAGAAACATTCTGCAATGTCATTTCCATTAAACAATTAGAACATATAAATATAAATAGATTAAATTGACTTACCTATCGGGTGTTGGACTATCTCACTGTCACTTTCGGAATTCATACCATCAGAATCGTCAAAGGATGGCACAACATTTTCTTGTCGTGAATTGTCACCAGCGGCAGCCAAGCTTTTGTATAATTGAGGCGATTGCTTTTCCACAGAGATTTCTGATGTCATCGAGGACTCCTCCTGTGATTTGTTTGAGTCAAAGCTCCACGATTCTTTAATTGCAGAGTTGTGAGTAGGTGATTTCCTTTCTGGTGATGGAAAATAAAGTTTGGCTTGCTGGTCATCATATGTAGGATCTGAGTCAAACTTAATATTATAATCTTCTTCTGAGCCAGAATCATCAAAAGCAACAGAGGCAGAATCATGAGAACTCTTACTAACAGTTTCACTAGGAATGTGACCTTGGTAAACATTATTAAAGGGATCATTAGTCTTATCATAACCATAATTTTGTTGGTTAGAATGATGAATATTTTCACCAAAACCTGAAGCGCTTAAATAAGATTCTGAAGAATTAATTTTGGGATCTTTTGTACTAGCTTGTTCTCCAAAATAATTTAAATCCTCCACTGACTCATTCTTAAAGCTACTCGTGGATTCAGATTCAGTTCTGCCAAATGATTTTCTCGTTAGCATTTCACTGTCCGCTTTTGATAGGCTTTTCTGCATGTACTTATAACCTTCTCCAACACTAGGAAATGAATTATCATTATTAATTGAGCCCGTGGCACCTGCGGAGACTTGTGAATCAGGCCTATCAAAAGTACCATGCATATCATTATGATGTCTTGTTGCCCTAGGCATATCATCATGTTGCAAACTCTCCGTCCTTTCTTGCTGAAACCTTGAAGTTCTATCAGGTGAAGAGCTCACAACTGAATCTTTAGGAAAATGTTCATGCATACTTGAACTACCATAGTTCCCTGGTACTGAACCTCCTGAAGTAGCATGATCATCATCATGAAATTGTCTCGTCGCTCTAGCCAGATTTTCATGATGCAAACTATCAATTCTTCCATTCTGAAAACTTGGATTTCTATCAGATATAGAGCTATATGCTGAATCTTTGGGAAAATGTTCATGGATACTTGTGTCATACATTCCTCGTCCTCCACCTACCGAAGACTGTACTTCAGGCCTCTGAGATTCTGAGGAATATTGCCTTGAAACCCTTGAAAGTTCAGCAGCAGCTCTGGCAGCTAGGCTTGCACGTTCTGCAGACTCAGCAGCTGCTTGAGCAGCAGAGGTAGCATCTTTGAATTCCATATTCCAATTCTGCCTGTCCATAGAAAATTTACCATCTCCAGGAACTGACTGCCCAATTTCTGACCTTTCATCCCTAAACCCTAAGGGTCATGAACAACCATCATTAACATTATTTTTTTACAGTGGGAACCAAACTGTAGATGTTGTATTCTAGCATAATTAATGATGCTAACCTGAAGGACTAACTCCATGATGATAGTTAGAAGATGGTGTTACTCCTCTACCACCACTATATGCAGAGTCAAAGCTTTGGGTCCCCAATGAGGATCTTGCATTCTGCTCTGGGGGATTTGAAGATGCATTAGGCCTTTTACAGTGATCAAGTGGAAGTCTCATATCTGACGCATTGAGATGAAGAGGGTCTTCATGGATGTTACCAGCTTTCTCTAAACTACCAGATCCATTCTGGACAATTTAACCAGTGAACTCAGTAAAGGCATAATAATTTGGTCAATCTCAGTCATCAATGGAAAAGTTAGAAGTAACATAATCATACCAACAAGTCATTTGAAGGCACTGACTCTGTCTCTTCTACTGATTTAGGATCCCATTTAACACCATGTTCCTCAGCAATTGCCCCCAAGATTCTCATTTTGGTCTGCCCATCAGGCGCTTTCGCAGATAACTTCTCAACCAACTAGGTACAACAGCATAAGACAATATTAAGAGTACTATGTTGATAAATTTGAGAAATATAAATAGTTCATTATCTTCATGTTCAAAGTCAAATCATCAACTGTTGAAGGGAGATACTGCAAACTTACCATGCGACTAACTCCACAATTTGGACGGAGCTCAACTGCTGCACTTATAAATTCTTTCCCATATTTTGCGGTAAGATGTTTCCGAACATCTACAAGTTCTGGTATGTCTCCACACCTTGGTGACGCAAAAACTACACTGGTAATTGCTTCTTTCAAGTCAATGGGGCAATTTCTGTTCATCAAAAAGACTAACATATCAAAACCCTTCAAAGGTATCAGACTCATCATTTAGCCATTAGTTCATCATGGGAAACAGTATGCCTTTCTTTATTAGCCACTAATAAAGCTAATATTTCAAGTAAAACTAGCAAAAATAACCTCAATTCATATTATTACGTGCCCATTTGGATTGACTTATTTTTGGCACTTTTAAGCCAAAATAATTTTTAAGCAGTTTTGAAGTTTGAAGTGTTTGGGTAAAGTTAAAAAGTGTTTATAAGCACTTATTTTAAAACCAAAATAACCAAAATAAGCCAAAATCCATAAGTTAGAAATCCTAACTAATAGCTTTTGGCTTATAAGGCATAAGCCAAAAGCCAATCCAAACAGGCCCTTAAAGAACCAGTAAGCAAATCAAATTGTGAAGTACATAAGACAGTGATGAAAAAAAGAAACTCTTCAACAGGTAACAGAATGAGTAAATGTGGTTTTTTTAGAGCATCATACTTCAGTGTAACTTCCAACAGCTAACAGAAAATGATAAAGATACGCACAGCTATACATCTCTTATCAGGTAATGATTATACATCTGACAGCACCATCATAACTACCCGCATAGATCCAAAAGACCAGCAAAGACATCAAAGTAAAACACAAGGAGCATGCCTAAAATATATGCAAGATACCAAACACCTATATATCTTAGAAGTAGCTACCAGTGGAATACAGTTCAGAATGAATTGTCTTTTTCTCTGTTGTGGTTTCGATAGAAACAGGCAGGGAGAGGAGAGAAAAATTGAGATAGAAAGAAGTACTCGACGATAATGAAAGTTAAGCCATGGGACTACCTAACAAAATAAATGAGCCTGAGCAACATTGTTTTTCTCTTTCTTGGGGTTGGTTCTTCAGGGAAAGGTGTTATACGCAAATTACATCTAACTGCAACTGTAATGCGAGATTTCATCTAAACTAATTTATGTGCCGTACAGATATCTCATACAGATGAAATGCTAAAGAAACATCACAAGCAAAAACGAACTTACTTTTGTGACTCAATAATAGGCAACCGTGCCACGATCAGTTCACAGTAAATCTCGATAAGATCATATGCTGCCATCATCTTCTCCTCCCTAAGTACATGCTCCACCTAAAACTAAAGTGTCAGATAGATGAAATATTTTTCTCAAAACTCCAAATCTGGGGTACATAAAAACATACATCAACGTAATAATCACAACTGTAAAACTTAACAGGAATTGAAATTATATGCAAAAATCTAACTTAAGAAAGCAGAAGTGAAGGTTTTATGATATGTAGATATAGCTTGAATTTTCTCAGAGGAGCATGCATATCCCATGCTTTGACAGCAGTCAAAAGATGCCTCATTTCTCCAAATTTTATGGAGATTTGAATAGTTATGTCTACAAATTAAATACAAATTATGGTCTTGACATTTGAAGAATCATCTTCAAAAGGGATTCTTATCTGAAAGGCAAAGTAAATCAATGAGCAGAACAGGAAGCATTAAAACATGTAAGTAGCGAAAAACTCCATATTAGGAAAGAAGAATCTCAGAGATGATAGGAAGATGAGTTACACGAATTCTTGCTGTCCGGTCCTGACCAGAATCAAGCAACTGGGAAAGTTCTCTTTTCATCTGCTTCACTTGCACTTCCTTCTTGTTCTTCAACAATTTCAACCTTGAAGACGCTAGCTTTAAGGACATCTTACTGCATCATATTCAAAAAAAAAATCAAATCAAATCAAATCAATATGAATTCTCCGATATACGCGTAGAACACAAAATTCAGATCAATCAATAGATGTAAGAAATGGAGAAAGGACCGAAATTACCATTTGGTGGAATTGAAGCTCTTGATAAGCATATCTTTAGAACTTCTTAAGAAATTGGATTTCTTCATTGTAGAGGAAGAGGAATCGAGAATTGTAGTAGCAAACTCAGGATGGAAATTAGGGTATTTAATAGGAAGAATTGATTTGAGGTAGCTTCAACGAAGGATCCGATTCGGTTATCGAAGCGAAGACTAAAACTTATTTTATAAAAACGAGGGTTGGGTTGAGGAAGTAACCCTGAAATTGACACCTTCTAATATTCCTTCGTACCTATTAATTACTTATTCCATAAACTAAATTTTCATTTTTATTTGTCTAATCAATAAAATAATTTAGATTTTTAATATTTTATTCTTTTTAAAAATCATTTTCAAGACTTGATATTAAACATCATTTATTTCAGAATATTCTAATAAAATATCTATATTAAGAATCGTTTTTTCAATAGATATTTCAATTCAAACATTAAAAAATATAAGTAAATGAATGAAATATCTTTTTACTTGTCATTTTCACAAATTAAGCTAATACAATATTTTTTTTCTTAGTATATTCTTAATTTATTAGCACTGAGTTAAAATATACTTTTTTCTTAGTATATTCTTAATTTATTAGAACTGAGTTAATATATTTTTAAAATGTAGTTAGTAAATATATTTGGAACTCTATTAATCAATACTTGCTCTTCCTTAATTACTTTTCATTTATAATTTTTTAATTGTTCCTCATTATTTGTTCATTTCTACAAATAAAAAAGGACAATTTCTTTTTACCTATTATATTTTAATTAATTATTTTGAAAAAAATAAAAAAAAATATGAAATATCTTAAATTTTAATTCATCCATCCACTTTATAGTTAATAAAGGTAAATCGATAGACTCACTATTTCAATTGTTGTTTCTTAATAAATATGTCAATTTAAAATAGATAAATAATTAGAAATAAAAAGAATATAAATAAAAAAATAAACATATTATATCAAAAGTTATTAGGCGTGCCAAGTAAAAATTTAAAAAATAAAATAAAGAGAAGAGTAAATGTTCTCAGTTAATCATCATAGGGTGTGTGCTCATTCATGATTTGGTCTAAATTCATTTCACCGTAACAAACAAGTTCATATCTACTCGTCTTCTTTTTTTCTTTTTCCTTTCACATCGTCTATTAGGGTTTATTTGAAAATTCATCTCGTGATTAAAATTACTTCATTCATTCACTTATACTTGTTACTTATTTTTAAGATAATTCTTTTATTTTTAATTGTTATTTTTAACATATAAAAAAATGACAATAATTTTTATTCAAGTTTTACCCTCAACATAGAATACTTATTTTTCAAATCATTTTTAATAGATGTTGACTTAGAAAATGATTTGAAAAATAAGTATTCTATGTTGAGGGTAAAACTTGAATAAAAATTATTGTCATTTTTTTATATGTTAAAAATAACAATTAAAAATAAAAGAATTATCTTAAAAATAAGTAACAAGTATAAGTGAATGAATGAAGTAATTTT
Organism: Solanum habrochaites; assembly: GCA_027704765.1. Classification (NCBI taxonomy): domain Eukaryota; kingdom Viridiplantae; phylum Streptophyta; class Magnoliopsida; order Solanales; family Solanaceae; genus Solanum; species Solanum habrochaites. The sequence continues at coordinate 17,195,186 of JAKWJA010002495.1, read as the reverse complement.
AATCACGAGATGAATTTTCAAATAAACTCTAATAGATGTGAAAAGGAAAAAGAAAAAAAGAAGACGAGTAGATATGAACTTGTTTGTTACGGTGAAATGAATTTAGACCAAATCATGAATGAGCACACACCCTATGATGATTAACTGAGAACATTTACTCTTCTCTTTATTTTATTTTTAAAATTTTTACTTCGCACGCCTAATAACTTTTGATATAAAAAGTTTATTTTTTTATTTATATTCTTTTTATTTCTAATTATTTATCTATTTTAAATTGACATATTTATTAAGAAACAACAATTGACATAGTGAGTTTATCGATTTACCTTTATTAATTATAAAATGGATGGATGAATTAAAATTTAAGATATTTCATAAATTTTTATTTTTTTCAAAATAATTAATTAAGATATAATTAAGATGTAATTACATACTATAAATATTATCTCCACAATCCAAAAAAAAAAGACAATGCCATGATATTTAAAAGTTTGAACATAACAAAAGGAAATGACATAACATGCTTCTGAAATTGTTGGAAATTTTGTTCTTGAAAAACTTGCTCACTGGTAGCATTTCTTTTGAATTAAACATTTTAAGAAAAGTAATTGTGATTGATATTGAATTTAACATGTTAACTGATTCATTAGAGTGTTTGAAAAGTGTGAATCGACTGAATTTTGCTGAAAATTGACTATATGGACAAGTCTCAAAAGTGATGTGTCCACTAAAAAATAGTAAATTTACTTTTGCCTTGTAATTATTTTAAAAAAGTACAAAAGGTCATTATATAGAGAACTGATTGAAATGCAGTTCTTGAAAAAAATATTGTATTATTGGTTTCCCTAGGAATCTATACCGGAGTGTATATTATTTAAGACGCAATTAAAAAATAAAGGACGAGAAATAAATTGGTTTAAGACATGAGAGGGAAGAGAATTGAGCAGTGAATGAAATGAAGAATGAGTTAATGTCGATTTATTTGTGTCATAGACTTAGCTCTAGAAAAATCTTATAGATTACTTGAAAAAAATATATATTTTAATGAAGTTTAAAAATAATATTTATAGTTTTTAAAATGATATATATATATATAATATATATATATATATATATATATATATATATATATATATATGAATCCTTCATTTTCAATTTATATGAACTTATTTTTTTATTTTATTTAAAAAAAGAATCGATTTTAATTCTTAGATGCAGCATTCATTAAATATTTGTTCACGAATGACTTATGCGTCAATACGGGATTGGATAAGGGAATCCGATTTTGAATTCCTTGAGCAACACTTAATCTTATATTAAACTTGATAATTGCATTTTTCAGATTTGGGGGACCCTAGTTCGATCCCCATCACTCCCATAATATTTCCTTTCTTTTCCTCCTCTCTTTCTCGTTTAAGGCAAGGGGTTGTGGGATCAATCCCCACAAGCTCATTCTTTTTCTTTTAATTTATCTCTTAACTTCCTCACCTATGCAAGAGGTTGTGGGCTCAATCCCCACTCACCACATTTATTTTTCTCCTTTATTTTTATCCTAACTCTCTCATTTATTCAAGAGGTTGTGGGTTCAATCCCCACTCACCACATTTATTTTTCTTCTTTATTTTTTCTCCAAACTCTCTCATCTATTCAAGAGGTTGTGGGTTCAATCCCAACTGACCACATTTATTTTTTCCTTTATTTTTCTCCTAACTTTCTCATCTATTCAAGAGGTTTTGGTTCGATCCCTACTCACCACATTTATTTTTCCTTTTATGTAATTTGCATTTGGTGAGGTCTTTGGTTCAATCCCCAATGACCTCACATTATAAACAAAATTTTAAGACATAACTCCAACTCCAAAATATAGGCCGATACCAACATTTCCAGCAAGCTGGAAATTTGATCCTCTTTCAATTCGTTTTTCTCTCATTTTTTTATGTTGATTCTTGGAGTATTTCGTGTGACATTTATTCAGCAAGATTACACTTATATGAAATCACACTTTTAACATATTCTTACATGTAAAATACAACATTTTAACATATACATTTGAGGCAGCAAAACATAGTTAATTCACAACACACACATGCACAAACAGTTAACTTAATACATTTTCCCGTAACACATCTCTCATTCCTTACATAATTTCTGAATACAAGTTTAAACATGTAATCACAACCATCCATAAAATCATCTATTAGAAAACGTACCAACGCATACTTTGAATCTTTCAAAGGATCTAATGACAGGGGCATGCAACGGGGACAACCTTAGTTTCTCGATTGAAATTTAAACTGAACTTAGGTGTCTCTTGGGAAAGGGATCAAGACAGAAGAAAATCCATACCTTAATGTCATTCAACAGTTGTTTCAATGCTGATAATTCCCACGGCACCACTACCTCACCACCAAAATCCCAAACACAATTCGTCGAGAAGAATGTTGTTGATTTTCTTTTTCAACTTAGCTTTTGGTTTGAGTTTTTGTGTTTAAGTTCTTCAAGAGTGAAGAACTATTATTTTCAGTTCTTTTACTGATAAAAAACGTGAGAATGAGAGTGAGAGACGTGAGAATTAAAGGATTAGGATTAGGAGAGTTAGGTGGAGACTTACTCAAACTAGGACTCCTCATTATAATTAATTTTTTTATTAAAAAACTATTTTTTCTCTTACGTAAATCATATTTTTAAATATTAATCAATTCAACTAATTCAGTTGATACAATTAAATCAATTTAATCCTTGCTTCCATCAAGGCTCGAACCCAGGTGGAGCTAGATTTTGCTTAAAGGGTCAAATTCGACAACCTCTACCCGAATTGCTCCTCCACCATATTAATTAATTAATTAAATAAATATTTAGAGTAATTACAATACTACACTTAGCCTGGAAAATACCATTTACCCCTAGACCCACCAAACATAAGATTACCCCTTTTTAATTCCGATTAAGACTCATTCGGGTAAATTTTCATATTCGGGTGCCACACATGGATGGAACCAACCTTTCCTAGCTCAACTAACTCACGAAGTTAGTTGGCTTGGCTGTTCCAGGGTTCAAAGGACTGGTTCTACGCACATCAATCCGTGTGAATCCGTTCTAATATAGGCCTTCTAGATACGTTAGACATTACTTAACATAGTCATTTTTAGGGTTGTTACAGAGAATGTCCTTTCATCAAAACCAACATCATGTGATAATGTCCTTTCACATAATCATAATATATTCTAGTTTAGAGTACGAATAGGAAAACTATCCAAGAGACTCTCATTCACTAGATTATCATTAATATCCTTCATTCATATATTCATGTGTGTGGAGGTGTGCATATATGAGAAAGCCTTTCAAATAAACACATTTAGACAACAAATGATCATTACTATATTAGTCATATACTTTACATGCATAATAATAGATAAAGGTGCATAGGAGAATTACCCTTTCAATTGACACCATGAACATGTTATACTCATAGTTATGCATTAGATGTGTGTGTGTACATATTGGTCATCATGGTCACGTAATAGCAACAACAATGATATTAAGGAAACCACCCTTCAAGGGTCAAAACACATACACAATATCCCTCAATTCATGAACAACTCACAAATATAATATTTACGGACTGTAGACCACACACCCACATTACATTGTAGGAGACAAGAACACTTTCAATATTTGAATAGAAAACCCCTAATATTCATAAGATCACACATTCATATAGGGTTACATAGGTAGGGGTCATTCTATAATAACACTTAACACAATCAAGCATGTAGGTCACACCTTACCCTAACATCCTTATTCCCATTATACTTCACATTATCTATATACATAAAACATGATAATATCAATTCACTTTGCATCTATTTCCCTCAAGTCCATGATCATAACATGTATAGATAGACAAGAATGTAAACACTGCCACCATAAGTAGATCAAACCATACAACATCAATTCCAAATACTTTAAATAAGAAGTTAGGTGAACTTACCAATTCTCCAAGCCATGATCATCATAGATCAATCCTCAAAAATTCATAATCAATTGATATTGATAGCAATATTATTAAATGATACATCAAAATCTAAACATAATCCAATTCACATCTAATCAAGATCACAAAACCCACTTTATAGGCTAAATTGAGAGATTAAGGAGATCATGGGTTCTTCAAGGAATTGAATTGAAAATCATCTTAAAAATATTGTTTAAACATCAATTCATCATTAGAATGACTTCAAAAACCATTTGACAATGAACCCATGGTTAGATTGGAAATTGAGAAATTTGATCTTAGATTCACACTGGAAAATCTTTGATAGAACTCCTTATATAAAATTTTATCCAAGGACCAAGAGTTACCATACCTTGATACAATAAAACCCCACGAAATTTGGAGAAGAAAGAACTTGGAATCCACTCCATAAATTGATCTTGAGCTTTGTCTCCAATGAAGTTCTAGAGATAGTTTTATTTAATAAGGAAAGGTTTAATTTGAAGAATAAATTCTAATTTAGGGCTTCATGGTTTAACAAACTTAAAACACCCCAATTCACCCATCACTTTGCCGAGGCTTAACAATGAACTGCAGATGCCATTCGACAAACCCATCCATTTTAACGACCTAAAAGTACCTCATAGGAGTTGGGGTGTCAGGACAAGAGTCTAAACCCCAGACGAGATCGGCGTCGTTTACCTCTTAGAAGTCGCATACAAGCCTATATACGTAATCATTACTTTATCTAAGTTAATTTTAGCAGAAAATTTGAACTATTTTGTTTCTTAACATTCATATAATTCATTCTACTTAAACTCATAAACATTCACAATCAACCATCTAATATTAAGATCATCAAATGAAAGAAATAGTTCCATACTGCATTAAATGTATACTTTCCAAAATGGCACCAATACAATGTCTGAAATAAGAGGAGAAAGAAACGCTAGTAGAACATACTCCACTAACTCAAACCTATATCTAAGCTAGAATATAATGGGCAAGCGTCCTCGAAAGCATGAGGGCCTACCAAATCAGGATGAATGCTCCACGTCCGGATAGCTTCATTAACCTGTAAGCTCTAACGTCCACCTGTGCCTGCACCTAAAAAGTTAGAGTTTTATGGGATTAGTACACACTTGTACTAAGTATTGGTGTATGCAAGCACACACCAAGGACATGCATGATTAAGAAGAGCTCTTTCCTATCGATATGAATTATGGAAAGTCAAGTTAGTGGACTTGCCAATTTCAGATTAGGAAAGTCATACCATGAGAGTAACATGCATCAACACACTTATCATTTTGCAAACAACACATAACATATTACACATATCATATCACATAGTTCATATCATTTTTTCATATTCCATGAGACCTTTAAATCATGAACTTGACATTAGGACTTCCCAAAATGAGGGCTCAACATACGGGACCTCAACTAGGGAGCCTTCTTTAACAAAGACAGAGTCTGCTTCATTCATTCATATGTACTTCATTTTCATTCTTTCATATACTAGTGCAACCACCAGTCATACCTACGATGTAGTTTAAGACTCTCATCGGGTTCATTGTGCAATGACCAGGAATAACCTAGTGTTATTACTTAAGTCTAGCTCACCTCTTGATTATCCTATCCTAAAACCTTTGGTATCGTTCATTTCATTATGTGCATTCATTGAGGCTGGCCTCACTCTTTCTTTGGGAACTTTAACCTTAACCGACATAGATCATGTGAGCATCATGAAATCCAATTTGTAATCCCCACACTGAAAAGAGGTGGAATCACTGGCAAAGTGAACCAAAACATGCTAGCGTATATAGGGAATTGAACCCTGCTAGATCCCTATATTGGCAGTATAGGTTCAAAGACTATGAGATATAAAGAGACCCATTCCCGGTATGCCAGACAGTCTCATGTCATGAGAGTTATGTGAACCTCTGCTCTTCCCGAAGGAAGGCATCACCTCTCATAGCTAGCCTATCGGTGCTCAGCATAAAGTTCCATTACATTCAACTCATACATCATAAAAGCTAGATTCTAGCATGAGGACATTATAGATCATTAGATGATTTCTCATCTTATTATTAATATTAAGTATGCATTGACTTAAATACTTTCATTAGGGTGTTCGTTGAGACCGGTCTCTTCATTAGCTTTACACTCTCATAGGTGAGTATGTTTTCGTAACATTTACTTAGGCTCATTTGAGATTGCTCTCATCTTTCACATTAGCCTCTTATCATATTGTCACCTCATTCATTAACTTTAACACATTTTCTTTTCATAATTACTCACCCCTTCACGTGAATGTTCATTTCATCATATGCCAATGCACTTGGCCATTTAGTGTGTTTCACACTCTTACTTAACCCTTCTAGGGTTACATCATTTTATCACATACATCTTAGGCTCACTTACTTTTAAACGTATGCTAGACTTATGAGTCCACACATACAAGCCATGAGGCTTCATTCATAGTTTGTCTAAGTGATTCATGTTTACCCAAGATTATGTGGTACAAGACTTATGCATCTTGTAGATATGCCAAGATATTGATTTCGATCTTTAGAGGCAACATTCATTAAATATTTGTTTACATATGACTTATGTGTCAATACGGAATTGGGCAAGGGAACCCGATTTCGAATCCCTTGAACAACACTTAATCTTATTTAAACTTGATAATTGCATTTTTTTAGATTTGGGAGACCCTATTTCGATTTCCATCAACCTCATAATATTTCTTTCTTGTTCTCCTCTCCTTTTTTGTTTTAAGGCAAGGAGGTTGTAGGTTCAATCCCCTACAAGCTCAATATTTTTCTTTTAATTTCTCTCTTAACTTTCTCACCTATCCAAGAGGTTGTGGGTTCAATCCCCACTTTCCACATTTATTTTCTCCCAACTCTTTCATCCATTCAAGAGGTTGTGGGTTCAATCCCCACTCTCCACATTTTATTTTCTCCTTTATTTTTCTCATATCTCTCTCAGCCATTCAAGAGGTTGTGGGTTCAATCCTCACTTACCACATCTATTTTTCATTTCATTTTTCTCATGAAATTTTTATGTAATTTTCATTTGGTGAGGTCATGGGTTCAATCCCCAATGACCTCACATTAAATTTTTTAAAAAAAACATAGCTAATTTTCCTCATCCTTGGCCAAGACTCCAAATCTCCAGCCTCTTCCAATCCATTTTGCTCTCAATCTTTTGTTGATTTTTTTGTAGCTTTCATGTAATGATGTCTTGGGTTCAATCCTTAGTGATATCACTTATGTTAAATTCATTTTTCATTGCATTTTGTACCACTTTGTTTTGCCGAACCCAACCCACCAAATGCTGCAAAATTTGTTCACGATTTTCAGTTTCTTTTTATCATCATTCATACGTTAATTCTTAAGGCATTTCGTGGATCATTTGGAGCATCTTTAAGTGTAATATTTTTATGATTATATTCAGCCAAGAATTACCATTAAATCCAGCAACATTACACCACTTTTACACCTCATGATTTAAACAAACATTAGCACATAAAATTCAACCATAAAAACATATCAGTTTTAAGGCTTAAAACCAAAAATCATGTCACGGCATACAAATACATTTTTTTCACAAAATTTTGGCAGACATACTTCATCGTTCATACAATTCCGAACACCTAATCATGAACACATTATCACAAAAATCACACTTCATACCTAATCTACCAGCAAACACACCAACCTATGATCACTGATAGGAGCTAGTGACAGGGAACATGTAATGAGGAACAATCCTAGTTTCGGAATATAATTATTTGAGTCTTAAGGGTTTCTTGGGAAAGGTATCAAGAGTAAGAAAACCCATACCTGATTTTAACGTTGTTCAACATTTGAACTTGCTGCCCAAAACTTCTCCAAATTCATGTCCAATCCCGAAACTCACACTTTACCCAACTAGCGTATTACGTTTTCGGATTGCTTTCTCCTTTGTATTTTGCGTGCAAGTTCTTCAAGTGTGAAGAACTTTTGTTTTCTGATTTTTTTCTCACGTTTGGCAGCAAGAAAGAAAGTGTGAAATGAGAAAGAGATAGACGTGAAGGAGAGAGACATAAACATGAAAGAGGTGAGTGACTTAAGATTAGGTGAAGTAGTTTAGACTTAGTAAAAAAGGACTCTTCCAAACTTTGAAAATCTGATTTAATTAGTTTAATAAAATGACCATAATTCCCTTAAAAAATCATATTATACACCTCAATTTAATCCACTTAAATGTTGCTTCCATCGTGGTTCGAACCCGTGACGTCCCCATCGCGAAAACGGGTCCCTCCGGGTCGACCGACCTTAACTGCCCCATTAATTAATTGATTAATAATAATAATAATTTGATTTTACTTTTTCTTAAATAAGCATTTAAATATTAATTAATTAAATTAATTCACCAATATAAATAATCAAGTTAAATCATTGCTCCCACCTAGGTTCGAACCTGGGTCGAGCAAGATTTTGCTCAATGTGCAATTTCGGTCCTTTCTACCAGAAATGCCCCTCCACCTTATCAAATAAATAATTAATTACATATTTAGGGTAATTATGATACTACCCTTAGCCTGGAAAAAGACCATTTTACCCCTAGACCCTCCAAACTTAAGATTTCTATTTTTTAAGTCCGGTAAAGACTCATCCGAATAAATCTTCATATTCAGGAGCCCTACATGGCTGGACCCAATCTTTCCTAGATCAACTAACTCCCCAATTAGTTGGATTTGTTGTCGCAAGGGTTCAGAGGTCTGGTTCTACGCGCATCAATCCGTGTGAACCTGGTCTAATCATAGGCATTCTAGACACATTAAGCATTACTTAGCATATACATTTTTAGGGTTGTTACATAGGGTATTCCCAAATTGAAACACGTGTCGTCGACCTTTAGGAGGTCTAAGACAAGCCCTTTCATACCATTCATATCATACATGTATGAAAAACAGTGCGGAATTAAAACTTTTTTACACGAAATAATAATACTTTAAAATATCTCTTTTATAGAAAAACATAATGAAAGGCTAAGTCGCAGAGTTACCATCTTAGACATATGAATATATTGGGACACGACCCATACCTCAAAATATAGGAAAATTGCTATGTCTATTACAATACTTTCAATACGAAAATCTAAACATCAAGATGTCCTCGAATCAAGTTAGGACATACCAAATCTTTACTTGAATGAACATTAATACAAGCTTCAACTTGGAGAATCCTCTCAAATCCCACCTACACCTTTAGAGATAGACAAAATGTACAAACACTTGTACTAAGTATGGCGTAATACATAAAATCATGATAAACGGATATTTGTATAAAACATGTTCTTTTTGAGTAAAACATCGTAGTATAAGTATAATAACAACATTTAACACCTTCGAAACATATAGGATATCACATAATCATTTTACCAAATAGTTAAGAAATATTATAGTGAACTATGTCACTTTACAGTGAACTAAGTTCAACGTCACAATAACCTCTTTTAGCATGCATCCCTCTCACCAAAGGCTAACCTAAGACTCACTTAAGTGAAATGAAGAGAGACCACCCATACACCCTATCTAAGCACACCTGAATGATCCTTAAGACTTCCTAAGACAAGATAATTCTCACTTTTATTTGTTAAACTCCCTACCTAAAATTACTCTAAGACTCACCAAAGTAAGACATGAAGAGACCACCCATACACCCTCTTCAAGCCTACCTAAGCAATCCTCAAAGCTACTCTAGATAAGTACTTTTCATTAACATTCCGTTACTAAAGTCATTATATTCATTAAGTCATTTAGAAGACATATCATTCATTAAAGACTTCACATAATAGTCTTGCAAAAACCTAGGGACTCACATACTAACATCTTCAAAGTCTAGTGGTGCAGTATCTAGATAATGTCCCATTCCACTACCTAAACTTCCTAGTACTTATCCAACACTAGCATGTATCCCACATGATGAGAATAGGCAATAGTCGACATAGACCATACTAGCTAGGCATCGAATTCGGAGTCATAAACCTACTCCGATGGAAGGTGTTCTACTTGCCAAGGGTAGAACTAGGACACATCCCATGTAGGCACATGGTTAAGTAATATCAAGGTCATTTATGTACTCTAGTATCATTTTTAAGTAGAGATACCTTGTACTCTAATCTCCTTCTTAATTAGAGATACAAACCATAACATATTCACTCGCTGCTAGCCTTTGTTCTCATAGACTAAGTTCAAAGTAAAGGAGCATATGTAAAGGTACCATATCTTAGTCATTACATAGTCATAATACACCTACAAAATATGGGTCCACTAGGGCTTCCAGTCAATATTCTATAAGGATAGCTCATTCTTAACCTTCTCTCTATATAGAAGGTTCCACATATTAATCATGCTTCGAAGGGCACCATCTTAGGTCTACCGATCCTAGACTTCATTCAACATTCATCCATACACATACAAGACAAAGGTGCTAAGCCGACTAAGTCAAGATGTTCATATTCATCATATACATGTATTAAGTTAGGGACACAAGTCTACCACAACAAGACACATCATTAATTTACTTTAGCACATATAATATATCATTCTTTGAATTACTTAGGAATGACCCTAATCATATTTATGTCATCCTATAAATTACTATAACATCATCAATATAACCATTGTAGACATATTAGTCAAGCAGGAATAATCATGTATCAACTCTAAGACTACACACATGAACACACAGTAATAGTCTAACATGATCACCTAACAACATAAAACTTTCACATTACTAGCATGTAGATAGATACGATCATACTTCACACAATCATCCATACACATCATCACACTTCAAGTAATTGCCGACAAGGCCATAATCATCATAATACATAGAGTAACGCCAACAAAGCCACATCAATTGCAAGTAAATCATGTAACATCGCCACCATAGGTGGACCATAGCAACCACAACATAATTTAAATCTAATTCACATAATATAAAGAGAATTAGGGCAGCTTACCAGTACTCCATTCTTACCACTTCAATCCGTAACTAAGTCATCCAATTCAATACCATAAGGCCCTTACCCATGGCCATGAACATCAAATCAAAGTATAAATCATAATGATAGATGAAACTAGGTCAATTCAATATAGATTTAAAAATATAAGACCAATTAGACATCAATTGCATATCTTTACATCATTAGATAGCCCATAGAAAACTACACTATAATTCATAAGTATAGAGGCATGATCACTTAACCCATTAAATAGTCAAAATAAGAATTTGCATAGTTTGCATGGGTTCATAAAAATTATAGATTTAAAACATTGCATTAACATCAATTCAATTCTCAAACATTGATTCAAAATAATTTATGCAAGAACCCATGTATAGATTATGAAATTGGACAATTCATGTTTTTGATCATCTTTGAAAATTATTGGAATTGACTCCTTGAAGAAAGAGATTTCAAGGATGAATTACCATACCTTAATTTTGATGAAAATCCCACAATATAGATAAAAACTTGAGAAATCTATCTTCTTCCTTGGAGATTCAAAGCTTCAACAATGGAGTTTTGGAGGGAGTGAATGGAGAGGTTTTATTTTGAGATGAGGGTTTTTTATTCAATTGGTGAGTTTAGGGGTTTAAATAGGTTCTATAACCGTCCATAATATACCCCTAAATTACCCAAAACCCTACATTTATTGGACAAATTAACCAACTCAAATTTGACTTAAAAATGACGCAACGAAATTTGGGACTTTATTGCGCGTCGCGAAAAAGTGGGGTTTTCTATTTCTAAATGAATGAAAAATAACTAGCGAAATTAAAGGAGACAACTAACAGCTTCAAATGTTGGAGTTTAATCAATTAATAAAAGTAACTAGGGTTTACGTGTTCCCCACAGGTTCATAACTTGATAATTCTAACTATAACAACTCTTTCCTAGTATCTTGCATGCAAAGTGATAAGTTATGTATTTCTAAATCCTTGGTCCGGCATCTAGAAAATTTCACTCCGCACCTTTGTCCGGCTACGTGTGTTGCTATACTAACCCTTACCTTAACCTCATATTAAGAATCGTATTCGATATTTGACTAAGTTATTACCTTGTACCAATCAATACTAGTCTATTAGATAGTATACACTAAATCTATGTTGATAATTCTTTTCCTATTATCTACCTCCTTGGTCCGGCAAGTAGCATTAAGGCGAGTTCTAACGTTGGCCATCCGTTAGAAAGACTTCTAAGCGAAAGAATTATCAATATATACAAGACACTTTTCTAGAATTGTTATTTTAGTTAGGTTTTAGCTCATTATTCGCCTATGGTTTCCACAACCCTAGTTATGGAGTTTATTTACCCATAGTCATAATCACAATATTCAAATATGTAATATAAGAGTTCATGCACTTACTTCAATGAGAAAGAATAAAATCCAAAAGTTCATTTGATTAATCAGCAAATGTCACCAACAATCAATTACAAAAGTCTAAAAATAATCAAGAATCTCACAAAGAGTCTAAAAAATAATCAAGAGTCTAACCCCAAAAATGAGGTTTTTTCGAACTATTTATAAAAAATAAAAACCTAATTATATAAGGACTATTTGCTGGAAATCTTTCAAAACGCGGCTGGATCGACGGACATTGCAATGGAACATTGTGGTCACGAGGGACCGTCATGGACTCCGTCGTCCCATACTTATGCAATTTCTTCTACCCTCGACGGCAAGTATGACGGATCGTCACAGGCACAACGGTCCTTCGAGGGTCTCCGTTCCAAACCATTTGAACTCTTGGAATTTGGGTACTGGGACTACTTCTCTGATCTTCATGACGAACCAGCAGGACAAACCATCATGGCTACGACGGTACGTCACGCACTCCGTAACCCCAAACTTGGTCAGACTTCCCTATCTTCCTTCAGCAGCTGCACTACGATGCCACCTACGGACCATCACGGGCACGACAAACCGTCACAAGCTCCGTAGGTGGTACTTTTCTATATTTCTCGCTCAAAAACCTCCACATTCATCTTTTAGACTGATTTCCTGCAAATAAAGAAAAACATACATAAAAATTAGTACAAAAAGTCTTTTGGACACACTAAACTTAAGGAAAAATTATTAAAAATACCGTGAAACCACGGTATATTAGTCGCGGAGACACTTCCATTTATTATTTTTTAGAAATTCTTGGATAGAATGGTTTGTGACAGCTCTGCATCACAGGGGAATAATTTTTCCTATTGCGTGACAGCTGCGCGTCACTCAGAAGCATGCCAAATCTTGGCTGTTTGGCAGCTTCGTTGGCCCATGGTTTGGTCCTCCTCAGGGACCCTTTTGACGGTCTCCGGGGCGTCGTTCCCAGAAGTTTTGACCCTTTACATGTCAGGATACACGTAGGAAATCTCAGTACTAAATTTCACCATTAAACCATCCCTCAAAACATCACTACAAAACACTACGACACACTAGTTCAAGTTGGACTAGTTTCCGAACGTCTTAGACGTTCTTGGACGTTTGACCTCCAAGCATTTCCAAACTTTATATACTGCCTAAGAACACTATTATTAAAATTTTTATGACTTTAAAACATCATGAAAAAAGTGTTAGGCTCTAGCTTCAATTAGCCCATTTTGAGGGACGTTACATCCACGAACCGTGGATGGGTTGACGAGGTCGTGCTATTGTTCGTCGTTTGTGACTAAGGCTCCTCATTTGGGGGCTAGCTCCCATGAATAAGTGTGGAGCCACGACCCCTTTTAACGGGGCGTCTTTTGGTTGAAGGGGCGTCAAATAGTGTCGTCAATGAAACTATTTTTGCAGCCTCTTGCCAAACCTTTGGGTCTTTAAAGGTTGGTCCTTTAGGAGTCGTGCGCGGACGTTTCGACCCTAAACATGACAATCTACATACTAGGGTACCCTCCTATAATTTTATACTCCAAACAAAACTTCAACACAAGACAAACATATAATGGCACACTAGGACATACACGAATAGTTTTCGAACGTCTTGGTCGTCCTTTTACATTTGACCTAAAACCTCTTCAAACCAACCATTACAAGTTGTGACACACCTTATAAACAAGTTATTAACTCTTCAGGCACATGAAATGCTCTATATTATGCTAGTTCATTTTGATGGTCCTAACATGTGATAAATAAAAGTGAACAAAGGGAGTACACTACTAAAAACAGGTAAAAAATGACGGACAAAAAAGCGACGGACGGTGCCGCTCTGAAAAGCGACGCCAAGTACCACATTTTTCGTCATTTATTGATTGTTAGTTTGAATGATTGATTGTTCGTTAGTGAATGATTTAGGATTTTTTTAGTTTAGTACTAGTTTGATAGATTGTTAGTTAGTTAGTAAATGATTTAGGATTTGTTTTTTTAAAATTTTAGTACTAGTTGGATTGATTGTTATTTAGCGGATGGTTTAGGGTTTTTTTTTATTTTAGTACTTGTGATCTGGGATTTTTTTAATGTGATTTATTGTTAGTTAGTGAAGTGTTAATTTGAAGTTAGATGAATCGAAGCTAGATTTAGAATTTTGAACTTGAAATTTGAACGTATTAACTTATTCCTTAGTTTGAAGTTTATTTATGACTAATTTTAGAAATTGGATATATGATGAATTTAATTAGAACGTGAAGTAGTTAAACTTAATTAGAACTTGAATATAAATAATTATTCTTGAATTAAAATTTTATATATAACTAATTTTAGAGATTATATGAACTTGAATTTAATTAGAACTTGAACTTAGAATTTTAATATAACTAATTTTTGGATTAGAAGTTTATATATAACTATTTGTAGAAATTAGTTTGAACTTGAATTTTGTTATTGAACTTGAACTTAGAACTCGTATATAACTATCTTCATTTTGGTTTGAAGTTTATGTATAACTAATTTTAGAACTTTATAAGGTTGTGAGTATTAGAAATTTTGAAGTATTGTGGGATTTTAGAACTTTAAGTTGTGAACTTTAAAGAACTTGAATTTTTTTTGTAGAACTTTAAGTTGTGAAACATTAATCTTGAATTATTGTAGAATTTTAGAACTTTAAGTTGTGAATTTTAGAGAACTTATTTTTTTCTGAGATTTTAGAACATTAAATGTAAACTTTAGAGAACTTGAATTTTTGTAGGTTTTTAGAGCTTTATGTTGTCAACTTTAGAAATCTTGAATTATTGTAGGATTTTAGAATTTAAATTTGTGAACTTTAGAGAACTTGAATTTTTATATGATTTTAGACCTATATAAGGTTGTGAGAGTTACAAATCTTGAATTATTGTAGAATTTCAGAACTTTAAGTTGTGAACATTAGAGAACTTGAATTTTTTTTTGTAAGATTTTAGTACTTTAGGTTGTGAAACGTTAGTAATCTTGAATTATTGTGGAATTTTAAAATTTTAAGTTGTGAATTTTAGAAAACTTGATTTTTTTGTGAGATTTTATAACTTTAATTTGTAAACTTTAGAGAACTTCAATTTTGTAGGTTTTTAGAGCTTTAGGTTGTGAACTTTAGAAATCTTGAATTATTGTAGGATTTTAGAATTTCAAATTGTGAACTTTAGAGAACTTAAATTTTTGTAGGATTTTAGAACTTTATAAGGTTGTGACCATTAGAAATCTTGAATTGTAGGATCTTAGAACTTTAAGTTGTGAACTTTAGAGAACTTGAATTTTTCTAGGATTTTAGAACTTTAAGTTGTCAATTTTTAGTAATCTCGAATTATTGCGGAATTTTAGAACATAAGTTGTGAATTTTAGAACTAATTGAACTTAAAACTTGAAGGTTATATATAAATAATTGAATTTTTGATTTTAAGACTAGTTTGAATTTAAAATTATTATGATAAATTGAACTTAATTAGGAATATGAACTTGAAATGTTGTTGTCTTTTAAATTTAAAAAGCTGGATTATGTTTATTTAGCATAAGTACCAACACTAGTTGATCCTACTGATGACAAAATCATTTTTTCTTGCAAGATCGATTTGCGTCCAGTAGTCCACTATGTGAAGGGAGTCCGCATACTGCCTTGATGTTGTGTTCCTTGAGGTTTCCACTGGAGCAATCTGACAAGTTAGATTATTGCAAAACTCAAATGGCACCAAATGTCTCAACCATGGATGGAACAAATTAAGGAATACTATTCAATTACTATCAATTGCTTTTTATTCTTTCAATATAATAGAAAATCTCAAAAGCACATAAATGAAATATGAAAACAAAGAAATGAGTGTTTCCATTATGTTGGAAGAGTAAAAAGTAACCAATAGAAGTTGAATAATATTCCTTAAATTGGTTCCGTCCATGGTTGAGTCATTTGGTGCCATTTGAGTTTTGCTATAATTTTACTTGCCAAATTGGCAACCTCAAGGAACAAAACATTATCCATCTGCCAGACTGTCTGTCTGGCTAAAGAAAGTTTGGGATGATGCTCAACGTTCGACAAATTATAGAACAAGTGATGAACTTCTCTTGTGGACATACTACTTCGGCTCCCGATGAAACGTACAACGATATTTCTGATGATTGGATGATTTTTTAGGAGTCACAACCTAGTTAGTTTACAACTATAAACATTTATGATTTTTTTTAAGAATTTGAAACAAATTTTGAAGTTAATTTTTATAGATTTTATAAGTTAAGTTTCAAATGTTACTTTAAGCTTCTTTTTTATGTTGTGTATATTGTTTATATAAATGTGTTTGTTGGGTATATATAATTGTGTTTTTATTGGGTTGAATTGTATTTGCGTTGCAGGTGGGCAACAAATACTGCCAATTTCTGTTGTCAAAAGAATTATAGAAATAGTGACGGAAAACATGGTTTAGTGCGTCGCTTTTATGGGTTTTAATTTTTTCAAGAACCTAGAAAAGCGACGGACAACATCGTATAGCCTGTTGATTTTCTTGATTTGCAGAAAATAAAATTTCTAGAATAGCGACGGATAGGGTCCTTTGTCCGTTGCTTTTATGAGATTTTCAAAAATCAAATTTCACACAAAGCGATTGACTGCATCACACTATGGAAATTAAAAAAAAGGAAAATCAAAATAAGCGACAAAGTTCGTCGCATTTGTTAAATGAACAATAATAAAAAATTACCAGTTCGCAACGTTGTCCGTCGCTTTTAGAAAAACGTCGAGCTAAAAAGCGACGGACATGATTGCTCGATGTTGCCATCGCTTATGGCAAAAAAAGCGACAGACGGCGACACTTTTGTCCGTCTATTTTTTGCAATTTTAAGTAGTGGTGGTATAATTATCAATTTAGTTATCACACAATTTAGTAATTATAATGATCTATTTATTTTCCATAAGTAATTTACTGATTGGTTGCACACGTACAATCATAAGACTATATTAATATTGAAGATAAAAGTTAATCTAACATTATAAAATTTATATTAGTTAAACTTGTGATTTTCTTTAATTATGAATTGACCATTATCCTTTCCCCTTAGCGTTTTCATGCTTAATTTGTATTTCGAGAATGGTTGGTGTGGTCTCTGATGCGGTCGAGTGTATTTTTTGTTATTTGACCCTTTATGCGAGAATTCCTGGTAGGGTTGACTTTAGAAAAATTTTTGAGTTTGGAGTGTCGAATGGAGATTCTATTATTTCGGAAACGTCAAAAACGTCGCGTGTTATCCAATGTGGTAGTTGCCCAGGTTTTCCTAGGCCTTAGCTTAAATTTTGGGCATTTGAGTGAGAAGTTGGATTTTAAGCTTTAAGGGGGCTCAGGAGGATAGTTATGTCAATTGATCTCGTATCAGAATTCTAATGATTTCATTGATTTTGGAAAATAAATTTTAGTGGGGTAGCTATCAAATTTATGATTATCGGACTCCAGAAGATTTTAGAGGGAGAATGCTGAGGATTTTTCCTTGTGTTGAGTTATTGGTTTTCACTTTATGATGTAGGTCATTTTTATCTTCTCTATCATGGGCTATAGGCTTGCGATTACGATGTGTCTTATTTGTAGCCTTCGCGATCACATCTCATAAGCTCTCGATCGCATGAACCCTTTTCATAGCCTTCGCGATCGTGGTGTAAATCTCGTGTACTTAACCATCAAAAGAGTTAATGGATCGCGATCGCGTTAACTATTTTTAACTTGGATAAAACCTAAATTTGGGATTCTTCCTTTTTTTTCTCATTTCCACCATCTAATATCTTTTGTAGCTTTCGGGAGTCAATTCTTAGGAGCATTTTTGTGCAAACTCATGTGGGTAAGGTTTCCCTACTATTCCTTTGTTGATTCCGTGAATTTATATCTTCCAAAACACTTTTAAATCTTAATTTAAATGTGGGGTCTAGGATATTTCCCTTAAGTTGAAAATTTGGTATTTTCTTGATTTAGAGTTTGTTACTTGATTGATTTTAATGGGGTTTTCAATTATGAACTCCTCTTGGCTTGTTGAATATGATTTCCAACTAAAAATATAATTTTATCCTCTATTTTTGAAGTTATTTTTGGATTATTTTATCTGTGGTTTCTAATTGTATTATGTAATTGAGCTCCTTTTGATTAACTCTATCCATTCTTGATAGTTAGTGATCGTTTCAATGATCATGTTCTTAAGAAAGTGTGCCGATAGAGTTGTTTCAGTGAAGCTACGGGTTTCGAGGTAAGTTTGACTATCCCTCTTTTAAACGAAGATGATTAAGTGATCTTTCTTAGGAAGTCAACTTTAAAATTAATTGTTGTATAAGTTTTAGAGGTTTGTAAGTGTTACCTTTTTGTTTAGTTCGTGTGATGACTAATTTGATGCTTAGGTTGTGTGATACCTTTAACGATTGATGAAAACCTGTGATCTTTGAGTAATTGTCCGAGTGAGTGGTTATGTAGCGTATCTTTATAATTTTCATTGAGATACCCGATTTAAGGTCATGAGTAGATTTTGAAGCACCTTGATTTATTGATTATACTTTTTGTTGTATTTGTTGTGATGAATTCATCCTTATTCATCATATTAGTGTTAATGGGAATATGATAAAGTAAAGAAACTCTACCTTTTTGATAAAGAAAATGTGACATCTTACTTATATATTTGACCATGATCAAGGTCACAAGTTAAGGAGATATTGAGATTATGAGATTGATGTATGGAGTAAATCCCCCATGGTGCTTGTTTGAAAGCTAAAACTTGACTAGGTGTATACAATAGATTGTGCGAGGAAGTTGGTTAACCACATCATTTCATCTCATTGCATTGCATAGACTTGTTGTTTTGTTATGTGTGACTTACTTATTTGTCGGTATGAGTATTAACTATAACCTTATGTTCTTACTTTCTTCGTGAAATACTATATAAATTGGTGGCACCGATGTTGGAATGACATTTTTCTGTATGCGGATGTAAGCGTTTCATAGTGTATTTCTTAATCCGAATTAATTAGTTGCTTAAACTCAGTCAATAAAACCTACTATGTACATATAAATTGTACTCACCCAAATTCTGTTATTTTTTTATGCATATCCTAATCAGGGTGATCGTTGTTGATGTTGATCATACATAGAAATTTCTTATCATTCTAAGTTGTGGTGAGATCTTGCTTTCCGGATTCCCATAGGTCACATTCTATCATTTACAGTTTTTAATTTATTTTTGTAAACTTGAGATGTCATTCTAGATTCTAAAGATGTATAATATGCTCTTTAACCTTATCCTACTAGGTTTGGGGAACTTCTTTGTTTTTTTTTCTGGTTGTGATGACTTTCCTTTGGAAGTCTCATAAATATTATTTCTTTGAACTTACAAACTAATTTGAGCTTATGTGGGCGTGTGTTATCATGACCTCGGCCTGGCATACCGTCCATTTGAACTTGTACTTTAGGAATAAGAGTAAGACTTCTTAACAAAGAATGTTTTATAAGTTATTTTTAATTGGAAAAAGTATTTATTTGAAATGTTACAATCAAGAAAGTTGCTAAAAAAATCAACAAAGATTATTGCAAATGTTTTAAAGGAATTTCTCTGAAATTTTTGTCAAATGTTTATGCAATTTTATCCTAGCATATAAAGAGTGAGAATTTTCATTACCTATCAAATCAAAGGTCTTCAATTCTGGGTTTCAATGCACTAAGCCATTCATCAATACGAGTTCAGAATTAAGATATCTACATGTTTTTGTGAGATAACATAAGAAGACAACTCGAAGTGGGTCCCCATCCCCTAAGTCGGTTAGTCTTTTAAATACATACATTTCCTTCATGTTGTAACAATCCGTAAGTCTGAGAACTAATCTAGAGACTCACATGTTTAACAAAGACTAGTAAAACTGTTTTAAGGCATAAAATAAGTTATATAAATCATTTAGAAAGTTTTAGATTCAAAACATCAAGGAATGTCCATGACGTCTGGTGAATTTTGAAATAGAGGTTAGTGTGCCTTGACATGTTTCATGGGGTTTTAAGAGTCAAAATTAAATGAAATTTGGTAGGAAGGTGCTAAACATGTATTAAAATATATTTAGGGTCGAAATGTCCGGGTATGACTCCCCAAGGACCACAATAAGGTCCCTTGAGGAGGACCCTTCCAAAATGACCAGAATTTTTCAAATGACAATAGCCATCTACGGTTGCCAAACGACGAGCCGTCGTCTAGTTGACGGGGCGTCGATGAATCCGTTTTCCCATCCTTAGCCATTTTCTAAAAATGTTCCAAAATACTAGTCTATGACACCATTGACGATGTGCAATACGTGGGGCATGGGCTAGCTTCGGCTGTTACTTTATGTTATGCTTTACGAAATGAATATGCTTATAACTATGCTATTTAGATTATTGAAATGAAGGTTAAACATGAAGATGAATATTCAACTTGTAATGTTTTTGTGAGTTACATTCTTTGATATGACTTGTTAATTGTGAATGTTTCTTTTTTATAAGTATTAACTAATGATGGGTTAAAAGAACAATGAATATTTATCACAATATGCTAAAATTAATACGTATTATGGGTTGTTTTATAGGATGCATCCATACATGGCACAAGTATAACTTAGGCTTATTTATGGAGTTGGTTCTACATTGATGTAATGATGTAAGTATTGACCATGATGGAATGAACTATAAACCATGATAACTTAAGGAGTTTTACTAGGTGTAGATGTGGGTATGAGACTCCATTTATGTATGGCATAAAGTAGATTTTGAAGATACTTATGGTTTATTGATTGTACTAAGATGATCTATTTTATGAATATGCTTATGTCTTGTGTTTTATACTAATATTAAAAGATCTTTCTCAAACTTGGAATATAGCATGATTTTCAACTTAAATGACCTTTTTAGCATGAATTTTGTTTGGTTGTCATAGTTAGTATATATTTGTACTAACCCATACTTCTACATTTTCCTACAATGTGTAGGTTAAGGTTCTTAAGGTGCTTTCTCTTGGATGCAATTGGAAGTGATCACTCTCCAAGGCTTGGGTGAGTCTGGAATATTTAAAGGACATAAGAGAGTCTTCGATAGTTTCTTCAATAACATTTTATGTTTCTTACAATGTTGAAGGGTTGTGACCCTATTATTGGTTTTTGATTGTATTAAACGAGTAAATGATACAAGTAGACTTCCGCTTTGTTATAAATAAAAGACTTTCATTGTATGGATAAAAATTTTAAATTCCCCACAATTTTCTATTTTCCTATGTAATGATATAATATGAGTATGTATGAGGTTTTTCAGAGTCTAGTAGGTCATGTCATGTCCAGGGTTTAGACTCGGGTATTGACATTAACACTGCATTTAGCTACAAGCTTTGTCGGTACTCTATTACTATTTTTCTCTTTATAGCAAAAATCAATCGCTAATTCATCTATTAGTGGGTTAGGAAACAACATTTGTTGTTTAGCTGCAAAAATATTTCTATTTCAAAATCCAATTTTTTAAATTTATTTATCTTCTAACTCTTTATCTCAAGTTCTAGCCTGGTTATTGAATCTCATGAAGGTATCTCTTTTAAGTATGTTTTCATATGTTTTTATGTATGTTATCATGCTTGGTACATATTATGTACCATCAGATACTCTTGCTTACATTTCCCAAATGTAGGGTGTTACAGTCAGGGTTACCAATTTCATGGATAGCGTAATTCAGGATATTTTGAGCTTTGGTAAGTATCATGATTCGATGACAAGACATTTATTGGTTACAATTCTTACTTTTATCTTTGTAACAAGATGTAGGTGCTATGCCCAAATTTATTCTTATGTACTAGATAGTTTGCTACGCCCAAATTTATTCTTATGTACTAGATAGTTTTGAAACAATGTATTGATTTCCTCTTTTCTTTATAAAACTCTGATATATTGAAACTATATTTTAAATCTCTTTATTCTATTTCTTTTGTGATTAAAGCTAAGTGACTTATATCGGGCCTCTTAGGATCTTATATGTTATGTTACATCTAGGGGCTACCTTGGGTCGTGATAAACTTGGTACTCAGAGCATAATGTTCAAAAAGATCCTAGGAAGTCTCATAAGCCACGTTAAGTAAAGTCTTGTTCATAAGTTTTAACCATGCCACACATATGAATGAGAGGCTACAAGATGCTTCGACAACTTCACTTCTTCCATAATCTAAAGTCGTGGGATAAAGTTCAGCTCTATGATGTCTCTTCCTTACTACTTAGCTAAGGCTCGATAGGATATGGCTACTTGAAGATCTTATACTTGAAGAAATATATGAGAGAATGTGAAATGAAAAGCTCCTCCTAAAGATCTCTAAGCTCCTAAAGTCTCATTGGATCATATGGCACTTAGGACTACTTTTAAAAGTTTTGTGTAACATTCCAAAAAAATGTACATGTCTAGTAATAGAATATTAAGTTTTAAGAATGTGTATTGACGTATATACGCATCCCAATGCCTAATATCGTGAAATATTGGTTATATTATAGAATATTGGCTTAAGGTTGTTGTAACACCTTTAAAATCCAAGAAACATTGTAAATCCTAACATAGGTGTCGGAAGGTCTAAGAATTGCTTCTAAGTCTATTCTAAATGAATATAGGTCATTTAGGAGGTTTAAGAACCAAAACGTCTATGACGCCTGGGAAGGTTGTTCAAAGGGATCTTAGTGTGCCTTAGCCTATTTGACTAACTTTAAGGAGTCAGAAATGTACAAAAATAATGGAAAGGTATCTAATAGGTGTTTGAGTTGTTTCATGGTTGAAACGTCCGGGTAAGACTCCCCATGGTTAGTTACTTTTAAAAATATTGACTTGAGATCGGGGTATTACCAACTTAGGGTGAGAGGTGAGGATATACCAAAGACGGCCCTTCGGACTAGGTATGGGCATCATGAGTTCTTGGTCATGTCTTTCGGTCTCATTAATGCTCCGGCGGCATTTATGGACCTAATGAATAGAGTATTTCAAATTACCTAGACTCGTTTGTCATTGTCTTCATTGACGATATCCTGGTATATTCGAAGAATGAGGATGATTATATGGGTCATTTGAGGGTAGTATTGCAAACCCTTGAAGAACATCAATTGTATGCCAAATATAGTAACTGTAAGTTTTGGTTGAGGTCGGTGACATTTCTTGGGCACATCATCCATAGTGAGGAAGTTTTGGTAAACCCAAGGAAAACAAAAATAGTGAAGAGCTTCCTAGACCATTGACTCCGACTGAAATTAGGAATTTCTTGGGTTTAACGGGTTACTATTGGAGGTTCATGGATGGCTTTGCATCCATTACGTCTCCTTTGACTCAAAAGAGTAAGAAGTTTAAGTGGTCGTAGGCATGTGAGAAAAGTTTCTAATTGTTGAAAGATAGACTCACTTCCGCTCCGGTCTTGACTTTATCGGAGGATACAAAGGGTTTTCTAGTTTATTGTGACGCATCACGAGTGGGTTTGGTGTGTGTGCTAATGCAACAAGGGAAGGTGATAGCCTATGCCTGTAGGCAACTAAAGGTAAATGATATAAATTACCCCACTCATGACCTTCAATTAACGGTCGTGGTGTTTGCTATGAAAATTTCAAGGCATTATTTGTATTGGGTTCATGTAGATGTTTTTACCGATCATAAGAGTCTCCAATATTGTTTACCTGAAACGAATTGAATCTCCGACAAAGAAGGTGGATAGAGTTGTTAAAAGATTATGATATGAGTGTCCTCTATCATCCTGGCAAGGCTAATGTAGTTGCGGATGCCCTAAGTCGTATGACTATAGGTAGTGTATCCCATCTTGACGAAGCCAAAAAGGAACTACATAGGTTGGCTAGGTAGGGGGTAAGGTTTTATAGTGTTCTCCATATGGGGGTGTTATAGTTCATCATAACTCTGAGTCATCTTTAGTGGTCCAGGTGAAGTCCAAACAACATCTTGATTTAGCCTCAATGGAGTTGAAAGAATCGGTTCTCGGTAAGTTGAATGAATCATTCTCCATAGGGGGGAATGGTGTGTTAAGGTACCAAGGGCGATTGTGTGTTCCCGATATAGATAGGTTGAGGAATAAAATCCTAGAAGAAACACATGGGTGCGCTACTCAATTCATCTTGGGTCGACAAATATATACCATGACCTAAGGGAGATATATTGGTGGGAAGGTCTAAAAAGGGACATAATGGAGTTTGTCTCTAAGTGTTCAAATTTCCAACATGTAAAGACCGAACACCTAGAGCCGGGTGGGTTATTACAAGAGATCAAAATTCCTACTTGGAAGTGGGAAGACATCAATATGGACTTTGTAGTAGCTTTACTCAGACTCAAAAGTCCTATGATTCAATATGGGTGGTTGTGGATTGATTGACAAAGTCCGATCGCTTTATTCCCATCGAGTCTACATATTCGGCAGAGGATTATGCAAGAATCTTCCTAGATGAGATTGTGTGCCGCCATGGAATTCCGTTATCCATCATATAGGATCGGGTCACACAATTCACATCTAGATTTTAAAGGTTGTTCCAAAAAGGGCTAGGTAATACGGTGAAGTTGAGCACCACTTTTCATCCCCAAACGTATGGTCAAGCAGAGAGTACGATACAAACCCTTGAATATATGCTTAGGGCATGCATAATTGATTTTAAAGGGAGTTGGGATAGACATTTACCTTTGGTGGCGTTTGCCTACAACAATATTTTCATTCATTCATATGCATGGCTACCTATGAAGCCTTGTATGGTAAGAGGTATAGGTCTCCTATTGGATGGTTTGAAGTGGGTGAGCCCTCGCTTCATTGTCCCGAGATGATTTATAAGACTTTTGAAAAGGTTCTTATCATAAGTAACCAGTTGCAACCGAGCTAGAGTCAGCAAAAGTCTTATGTCGATCATAGGAGAAGGGATTTGGAGTTTGAAGAAGGTGATAAGGTGTATTTGAAAATTTCACCAATGCTTTATATTTGGCAAGAAGGGAAAATTGAGTTCTCGTTATGTGGGTCCCTATGAAATTTTACAAAGGGTTAGTAAGGTTACCTATGAATTAAAACTTCCTAGTGAATTGGCTTCGGTTCATTTGATTTTCCATGTTTCTATGTTGAAAAAGTGTATCGGTGATCCCGAGTCCATTCTTCCTATAGAGGGTCTTGGTTTCAAAGATAACCTCTGTTATGAGGAAGTTTCGATTCAAATTCTTGATAGAAAACTCAAAGAGTTTAGGAATAAAGAGGTGGTCTCCGTAAAGGTGTTATGGAAAAATCATCTAGTTGAGGGTGAAACATGGGAGGCCTAGGACGACATGAAGTCCCGTTACCCTCATAATTTTGAAAATTAAGGTTAGTCATTCTTTTTTTTTGGTAATATAAATATGACTATAAATTGAAGTTTCTTTATTTTTGGGTGATGTTTTGCACATTTTGCATTTTTGAAAAACTTATAGTGAAGTTACTGCAGTATTTCTCTAAAAAACATGAAATTTTGCTTTTTTCTTGTTTTGAGTTATGTTGTACATTTTGATATGGTGACTCTTTATAAAATGATAGGAAGCATGTTGTTAAGTTTAACCTTATGCTATTTGACTCATAATGTATCTTGAGCTCATAAGTGTTGTGAGAAGGATATGCCTAAATGATGAAGTATTTTGAGCCTTATGTGTGGTAATATAAATTTTGATATTTGACTTTTTGAAATGAAATGATTTATGTTGATTTATATTGTTGATTGGTTGGGCTGTTAGTCTGGAGTTTATTCCTTCCTTCAAAAGAATATTAGTGTCATTCGGGGACGAATGTTCCTAAAGTGGGGATAATGTAAAACCTTGAAAATCTAAGACACATTGTAAAGACTAACATAGGTGTCGGAAGGTCTAAGTACTTCTTCTAAGTCAATTCTTAATGAATATAGGTTATTTAGGAGGTTTAAGAACCAAAAGGTCCATGACGTCCGGGAATTTCGTTCAAAGGCATGTTAGTGTGCCTTAGCCTATTTGACTAACTTTATTGAGTCGGAAATGTACGAAATTTGTGGAAAGGAAGATAATAGGTGTTTAAGTTGTTGCATGAATAAAATATCAGGGTACGAATCCCCAAGGACAAACGAAGAGCCCTTGATGAGGACCCTTATTGTTTGACGCAACACTGTCTGGCAGTGTGCATCGACGGGATTGAAGACATCTTATGTGTGGATCAACGGGGCGTCGATGCCACCGTTGTCCCACACTTAGGCTGGTGGAGAATGCCCCTTCACCGCACAACCTCTAAACTTATCGACGGAGCACATAGGGTACGGTCCGTGTGTGGATCGACGGGGCATCGATGCCACCGTCGTCCCATACTTTGTCAATTTTGAGGAAGCCCTTGCATGCACAGTCTCTGACCAAGAAGACGGAGTGCAGGACAGAGGCGGCCTGTCCGTCGACTCACAGACGGCCCATCGATCGGGGTTTCGTCTGTCAGGGTTGAGTTTCCTGTTTAAATTAAGTTGGTATAATTTAATTAGTTAGAGGGTTAGGTTGTTTAATTAGGTGTTAAGGGAGTCTAATTAAGTTGATTTAAGACCCAATATATATACTCCCAACCCTCATTAATCTAAACACAATTCTCAAATAAACTCTCTTCCTTCTATATTATTTTTCTCTCTGCATCAACTCACCATTGAAGACTAGCAAGGACTAGGGTTAAGGGCTGGAAAGGGAAAAATTCACCATGAATTTATTGACAAACGTTTAGGTATGGGTTATATTCACCTTTGAGACTCTTTCCTCAAAGTGTTCCTTGAAAATAGATTTCAAAAGTTGAGTTTTCTTTTGGATTTCATTCAATTACGAAATTGAAGTTATGGATTGACTTGTTTACGATTTCATTTGGTTATATTGAGTACATTAACATGTAATTCAACTTGTTTATGGTAATTGTTGAGGGTTTTGTCTAAATTGAATAATATAATCCTCCATCCTAACCCTAGGTAGTGGTCTTGATCCTATTTTGTATTGTGATCATTCAATTGAATTTGATGTTGATTAAATTACTATCCTATTGTGTTATTTGATTAAATTAAGATGAATTATAGGCCTATCGTTCAAAATCTTGAGATTTGATTTAGGTTAGCCTATGTATCTTGTCTCAAGTTATGATTTAAAGTTGAATTATGTTATAGAGATGCAATTGGACTTGTTATCTTATTGGTTATGATAGACTATGAGGAAGACTTGGTAAGCCTTAGAATCTATATCTTTACTTGCAATTGTGATTAATTGTTGTTAAGTCATGATATTACATTGATGTATGGCTTATACTAGCATTATAGAGTGATTGATGTTGAACAGAAATGTCTTGACTATGTTGTGAGGTTGATTAAGGTGTACGTGATATAAGGATGGTGAAAACTATCAATGAGCCTTAATATGCTATGGAATGCTAATGTGTTAACCTCACTTATATGAATTGTTATAAAAGGACTTATACTCATCCAATTCTAATTGAGCTATTGATGATGATGATTATAGAAGGGGCAGACCCTATGGCCTAAATTAAGCTATATTGATAATTAAAGGCTTAAACAAATTTCAAAAAGGGACTCTAGCTTAGAACCGAGTGAACTAGATAGAGGAGTGTCCCGTCCCACATAGGGAACGTAGGAACACTACATTACTCTTGAGATTGTAGACTATAATGCATGGCTCATAAAGGGGGTCCCAACTAAATCTCCTAGTTCTTGAACTATGTTGCCCCCATAGGAATACTAGCTAGTGGATCCACATAGTTACTATGTTTCATGTTTTGGTACTACCTTGGCAAGTAGTTCGCCTTCTATTGGTGTAGGGTTTTATGACACCAGATTCCACATTAAATCATGTGGTCTATGTCAGTTAGGGAAAAATGTTCCCAAAAGGTAATATGAATTGAAGGATTTGAACCCTAAATTGGATAACATAAGTAGTCATGGGACTTTACCTACATATTGCACTAGTTAGCCTTGAGGGGATTCTTAGGAGGATGTTCTTATATGTTTATGTTATGATAATATATGATGTATATATAATTACCATGGAACATTGTTGTACTATATGTTGATTAGTTCATTTATGAATATTCCTTGGATTATAATGATAATATATGATGAAATGGAAGCCTAAATGCCATGATATGTAAAGTTTGACATTGGTCATGTTTTCTTGTTGAGGATACTTGATTGACTAAGGTTATGGGGCTTGCTTTGTCATTGTACTTGTTGACTTAATAAGGAATTGTGAGTAGTTGTTTTGATTATTATGATATGTTTGACTCTTACTCATTCTTGTGATATTATTCCTTGATGTTAGGGTTGTAGTAAATCATAGTTTTCAAATATGTTAGGATAAGTATACTTGTTGATATAGTAAGCATGTTTGGTTTGTTGATATGACTTACTTGACTTCGCATTAAGTCCCTAAAGGGGTAAAAATAACACGTATTGAGAAAAAAGTCCCTTTTAGCATATTTTGTTTGTGTATGCGCATAAGATCTCATACTTAGTACAGGTGGAGTACTAACCCCATTTTCTTCCCTTTTTCTCAAAAATTTTAGGTTCCAGTCGTTGAAGAGTTTGGAAGGCGACATTGTTGAAGTCTTGGATTCTTCCTTTCATAAAAGTGGGGTAGGTCCTATATATGGTCTTGTTGAATTGATGTAAGGGTCATGCCCATATTGTGATAATTGTTTAGTATAAGGCTATGCAGCCTTCCTATACGAAGGGTTGATGCATACTCGAGATGAATATATATTATGTGTCTATGGAGGTCTATATAAACCTCCATGTAGTGATAATGAAAATTTTAAATTTTTCTGCACTTTTCAATCTATGAATGTAATGACATGAAACTAAGAGGCTAGTCTTAGTCCTTGAAAAAGACGACGACACATGTTATGTCTAGGGGGTAAACCCGGATGTGACAGGTGTTAGCATATTTCTATGTAAACACAAGTATTTAAAATATAATCCAAGCTTGTTTAAGAATTGTACCTCCAATTAAGACCCTAAACTAAAATTTTTGAGTTCATCGCTTACACACATTAGGTACTAGGCATCCAATTGTCAAGCCTAGGTACCATACCACACTATCAATTAAAAAGATCATCTGGAGTAAGCAGTGCCCAAGGATATAGTAAGGATCCTTGGGACAAGAACAAGAAACGAACAACAACACATGTGCAACCCATGTACAAGAATTCAGTTAGGGTGGTTAGGGCGGTTAGGGGCAGACGCACATGTAGGGGTCAAGCCATATGGGGCTGAGATTCCTAACAAAATCTAGGCTATAACTAAATTACCAAACTAGCTAAACTAACCTAGGACTAACCGAAATTAACTGACTAGTGCACCCGACAACCTAAGACCTAACTTGGTGATACAAACCTAGTAACTAACTCAAGAAACATCCTAGTACCTAACCTAGGATGGTCCAAAAGGGTTGTTTATGATCCTAATGACTTAGGGGTACTTTAGTAATTATCCTAGATAACTTAGTTAATTAAAGAAGCAAACTTAATTAATTAATTAAAATCAATATGTTAGCCGAGACATTTAGGAAAATATCAAATTTGACTATGTCAAATGTTCTCCTATTTTCAGTCAATTTAGGAGGGGCGTTTGGGTAATTAGATAATTGATTTATTTAAATAATTTAATTAGCACAAGTTAAATTAGTCAATATCAGTTCCTAAGACCTAGAAACTCACGACTAAAACAGAAGATAAATGTGAGAAAAACAGTGAGCAAAGTGCAAGAAAAGCAGAAAATTCTGTTGGTTCTCCTAGGGAGATTCAAGGTATTCTTCAAGGTTTTCGTGCAAGGTGATATTCGTAGATTCAATTCAACATAATGTATGGGTTTTATTTCTTGTATTCCTTTCCCCGAGAGCTTTTTAAATGTTTTATGAATTCAAGAACATCGAAACTAGGGTTGTTCCCAATGACATTTTCGAATGTCCATCTTCTTAGTTATCCTTATTTTTTTTCCGTTCATAGTTTTGCTACAGATGATACACGAGGAATCTTTTTATGGCGGTTCTTCTTTCTAATGACCGGCATATCTATGATTCTTTTCTCCCAGATGAAGCAGCAGGCATCGGTCCGTAGAACCTATAAAAAGGAGATGGTTGTGGCGCGAAGTATCCTAATAGTATGAAGATGTAATCTCGAACATGTTGGTTGTATGTGGTGATAACTGATCTTTATGTGTATGTTTTATGTGATTTGAATATGTTGAATAAGACCTATAGGTTAGATTGATATGATTAATGCCTAGTTGTGTATGAGAAGATGAAATTGTTATAATTAGTTTACTAAATTCAATTTACTGTTGAAAGGGGTCAAGATTTTGATTACTATTTTTAGTTTACAGTAGATATGTTTGTAAGTGTTTGGAATGTAATGTTTCCAAGAAGAAATAAGAATGAGAATAAAAGCTAGTTAATAAACATTCAATGCCAAATTAACTTATTTTCTTAACCAAACTAAACATTGAATTGTTCATACAAGCTAATCAAATGCAAAAAGTTGGCTGCTTAACATGGTGAGACTACTATAATATATACATGAAGTTAAGTGAATTTGCTAATGGTATTCACATTACCAGTGTCTAGTAAAAGTTTGGCTTATGCCAATAAATTGCCTAACAATATTCTAGATTACCATAATATGTGAAAGTTTAGTCTATGCCAATAAATTGGATTACTAGGTTGTTTCAAAAAAATGATATAAAATTGGCTAATGACTAAGTTATACCAAATTAAGCATGACCAGTGTAACATTGAATTCATAACCAAGGGAATCCTACCACTGGAACAAGTCCCAACATACTCTTTTCAAATGAACTATAAATATAAGTACATTGAACAAAGTTTATCAGATTCATAAAGAGTGGTATAAAGCTTCAAAATGTCATTGAACAAGATAAGGTGAGTTATGACATAATTAAAAGTTTAAGAATTATGAAAGTGACAAGAATGAGGTTTTAAAAGAAGTGAGACAAGTCTCACTAGTTCAGATGGCCCAAGTTATCACTAATCAGGCACAGACTTTAACATTCCAAAAAATTTCATGTCTAGTGAATAATACAATAGGTCTTTAAGAATGCGTATTGGTGATATATAGGAGTTTCGATGCCCAATATTAAGAAATATTGGGTATAGTATAGAAAATTTGCTAAGGGGTATTAGCCAAATTCTATATAATACACAAATAAGCAAAATATTGGGCATAGTAGAAAATATTGGCTTAAAGGGTGTTAGACATTTTTTCTAAGTATTAATGAGTTTGTTTAAGAAATGTACCTTAAATGAAGACCCTAAGCTAATAAAAATGACATCTAAACAAAACATATGAAGTACTAGGCATATAAGTGTCAAGCCTAGCACCATTCCACATGACCATTTAAAATGATCATGTAAATTAAGCAGTACCCAAGGACATAGTGAGGATCCTTGGGACAATAAGTAAATATTCCAAATAGGACATAAAGAATAGTTAGTTATGAAAGTAAAACCAACCTATGTGCAAGAACACGGGCAAAGCATGTGGGAATCGACCATAGGAGGGGACCACCCTAACCGAATTCGATTAGGGTAGTTAAGGGGAAACATATGTTGACGGGTCCCTCCATGTGGGGCCTAACTATCTAATAAACTCTAGGCTCTAAATAACTGTCATAACTAGATGAATAACCTAGTATTAACCAAAATGGACCCACTAGTGCACCCGACAACCTAGGACTAAACCAGGTTGACACTAACCTAGTACTAGTTAAAGAGACAACCTAGTACCTAACCTAGGATGGTCCAAAGAGTTACTTAAGGTTCTAAAAAATTAGGGATCCTTTAGTAATTACCCTAGGCTACCTAATTAATTAATTTATAAACTTAATTAATTAATTTAGAGGGGCAAAACCGAAATCACAAAGCAATTCCTAGATTTAAGTTAAAACAAGAAAAAGACAACCTAGTACCTAACCTAGGAATGTCCAAAGGATTGATTATGGTCCGAACGACTTAAGTTTACTTTATTAATTACCTTATATAACCTAATTAATTAAATTAGACATTTAATTAATTAATTTATATGGTCAAAACGATAACCTTTTTCTAACCTAGTATAATTCAAGAAACATCCTAGTACTTAACTTAGGATGGTCCTAAAGGGTTGATTATAGTTCCAATGACTTAGGGGTACTTTGGTAATTATCCTAGGTCCATAAATTAATTAAATTAAGGATTTAATTGATTAAAATAAAGTCAAAATTTTGACTGAAACTATAGTCAACAATAATTTACAGATATAGCTAAGTCTTATGTTTTCCTATTTCTAGTCAACCTAGGAGGGGCTTTTTAGTAATTAACTAATTAATTTATACAATTAAATTAATTAACCTAATTTTAATGAGTCAAGGGCATCTACTAAGAATTAGACTCACGTTGAAATACTAATAATTTCATAATGCAAATCAGTGAAGGAACGAAAGCCAAAAACAGGAAAAGTTTCCATCGACGTTCTAAGGCAATTCCAAGGTTTCTTTAAGTTTCCGTTCAGTGTAGTCCTTGTAGATTAAGTTATACTCAAGGTATGGGTTTCTCTCCTGTTATTCTTTCTCCAATAGTATTTTTCTTCGGACGATTCATGAGATGTTTAAAACTAGGGTTGTTCCTATCGTTCTCGTTGAACTTCTTTTCCCTAGTATCCTTGTACGATTTCAATGTTGAATAGGTTAGAGATCATGTTGTTGGTATGTGTTGCTGGCTGATACTAATGTGTAGCGTTCTTGAATTATGAATGTCAAATGAACCTATGAAATTGTAATTTTATGAAGTTAAATGTTTACAACATGAATTAAGAATCGAGGATATGCTAGTTATGTTGGTAAATGTTTAAGTGTTGATGTGTTTGTTCGAATGTTGACTTGCTATTATTGTGACGTTATGAAGATGTTAGATTCATCAAATGTTAATATGATTCTGTCCAAGATGGTTAAAAACGTTATCCCTAAAGTGATGAACTAAGATTGGTTAAAAGGACCTCTATGAATTCACATCTTGAGTGTATTGCTTATCTTATGGCAATAAATTGGCTAACAGTACATTGTCCCAAAAAGGATGCATGCAAATGGCTATAAATTTATGTTAACTGATTAAAGTATTGACTAAAGGTTCATGCGTATTAAATTTAAATATGAACACACGTAAAATTGTCTTTTTCCAGTAAAAATGGTTATGTAGTTTAATATCCAAGTGTTTGGGCCAAGACTAATTATATTCCAATCTTGTGTAGTTAGAGTAAAGAAATGAAAACATAAGCACTTCTAAATTAATTCAATGAACCCATATCCAAGAGCATGCCATTCATTGGGACAACTCCCAACCTATTCTACAAGAATGATATATGAACTTATGAAACTCATTGAATGAGGTGCTCATCGTCCATAATCGATGATATGAAGCTACTACACTAAAGTAAGTAAGTAATGTCAACAATAACATAACTAATGAGGTCTAACTTAAAGAAATGACCAGAATGAGGTGGTAAATGAAGTGAAACAAGCCTCACTTACACCTAAGCTACTATGTTAAAAATACTCACGAATGATGGTGTTAGAATGTGTGAGACTAGTCTCATTTACACTAAAGATGTTATGTAAGGAATATTCACATTTCATCAATGTAAGAAAAGATTGAGAAGTCATCAATAGAGTAAGTAAATCTCAATGTAGAAGCAAGCCCATAATGTTTGAGTAAACTCTAAAAGATAAGAAGATAATGAAATTGAGAAAAGCACCGATAGACTAGTTATGAGCAAGTGCTTGCACGTGTAAATCTCATGAGGTGAGGCTACCACCGAGGTGGATACTTAGTCTCCTTAAGTCCCTAGTCTTTGAACTATGTCTAGCCAACATAGGAACTAGCCTTTGTTTTTCACCTAAGAGAGCTAGGTATGTTTTGATTTCACAATGGCCAGTGAGATCACCTCTTTTCGGTGTGGGGTAGACACTGGATATCATGTCTACAACATATGATCTATATCGGTTAATTCTCAATATAGTCGTGATCCACTCCTTTTCAATGTAGAGAACCTGAGATGGATTAACCTGAGCCGGGAATAACCCCTTTTCGATGTGGGGCTAACATTGGATTTCATGAGTAGCTCACATCATCTAGATTCATTTTATTCGGTGAATCACCTCTTTTTGGTGTGGGGAAGACACTGGATTTCATGTTATCTTGCATGAACTTACTTTTAACGATGTCTCTATGAAAGCAATAAAGAATGATGATGGAATGTATGTTCAAAGTGATCTATGAAGAAGAGTTTAAGAATGTCAATTGCAAGGCCAAATAAGATTGGCTTATAATGACTTCTTATATGATGTCAATAAAGGAAAGTAGAAATATAAGGACAACTAAAAATCTCATAACTTCCCTAAAAATGAAAGTAATGAAACAGATGGCATAGCCTATAGAGATTGGCTTATGAAATGTTAATAGATACATAGAGTAATGAATGACTCATTGTAAGTTAGTGAAATCATTCCTTAGTCCTCAGATTACTTACTTGATTCATTGTGGGTATGGGACTACACTGAATAATTGCACTTATAAGTAAAACATAGGATAAGAGGAATCATTGAACTACACAACAAGAAGAAGGAAAAGACTGAAAAAAAATTCCAAGTGTAAAAAAAAGGGGCTCTCGGGTATGGCATGGCAAAATTTCAAATTTTTGCTCGAGTTGTTCTAAAATTATGTTGATGATTCTAATGTCTTGTAATCACACAGAAAATTAGTTGTGTGCTCTGAATGCATTAAAATATGTCATATTCATACCACAATTCACAAATAGCGAATTAGGAAAGTCCAGTGAACTCACTTTCCAAAAAAGGCATGTTGTTTAGGAAGTGCTTTCCTTGATTATACATAGTCTTATGTGTATGTGTGCATACACCCATACTTAGTACAAGTCTATAATAACCCTATACAATTTATTATTTTTATAGGTGCAGGTCAGAGAGCAGATTGAAGATTCATTGCAGCGGTGTGGACATCAGCGTTCTCCGAACCATTTGGTAGGTACTCTTGATGTGAGGATACTACAGTTTTAGTCTATCCTATTTGTAGACATAGATAGTGGATGCTGTCCCTAGCGTTTCTTTCATACTTTCATATCGAAGCATTATAATAAGGCCATGTTTGGCCAACTAAATTATGTTATACTCATCTTCTATTACGAATTAATTCTTTATGATAGATGGTTGTTCTTACTTTGAGATTAGTATATAATGAATCTATGTAACAACTATACGAATTCTATGTATACTTCATACGTTTGAAAAATTTTAATTTTTTCGCAAATTTAACTATATGAATATGATGAATGCAAGAAGAGGCTTATCTGTGATCTCTGAGAGGTCAACGACGCCGGTTGCAATTTGGATTCAAAAATCCGGGTCGTGAAACAGGCCATCACGGCCCAAGACACTAGAGAGGGTGCTCCCAGGGAGAAGCCGCATGCTAGAACCATGGATAGTAGACTTAGGGATTTTACAAGAATGAATCCCCCAGTCTACTATAGGTCCAAGACTAATGAGGATCCCCAAGTGTTTGTGGATGAGGTTCAAAAGATTCTTTGTGCTATGGGTGTTAATGAAGAGGAAATGGCTGAGTTGAATTCTTACCAACTCAAAGATGTGGCTCACGTGTGGCACATGATGTGGCGAGATGGACAAGCACTAGAAAAAGTTCCCATCACTTGGGACGTTCTCAAGACTGCATTCCTAGAGAGTTTCTTTCCCATAGAACAGAGAGAGGCTAAGGTTGAGGAATTCATCAACTTACAATAGGGAGGTTGTAAGTCCGGAAATACTTCTTGAAGTTTGTTAAGCTTTCCTAATATGCTTCTTATCTTGTGTCCAATAACAGGGATGAGATGAGCAGATTTGTGACTGGTGTGTCAGAGGATTTGGAGGAAGAATGTCGGGCAGCGATGTTGCATGATAACATGTACCTTGGTAGGTTGATGGTACATGCACAATAGGTTGAGGAGAGTCATCGGAGAAAGGGAGATCGCGAGAGCAAGAAATCTAGGCCCTCATATCAGTCTGGTTCGAGCAATGGTAATAATTCGTTTGGAGTTTGGGATAGGCCCAAGTTCAAGAAGGTTCACAAGCACTCAGTTAATCCTACTCCCTCTAAGAACACTAACGCCAAGGAGGACAATGATAGAAAGGCCCAGCGTTATAGAAAATTGTGTGATAAGTGTGGCCGTTTTCATGGAGGTAAGTGATTGGTAGGTACTAATGCCTGCTATGGATGCGGCAAGAGTGGGCATATAATCAGGGACTGCCCACATGTGAATAATCAGTCCAAGGAAGATATTCATCCCAGGTCTAATGTTATGTTTTGTAAGGTAGAGAGGAGCAGGAGAAGTCAACTGATGATGCCACCGGTAACTTGCTTGTCTTTTCTTTTCCTGTGTATGCATTATTAGATCAAGAATCCACCTTGTCTTTTGTTACTCCTTTAGTTACTTGTAAATTTGACTTGCTTCCTGAGAACTTTCATGAACCTTTTCTAATTAGTACTCCCATAGGAGACATCATCTGAGTTGAAAGGCTATATAGAGATTACCCAATAATTTTTCTTAATAGAGTTACTTATGCTGACCTAATAGAATTAACCATGCTTGACTTTGATATAATTTTGGGTATCTAACGGGTTAGGAGTCGATGGGAATCTTTCTTATGAAGAGGTTCCTCGTTGCAATTTTAGATCTCCTAGTGAAACGGTTGAGTAACAAGGACGTTCCAACTGTGAAGGTGTTATGGAGGAATAATCTTGTTGGGGGGGGGGGGAACATGGAAGGACGAGGCTGATAAGATATCCAGTTACCTTTACTTATTAAGTTCTTGAGCTTAGACATACTCTTCCTTATTATGATTTCATTAATGAAATTCTAAATTCTAGTGCATTAGGCCATTTTTGGGTTCTAAGTCCATAACTGTGTGTTTTATACTTGCACTCTATGAATTAATATTAGTTCATTCTTCATTCATGTTGCTGTTTTTATATAGCGTTAGTGTGATTTATGTGTTGGATGAGTTGGATGTGAATTAATTTAAAAAAAGACTTAGAAGAAAGTTCCTCAATCTAAGATACGAAACTTCAGATAAGATTAGAGTAATGTGCATCATCCAGAGTAAGTTGTGAATCAGATATTCACAAAGAGTAAAGTTTCAAGTATGTTTGTGTATTTTTTCGAAAATACCCTCTCTGATTTAAAATGATGTGTAGTGTCATTCACGGACAAATCTTCATGGGGGGGGGATAATGTAACATTCCAGAAAAATGTACATGTCAAGTAAAGAACTTATTAAGTTTTAAGATTGCGTATTGAGGTACATAGGCATCCCAATGCCCAATATTGTGAAATATTGGGAATACTATAGAATATTGGCTTAAGGGTGTTAGCCAATTTCTACGTATACATAATTATTTAAAATATAATCCAAGCTTGTTTAAGAATTGTACCTGCAATAAATACCTAAGGTAAAATTTTTGCGTTCATCGCTTACACACATTATGTATACTAGGCATCCAAGTGTCAAGCCTAGGTACCATAACACATAAGAAATGAAAATGGTCATGTAGAGTAATAAGTGCACAAGGATATAGTGAGGATCCTTGGGACCACAACAAGAAATGAGAAGCAACACATGTGCAAGCACATGTGCAACCCATGTGCAAGAATTAAATTAGGATGGTAAGGGCGGTTAGGGGGCCAGACACACATGTAGGGGTCAAGCCATGTTGGGCTGAGCTTCCTAAAAGACTCTAGGCTCTAAATAACTTACCTAACTATCTAACTAACTTAGGACTAACCGAAATTAACTAACTAGTGCACCCGATAACCTAAGACCTAACCGGGTGACACAAACCTAGTAATTAACTCAAGAAACATCCTAGTACCTAACCTAGGATGGTCCAAAAGGGTTGTTTATGATCCTAATGACTTAGGGGTACTTTAGAAATTACCCTAGGTCATGTAATTTATTAAATTAGAAACTTAGTTAATTAATTAAAAATCATTATGTTAGCCGCGACACTTAGGAAAGTTTCAGATTTGACTAAGTCAAATGTTCTCCTATTTTTAGTTAATTTATGAGGGGCGTTATGGTAATTAGTTAATTAATTTATTTAATTTAGTTAATTGGCCTAAGTTTAATTATTCAATATCACTTCCTAAGACCTAGAAACTCACAACTAAAACAGAAGACAAACGTGAGAAAAACAGTGAGCAAAACGCAAGAAAAACAGAAAATTCTCTCTGTTCTCCTTAAGCGATTTCAAGGTATTCTTGAAGGTTTTTGTGCAAGGTGATCTTAGTATATTTAATTCTATATAAGGTATGGATTTTCTCTGTATGATTTATTTTCCCAAGAGGCTTTTCAAACGTTTTATGAATTCAAGAATATCGAAACTAGGGTTGTTCCCCAATGACAATGTTGAACATCCATCTCCTTAGTTATCCTTTTTTTAATCCTAATTGTATGTAGATGAAATTTCGAACATGTTGTTGGTATGTGGTGCTAATTGATAATTATGTGTAAGTTTTATGTGATTTGAATATGTCGAACGACACCTATAGGTTAGATCGATATGATTAATGCCTAATTGTGTTTGAGAAGATGAAATTCTTATAATTCGTTTATGAAAGTCAATTAACTGTTGAAAAGGGTTAAGATTTATTGCTATTTGTAGTTTACAGTAGATATGTTTGTAAGTGTTTGGAATGTAATGTTTCCAAGAAGCGATAAGAATGAAAAAAAAATCTAGTTAATGAACCTTCAATGCCAAATTAACTTGTTAGCTTAGCCAAACTAAGCATTGAATTTTTCATAAAATCTAATCAAATGCAAAACGTTGACTGCTTAACATGATGAGATTACTATAATATATATATGAAGTTAAGTCAATTGGCTAATGGTATTCTCGTTACCAGTGTCTAGTGAAAGTTTGGCTTATACCAATAAATTGGCTAACAATATTCTAGATTACCATAATATGTGAAACTTTAGTCTATGCCAATAAATTAGCTTACAATGTTGTTTCCAAAATATGATATAAAATTGGCCAATGAAAAAGTTATATAAAATTAAGCATGACCAGTGTAACTTTGAATTGATAACCAAGGGTATGCCAATCATTGGGACAGGTCCCAACATACCCTTTCCAAATGAACTATGAATATAAGTAAGTACATTGAATAAAATTTAGAACGTTAATAAAGAGTGGTATAAAGCTACCAAATGTCATTGAACAAGATAAGGTGAGTAATAACATAATTACAAGTTTGAGAATTATTAAATCGACTAGAAAGAGGAGTTAAAAGAAGTGAGAAAAGTCTCACTCAGACCTAAACAATTATGTTAAAGATACCTACATAAGAGGGTGTTAATAATCGTGAGACAAGTCTCATTAAAACCAAGATAATAATGTAAGGTTAAATTCACATTTGATCAAGTAAAGAAAGGGATGACCAGTTATCCAAAGAGTTAAAGTAAACCTCATAACTAGAAGCAAGCTTCCATAATATTTGAGTCAATTCTAAATGTTATAAATAAAAAAAAGTTGTGCAAAGCACCGATAGACTAGCAATGAGCTTGTGCCAACACATGTAAGCCTCATGAGATAAGGCTCCACCAAGGTGGATAAGAGTCTCCAAAAATCTCCTATTCTTCGAACTATGTTTCCATCATAGGAACTAGCGAGTGGATTCCACCTAAGGGAGCTAGTTATGATGTGGTTTCACTTTAGCCGGTGAAGCCACCCCTTTTCGGTGTGGGGCACACACAGAATTTCATGTTTATCTTACATGATCTATGTCGTTTAATGCTCAAAGAAAGTATTCGATTCACTATAGTCGTGAACCACCTCTTTTCGGTGCAAGGAAGACACAAGACTTGGTTTCACTTTAGACGGTGAACCACCCTTTTTTGGTGTGGGGAAGACACTGGATTTCATGTTTAGCTCACATGATCTAGGTTCACTTTGATCGGTGAACTACCACTTTTTGGTCTGGAGAAAACATTGGATTTCATGTTGTCTCGCATGATCTTAATTCTAAAGATTTCTTTGAGAAAGTAAGAAAGAAAGAAGAAGAAATATAAGTTCAAAGTGAGCTAAGAAACCAAGAGCTTAAGTATGTAAAATCATCTGTTGTTGACAAGAATGAAGTTTTAAAAAGTTATAGGCATGTGCCAAATCAATATATATGCTCCAGTATCTTCATATTATGCAAATGATCAAATAAAGGTCATAACCAAATAAAAGTTGGCTTATAATTACTTCTTGTATTATGCCAATAAAGAGAACAAAACATAATGGCTAATCAATGCCCCATAATCTTTACATTATGCAAATGATCAAATGAAGGGGAATAGCCAAATAAAGAGTGTCTTATAAATATTTCTTATATTATGCAAATGATCAAATAATAGGCATAGCCAATAAATATAGGCTTATAAAGATTTCATGCCCAATTGCAGTTTAATGATTTCCTTAATCTCTTGGATTACTTACTTGATTCATTGTAGGTATGGGACTATAATGAATAGTTGCAGTTGTAAGTAAAACATCAAAGGAGATCTTGGAACTAGACAACAAAAAGAAGAAAAGACTGAAAAATAAACTATGTCTAGAACTTAGAGTTGTCGGCGTAGAGGGAGCAAATTTCTAATTTTTCGTTCGAGTTATTCTAAAATAATGTTCATGATTTTAAGGTCTTATGTTCATATAGAAAAAGAGTTGTGTGATTTGAATGCATTAAAATATGTCATATTCATACCATGATTCACCAATAACGAATTAAGAAAGTCTAGTGACTTCACTTTCCAGAAATGACATGTTGTTATAGGAAGAGCTTTCCTTGATCATGAATAGTCCTTACGTGTATATGTGCATCACCCATACTTAGTACAAGTGTAGACTAACCCTATACTATTATTATTTTTATAGGCGTAGGTCAGAGAGAAGATTGAAGACTAATTGAAGCGGTTTGGACTAGCGATCTTCCAGACATTGGTAGGTCCTCTTAAATTCGAGGATGATACATCTATCATTATAGATTAGCACTTTAGGCATAGCTAGTGGATGTTGTCTTTAGTGTTTCATTTCAGACGTTTGATTCAAAGCTTTATATTAAGGCCGTTTGACAAACTATTATGATATAATGATTCTTTCATTTGAATTGTTTAATCGATTATAGATGGTTGTTTAGTTTGAGATCATTAGAATATTAATCTATATAGTAATCATATTAACTCTATGTATAGTTAAATATGTTTTAAAAGTTTTAAATTTTTCGCAAATTTAACTATATGATTGTGATGAAAGCTAAGAAGAGGCTTGTCTGCGATCTCTAAGAGGTTAACGATGTCGATTGCGTTTGGATTCCAGAATTCGGGTGTGACAAACTTTGTATTAGAGCATGAATAACCAAAAACAATAGGGATGTTGTATC
Source organism: Solanum habrochaites (assembly GCA_027704765.1). Taxonomy (NCBI): domain Eukaryota; kingdom Viridiplantae; phylum Streptophyta; class Magnoliopsida; order Solanales; family Solanaceae; genus Solanum; species Solanum habrochaites. The sequence goes on along the minus strand of JAKWJA010002495.1, from coordinate 17,153,223 downwards.
TCCAGGTACAATGACATTAAGAGTTAGGAACATCGCTATAATGAAGGTTGAGGATGATCTTCAAGAGTTCTTTAGTGAAGTGTACAATGTGTTGATGATCATGTGAATGACGTTTCTTGAAAAAAAGGAATTGAGCGCTTATCAACTTAATGGTGTTTCTGAAGTTTGGTGTAACCAATGCAAGGAGAGGACACCAGAAGATTTGGGTCCAATCAATTGAGAAAAGTTCAAAGTTGCTTTCCTTGGTAGGTTGTTTCCCCTTCAGATGAGGGAGGTAAATGTACTTGAATTTATTAATTTCCACAAAAGAAATATGGATGTCAATGTATATGCATTGAAGTTCACCCAAGCATCTCGATATGTTCCCACCAGGGTTCTCAATCGTATGGAAATGATGAATTAGTTCATTTTAAAAGTTTCTGAAATAGTTCTTAAAGAATGTTGTACCACCATGCGCATAAGAGACATAGACATTTCTCGTCTCATTATTCAAGATAAATAGATCAACGATAAAAAACATAACAAAAAGTCTAGGGAGACAAAGTAGGGTAGAGGCGGTGACGATAACTTTTCATATTCAAGGTCCGATGGACATGGTCGTTCTAAATTTCGACAAAGGTTCTCCATTCAACGTTCCTCCAACACTTATTCTAATTTCAAATAACATGGGTGTCTAACGCTAAGCATCAAATAGGTGATGTATTGGATTCTCATTGTCCATTTGTGCTAGATGTGGATAGAAGCATGATGGTTCATGTTTAGCCTGTTCTAATGATTGTTTTTGTTGTGGTAGGATGGATCATATGATAAAAGAGTGTCCCTACGTTCCTATTAATGAGGGAGATAATTTTAAAAGGGAACAAGTAATCCTTCAATTTTTCGTAGTAGAAATTCAAAGTAAAACATATTTCATGCACTTCAGACTCGTGGCAAACAAGAGGGTTCCCCCGATATAGTTACCAGTATATTGAAAGTCGTCCAACTTTATGTTTTTATTTACTAAACACCGGTGATATATTGATTTTTGTGACACCATATGTGGATATAAGTTTGATTTCCTTTCGTATGTTCTCTATGTCTATGCCTGTTTGTAATTTTTTTCTGTCTAAGAGGGTCTATAGAAAGTATCCCATTTCCTTGTCCCATATAGTACTTTTGTTGACCTCGTAGAACTTGGCATGTTATATTTTTGTGTTATCATTGGTATGGATTTGTTTCATACATGTTATGCTTCTATTAATTGTAGAACTCGTCTAGTCAAGTTCCAATTTTCGAATGAACCCATCTTAGATTAGAAAAGGGGAAATTGTATACCTAAGGGTCAATTTGTTTCTTGTCTTACTACCAATAATAAAATTTCTAAGGATTAAATTTAAAATCTTTTTAGGTTGAGAGATATAAATTTTGAAACCCGTAATCTTGACTCGGTTCCCGTGGTTAATGAATTTGCAAAAGCGTTTTCATATAATTTCCTCATCAAAGGGAAATTTACTTCAGTATTGATGTTCTCCTAAGTATGTAAATTATATGTATTCCTCCTTAGCTAATGATCCCAATACAACATAAGGAATGAAAGGAGAAATCGAATTATTTATTGAATAAAGGATTCAATCGACCAAGTATCACTCCGTGGTGTGCTCCAATTAAGTTTGTGGGAAGGAAAAATGGTTCACTCTATATGTGTATTGAATTGAATAAGGTTACCATTAAGAATAAGTATCTCTCCCAAGGATAAATGATTTGTTTGATAAAATTCATGGAGCAAGTTACTAATTCAAAATTGACCTTGGGTCGGCTTATCACCAATTTAGGGTGAAAGCAGATGGAATTCTGAAGACATATTTTGAAACTTGATATGTTCATTATGAGTTTTATGTAATGTCGTTAGGTTTGACTAATGCACCAACAAAATTAACTGATTTGATGAATGTGGCACTTAGAAGATACATTGACATGTATCTGATTATGTTCATTGACAATATATAGATTACTTCAAGAATTGAGGATGCCCACAGTGACAATATAAGTATTATGTTGAGAGTATTCAAGGACCAAAAACTATTCGTGTCATGTACCCAAAGTACCCCCTATAAGATGGGCCAACCCTTAGGTTGGAACAATTGCGTAGTTGACTCTACAGAGGTCTTGTACTAGCCTACTAGCTATCATTCATCGCATAAGACATGAAAAGTAGTAAAGAATTAAAACTTTCCACGACATTAATAATTATAATAAAATATCTTTTACAAATACTAAAGAGTAATCTCATCTTCACAAGAAAACTTCAAGACACGACTTAAATATCTTTGGGTCACGACCGTTTACATTGAATGAAAATATATGTTAAGTCTTAATAGTAAATACTAGAGAAATATGACCATTCCCTCGAATATATGAGGACATACTTAGTCTTGAGAGAGTCAATTCCCAAGCTTTCCTTCTTTTCTTCAACTTGCCTCCAACCTATACTTATAGATTATAGAAAAGTATGGGGTTAGTACAAATAATGTACTAAGTATGACATATACAAAAACATGCAAAAAGGGACATTTTAGTAGAACTAAGCTTTCATGCAAATTAAGTAAAACCTTCATGAATATAGAAGTGAAATAACACATAAATCATCATTTATCACATAGGAAAGGATTTTCAAGATTTTTAACACAAAAGTCACTTTACAGTGAATGCATAGAAGATTTACAGTAAGCTCAATACAAACCAACACACAATGAACTCACCCCTAGAGGTTTCTCTAACCGAAGTTACCCTATGATTCACTAAGGTAAGACATGAAGGAACCACCCATACATTTCCTTCAATGCACACACCACCCATACAATTCCTTCAATAAACACCCAAGTGACCCTCAAGACTACCCATTATAGGATTACTTCATTGAGGTAACAAGTCCACATCTTATAATAAAATATTAGAGGAACACACTTGTATCTAGAACTCCACGTAAGTACCCTTTCCCAAGTCTACTTGTAAGTTACACAAAGTGCAATGTGAGAATAGCATCCCATACTACTACTCCCACTTTGTGCTCCTTGAGGATTCCATGAGGTTAGGTACACTATATTCACCATTCACAAACTTCATCGTACAAGACATAAATTAAACATTCTTTTCTTAGTATTAAACATTAAGCCACACAACTTCATTATCAATACATAACAACACATTTATACATAAAAGATAAGGATACACCAAGACTCCCCTTTCATATGTCTACTTGTTCAATGGATAAATAGCGTCCCATATCACCACTACCATAAGTAGTACACTCTTTAGGAGACTTAGTTTGTTACATTAATTTGTGGGGATTTTGCTTTAACCGACATAGACCATGAGATCTAGACATGGAATCTTGACAATAACCCCTATTAGATGAGGGATCCCCACTTGCCTAGGGTAGGGTCATCCTCATAGCCTTTACATGGATTCTCCAATAGATACACCTATGTGGGCGCATAGTTAAGGTATAAGGAGATTGCTTCTAAGTAACTCATTCTCTACTAACTAGGAGTACTCATCTTAACAGGTATGCTGGATACAACATCTCAACTTACGAAGTGTATCCAGCTCTTCTTCATATCCTCTCGGTGTTAAACATAATTTCCCCATGCAGTCATAAACATTTGTTACTCTATGTTAAGCAATAACTTAATGCAAACCACATGTCAACTCACGAAGGGTAATCTGTCCCTCAACCTATCTTATAAAATCTATTGGGAGGTAGTGAGGTTTCTACTAAACACTACATCTCAACTCAAGAAGAGTGTTCAGCCCAAGACTCCCCTTTCACATTCGTTAGCTTCATTCATTCATTCATTCATTCAAGTGTGAGTCTCTGTTGGTGTACATATGAGCACACCTTTCACATAATCACCATTTTCGTAACATTACACACATTGCCATACTTCAAATAAACATGTACTTCACTTAGGCATAGTATCTACGAATCACACCTAACAAGCTTTATCAAAACATATCAACAAGAACATCATCATTATCATATTACTTCATACATCAAGCCTTCATTTCCATACTCACAATACACATAGAATTACATATTCACATATTTCAAGTTCACACCGACCACTCATGACAATTCACAATAAGAACTAGACAATATAACAAACTCACCATTCATTCAATCTTTCACCACATGTTCATAGTTTATCCAACAATTTTATCATAAAATAGCCATTGTAGTAACAAAAACACAATATAACTATAAACAAAGTATATTTCTAACATTTTCTAATCATGCTCATTAAATCTATATCATAAGATAGAAGTTTATAAAAAACATAAAGATGTTTTTGATGGGGTTTGAAAATTATAATCATCATTCAAAAATACGAAAAACTAATTTTAATCATCAAAACGTTTTCATAAAAAGACCCACACTCAGAGTCTAGGAATAAAGAAGTTTGAAGTTGAAACCTTTTTCAAATCATTTAGAAGTCACTACTTGAATGAAAGGAAGTTCAAGAATGAATACCATACCTAAATGAGAAGAAACTCACTAATTTTTTAGGAAGAACACGAACACAACCAGCCCTCCTAGACTTTCCTTGAGTCTAAGCTTCTATATGGTTTTGAGAGAGTATTTCTTGAGAGAGGGTTTTGAATATTTGAAATAAGGGTTCTTGTTTAGTTCTAGGACTTAAAATTAATTTAATATACCTAAAGTACCCTAAAAATATCATTCATGGTTCATAAAAGTCTTTGGGTGAGTTTACAAACATCCCAAGCCTTGGCAGTCGTTAACAACTTTTGTAGGACAACATCGACGGACCTAAGCAACAGGGCGTCGATTGAACGATGGTCCATTCTTCTAGGCTCGTTTCCATTGAGGATGTGAAACATGGGGGCTAAGGTCCCACCGCTAAGGGTGGATCTATCCCCAAAATAATGGGGCGTCGTCAAACCTACTGCCCGTACGTGATGGATGTCGATTGGCCAATTTTTGGCAGCTTGTTTGTCAAATCTTGGGTACTACTCTAGGACCCCTTATGGGTATTAAGTGTGGTCATAACCGGACATTGAATCCCTAAACATGGTCATGTAGGTCTTATTATCATCCCACATCAATTTCAAACAAAATGAACACGTAAAACTTGCTAAAATATACTAAGACACACAAGTACTTTTCAAAGCACACCTTTCAAAACTTCACCAATGTGTATACACATCCTAAGGAAATCATTATAAACCATTTTAACAAAAAATTAACTCATGAGACACAACCGAAGCTCTTGTTCGGCCTAGTTCATTTTAGTGTGTTACAATTCGTAAAATTTAGCAAATGTGAGATTTTGTTATGGTATATGGATTTTATTGGTCATATGATTTTAAGCAAGTATATTAAGGTATATCCTAAGAGATATATGTGGTTAAGAATTGTCCTAGATCTCAATCCCCATTGGATATTAGAAGTTTTTTGGGTTCGGCTGGTTAGTACAGAAGGTTTGATATCATTGACTCAAAATAAGTACAAGTTTCTATGGTCCGAAGCATGTGTAAATAATTTTTAGGAATTGAAGGATAGACTTACTTCCGCTTTGATGTTGATATTACCGAAAGAGACATTTGGTTTTGTTGTTTGTTGCAATTACTTGATAATCGGGTTAAGATGTGTCCTTCTGAAAAATGGGAAGGTTATTACCTATTCTTCAGACAACTTAAGATTCATGAGAAGAATAATCCTACATATGATCTCGAACTAGAGGGATTTGTGTTTTCTCTTAAGATTTTGAGACACTATATGTATGGTGTTCATGTGGATGTTTTTACCAACCACATGAGTATTAAATATGTTCTTAATCATTAGTATTTGAATCTACTCAAATGATGTGTCTAGAATTATTGAAGAACTATAAGTATTTTCTATCACCCTAATAAGGAGAATAAGGTGGTGGATGCTTTTAGTTTGTTATTGATATGTAGTGTTCCTCATTTAGAGGATAGTAAGAAAAAGTTCCTTCAAGATGTTCATAGATTTTCCTGATTGGGTGTACGACTAGTTGACTTTACGAAGGTGGTGTTATAGTTCACAACGATTAAAAATCATCCTTTGTGGCAGATATTAATATTAAGCAAGGTCTTGCTCTGATTTTGTTTCTCCGAAGAGGGAGAGAGGGAGTTTTGATATCACAGTCATTTGTCTGTTCCTAATGTCAACGTCTTGAGATAACTTATTTTATTAGAATCCCATATTTTTGGACATTTTTTTCACCCTAGGAGTCAGAAAGATGTATTGTAATTTGTCGGTGATCTATTTGTTGAGTGGGATGAAGAAGGATATTTCGGAACTAGGGGTTAAGTATTCCAAATATCAATAAGTAAAGTTGAGCATCAGAAACCATGAGGTTTATTAGAATACATAATCATTCCTACTTGGAAATGGGAAAAATTGAATATGGATTTCATCGTTGGCTTTCCTGTCACCCGGCAACAGCATGACTCGATTTGTGTTATGGTTGATCGAATGAAAAAATTCGATCATTTTAATCTTATCAAGTTTTATCATTTGACTGATGATTATGCTAATTTTTACTTGAGAGAAATGGTAAAGTTGCATAGAGTGCCTTTCTCTATTATCTACAATCATGGAACTTGGAGATCTTTCCAAAAGTGTCTTGGTACTTGTGTTAAGCTTAGTATGAATATTCATTCACCAATTGATAAGAAAGTGGAGTTTACTATGATAACTTTGGAATATATGTTGAGATCCTCTGTAATGTTTCAATTATAATTGGGATGATCACTTAGCTTTGATTGAGTTTGTATATATGAATAGTTATCACTCGAGTATTGTCATGTCTTTGTTTGAGGCATTATATGGTAAGAGGTATATATTGTCATTAGTTTGGTTTGAAGTGGGTGTGAAGTTACTCTGATAGGAATTGAGTTATTACAAAAGGCTATGGAAAAAATTATGCTGACTAGAGAAAGGTTTAAATGCTTTAAAGTCGATAAAAGTCCTATGATGATGTTAGAAGAAAGATCTTGAGTTTGATGTGAATAATTGGGTTTACTAGAAAATTTCACCCATGAAGGGTGTAATAAGGTTTGGTACAAAAGCGAAGATAAGTCCCTGATATTTTGGCCCACATCAGATTTTGAGGTTTATTGGTAAGGTTGTTTATGAACTTGAATTTTCTAATGAATTGGTATAAGTGCATCTAGTTTTCCATGTCTCCTTGTTGAAAAAATATGTATGTGATTTGACATATATTTTTCCCCTTGAATTTTTGGGATTTAAGGAGAATATTTCTTATGAGGAAGTATTGGTTGAGATTTTAGTCCAGCGATTTAAAAAGTTTAGGAAGAAAGAAGTTTCTTCCATGAAAGTTTTGTGGAGAAATCAATTAGTTGAGGGTGCTACATAGGATCCCGAGCCCGATATAGTGTCATGTTATCCTAATGTTTTTTCCTTCTACCCTACTCTAGCTTGAGGTATTTAGTTCCTCACGACTTACTCATTTAATATCATTTGTCTAAGGTATTCCCATAATTTATTTGTTTATGCACGTTCATGTAAGATCTTATGTTTTTTGAGAAAATGAGTTAACTAGATTGATTTCTATATGTTTGTGTCCATTTGAGTATGAGTTGCATATACATTTCTTATATAATGTTTTGAAAATGGTTTAGCTTGGAGTTCATGTTTCTTCCTCGATATGTGCACTTATGTGATTGAAATCATGTTGGGCTGTTAGGCTATGTTCCTACCTTCCTTATGATGTCTTGAATCTCATTCAAGGACGAATGATCTCAAGGGGGAAACAATGTACACCATAGATTTAACAAAGGGTTAAATTTAAGCTTTTAAGATATTTAGTGTCACTTCCTACGGTTCAATCCATGGCCCGTGGAAGAACCCATGAACCATAAGTATGGTATGTGGTTGTCAAGTCATGTTTTCAAAAAGTGTCAAGTTTTTTGTATTTTCAACGGTTCACCCGGACGGTCCGTCGTCCAATGTACAATTCGTAGGTAGGCCTCCTAGGTGAGTCCCAAACTTAGTGAGATTTTGAAGTTGAAAGTTGAGGACCATGGTTGGGACCCATTTCCCGTAGACTGGACCATGGATCATGGGTGGGTCCCATCACTACGAGTCCTAATTTTTGAGTCTCTCACACCAAATAACGAACGACCAGGACCATCCATTTGTTGAACCACATGTCGTGGGTCATCACCATTGATGGTGTTAGTAATTATTTCAATAGGGACTTTTTGGTCATTTTCCAAATTATTCTAACCTAATATTATGTCCTTTTACCCTTCACTAAAACCCCTATTGAAGTGTTTTAACCCCAAAAATTTCCCCAATTAAAATCATTCTCTCAATTTTACAAAAGAAGAACAAGTCGTCCTTCCAAATATTTCTCTCTCTACAAATCTTGAAGAAGAAGGGTCCAGGTTACTATTTGCAAGTCAAGTCTCCTAATCCTTCGTTGAAGTTAAGCAATTTACATCTAGGTATGATAGTTTTCATCTATGCAACCCTTTCCTCTACAAATTCCCTTAATTCTCCAATTCACAAAGTTAGAATTCCCGAATTGAGTTAGGGATTTCTTCCATTTTAGGTTCTCTTTATTATTGATTTAATTGATTGATTTATGATCCTTTATGCATGATTGGAGTTAATATCATTTCATGATAGACCAATAACCCATGTCAACCCATGTTTCCTTCATATTGATGATTAAAAGTGGGCTATGAACCATGCAAGAAGAATTATGAAATTATATATGTTCTTATGAAGTTCATTTAAATCATTTAAGGATACTAAGAGAGTGAATTATCAATGATGTTGTTTTTATTGTTCTGATGTTGAAAGGATTTCTCATAATATATAAAATCATAAAAAGGATTCTTAAGGTTGAAGGTTTTCTCACCTAAAATGAAACATTTCTAAGGACCTAGTCCAATGTTGAGGCAAGACGATAACCCATGCTCTCTAATTGAAAAACAGGAGGCGATTACCTATGTCACATGATGTAGGGAGAAGAGGATATTATCCATACTACATTAAGAGTTAATATTAATATGACTAACAACGTCACATCGGGGGAGTACTCACTGAAGTAACGGATGTCGTCATCCTCAAAGAGGACTAAGACTAACCTCTTAACATTCATCATTACATTTTATAGGTTAAATTGCGGAAAATTTCAAACTATATAAAGATATTCTAATATAAAGTGTAGGATAAGTCTCACATATAAACAATCTAAATTGAGTATAGCATTCGGTCATAGACCTTACTCAATTACAAATAAAGCCACATATAGGCATATACAACAATTTTCTTCAAATGAAAGGGAAAGAACTAAACGAACTTAAACCAGAACAATATCAATAGATACATAGTGGCATGTTCCTCACAAGGTGAGGATCTACCAAACTTGGGGAATGATAATACTAGTTATATTCAAATTCCCTATGTAGAAGCTCAACTGCCGGAACCTACATAATTGTACAAACATAGAAATATGGGTTAGTACACCACTTGTACTATGTATCGAAACATGAACATAAAACATTTGAAAGAGTACATGAGAAAGGGATATTTACTTTTATAAGACATTCTAAGTCATTTAGAAACCATTAGTGCACACACAGGAGAGCATATACCACATAAAGACCACATTAGCATAACTCAATTTCATAATTAATACACCATAACATAAGGACCATGTATAACACAACACCAACAACATTTATCTATAACCAAGTTAACATGTATACTAGCATACTTGAGTACATAGTCAAACAAATCTAACATCATGCTATAACAACAAGGCATATATAAGAGTTTATATTATTACCACATATACAGGACACTCACGAATAACCCATCATAAAGTCTACAAGTGCAATGACCAAGGAAAGCTCCATAACCTTACTTCAAACGAGTAAACCAAATAAACGATCATAAGCAATGCCTATCATCCCGTTACATATCATTAAGAGCAATCATCATCATAAGTAGCAATATAGATCATTAGCATTTTTCATACGTGAAACTAACATCATATATGATCATCAACATGGAAAGTAAACATATGCATAATCATTTATTTTATAGTCATAAGAACAACCTCCTAGGACTTCCCCAAAAGACAACTGGTGCAATGTATATGTAGAGTCTCATACCCCTACCTAGACTAAGGGAACCCCTCAAGTCACCCTAGTTAGTGTTCACTTTATTATTTAATTTTACTTTTGTTAACACTTGCCTTAACAAACATACACCATATGATCTAAATGTGCAATCCGGTGTCATGAATCCCTACGCCGAAATAAGGTGGACTACCTACCAAGGTAGTACTACAACATGAACATAGAACTCTAGGTGGATCCAATAGCTAGTATTCCTATTGGGAAAACATATTTCAAGAACTGGGTTGGATACTTAGGACCCTATTTATTCACATTGAATTATAGTCTCCAATCTCATGAGTATCAAACTGAACCTACCTTTCCATATTTTTAAGGGACACACCACACATTTATTTTTCTCGGTGATAAGCTAGAGTCCCTTTTTGAAATGTCTTTAAGCCTTTATTAATCATCATAACTTTGTTTAGGCATAGGAGACTAACCCCTTGTGTATTCATATCATTATCTCTTAGGAATTGCATTAGAATGTCCTTTAAATACAACACTCATATGTGATAGCAAGACATTGTCATAATCATGTCCTAAGAAGGTACATAGGCAATTCATAACAAACCTTATATCATTACATATTAACATAATGTCACATCTTCACATAATCAAGACATTTCATTCACATCATAATACCAACACCTACATAATACAATCATAATATGTAGTTGAACTTTATCACCAATTACAAGTCGTCACAATTGAAGTAAAGGTTTAAGATCACAATGTCTTACCAATTCTCCTTCAAAAGCAATCATCATTAGTATTACCCTCAACCACTCCAATTTTATCATCAACAATTGTAATAACATCATTCAACAGTTATTAATACAATAACTAAGTTAATTTCATCAATACTAATCAATTCAACATAAGTTCATAACCTAGGGCTAGGGAATTTGGGTTAATTCATGATCTATTCCACATACTAGGTTAATTCATCAAGAGCTATCATTCATCAATCATACATCATAATCTAATCATAATAACCAAAACAAACCATAAACAATTCAATTTCAAATACCAAATTAGGATTAGAAAGAAACCCATATGAAATCATCTTTTTGAAAACCAATTTGGATGAACCCTTTGAGGAATGGAATTTGAAAGGTGAAAGGTTTCAATAACTTGATATCCTTCGAAGATTGACGGTGAAAAGAGACTTTTTTGCTGTCCTAGAACCCTTAGACCTTATCTGGTGAATCATTCGGCGGGTTATATCAACAGAAGAAAAAAAGATATTTCCAGCTTTTTGTTGATCAGGAGACACCTTGATTTGAAATGGGGAAAAAGAAATTGCAATCCTCTACCTCACCAATCGGACATGTTGCCAAAATTCTACAAATACAAAATCGATGAAAACATTCCCATATTACTGAACTGATTTTTTATTATTCTTGCCCCTTGAGTTCGGTTTTCCTTTAATTGTTCCTAAAACTCAAAGAAATCCTAGTCTTCTATGATGTCTTCTATGGGAGAGAAATTATATAAAACGAAGAGAAAATTAAGTATGGGAAAAGTGATGTGTTTAGTGGGGTTTAGGCTTAGGGTAGTTTATATAGTTTCTTAAATAATCTTATTGACCAACCGTTAACCCCTAATTGAACCCCTAAAGACTTAATTAAATGAAACAATTAAAACTTAATAGGAAAAGTGCAGGATTGACATATGAGACCACGACCTACGGTCCATAGGTCAACTTACGCCTTTCCCCCCAACCGTCCTGCACATCCGTTGATGTTTTAAGAGACTAGTCATTTGTCCACTTTTGGAAATATGTCTAAGTGGTGGTTGACAGATGCATTGATTCCCCGTCGATCCACCTACCCCTCGTCACCTGCAACTCGTAGGTAGACACTGCCTCGAGGCAACTTCTTGCCTGAAATGGAAGGGTCCTCCTCAAGGCCCACTAGGGTGGTCCTTGGGAAGTTGTACCCAGACGTTTTGACCCTAAACATATTCTAATGCATGTTTAACACCTTCCCATAAAAATTCGTTAAATTCCGACTCCTAAAACCATGTGAAAAAGGCTAAGGCACACTAGCACGTCTTTCACTAGTCTCCGGATGTCATGGACGTTTCTTGACGTCTTGACTCTAAAGCTTCCTACATTACTTATAAACATTATTTTTTCCCCGGAAAATAGTGTTAATAACCTTATACACTCATGCGAGGCTCTAGATTAGGTCTTGTACTTTTGGTGTGATACATTATCCCCCCCTAGGAACATTCATCCCCGAATGACACTAAAATCTTTTGAAAGGAAAGGATACACTCAATACTATCAGTCCAACAATCAAAAACATAATCAAGACATGAGTTACAACTCAAATGAACATATCAATATGGCATTTGCACAAAGCAACTCAAAACATCCTTTAACATATATAAGGGCTGAACATCAGAACTTGAGCAATTTCCTTCTCACCAACAACATGAGTTCAACAACACATAAAGAGTCACTTATGCCAAAAAACTCTTTCAAATAACATCAACATTCCCAATAACATTTCATTAAGGTAACAAGATACCAAGTTCACAAGCAAGTGCAAATCCAAGCAAAAGAGAATATTTTTTTGATGAAAATCTCATTTTAGAAAAACTTCTATTATTTTTGTGCGCATCTTTGCAAAGAAAGTAAAAATTCAATTGTACTCATTATTTTATAATTAATAATAAAAGTTAACCTTAATTAGAAAAGAGATGAGGATTACAGGACTTCATGTCAGACTCGACCTCTAATGTTGCTCCCTCAACTAGGTTGTTCTTCCATAACACCTTTATGGAAGCTACCTCCTTGTTCCTTATCTTCTTCACTTGTTGATTAACGATTTTAACTATAATCTGTTCATATGACATATTCTCATCCACACCTATACCTTCAATAGGAGCAATGGCATCGGGGTCACCAATGCACTCCTTAATTATATATATGGAATACTGGATGAATTGAAGCTAGCTGACTAGGCAATCTCAACTCTTATGCAACCTTGGAAACTCTATGCAAAATTTTATAGGGACCCACGTAACTAGGATTCAACTTCCCTTTCTTGCAAAATCTCATCACCCCTTTTATGGGTGAAAGTTTAAAATACACTTTATCACCTTCTTCAAACTCTTAACTCTTCTCCTATTGTAGACATAAGACTTTTGCGGGCTATAGGATGTTTTCAACCAGTTCCTTATGATATGAACTTTCTCCAAAGTCATATAGATCAATTCGCGACAAAAAGTGAGGACTCGCTAAATTGAAACCAACCAACCGGAGATCTGCATCTCCTACCATACAAAGCATCAAAAAGAGCCGTGGATATAGTTTAATGCTAACTATTTTTATAACAAAACTCAACCAAAGGCATGTGTTCATTGCAACTTCCCTTGAAATCGATTACACAAGCTCTAAGCATATCCTTAAGGGTTTTAATAGTGCGCTCCTCTTGACCATCTTTTTGGGGATAAAAAGTTCTGATTAACTTCACTTACGTACCTAACACTTTTAACAACCTCTAAAATTGAGATGTAAATTTAGAACCTCCATCCAAAATAATTGATAAAGGGATACCATGAAGACTCACAATCTCATTGATATAGATCCTTGCATACTCTTCTGCCAAATAAATACACTTAATGGGGATAAAGTAAGTGGATTTCGTCAAACTATCAACAACCACCCATATAGAGTCATTATCGCTTCGTGTCCAATACAAAACCATTACGAAGTCATATTGATGTCTTCTCACTTCCAAGCAGGAATTTGTATTTCTAAAAATAAGTTATCAGCTTTTGGTTCTCAACTTTCATTTGTTGGAAATTTGGACACTTTGCAACAATTTATGCTATGTCCCTTTCCAAGACATCCCACCAAAATACTTCTCTTAGTTCATGATGCATCTTAGAAAAACCCAGATAAATCAAAAAATGGGAACCACGGGTTTCCTCAAGGATCTAGTTTCTTAAATCATCCACATTGGCTACGCACAACCTCTCTTGGTACTCAAAAGACCATCCCCCTAAGGAGAATGACTCATTAAGCTTTCCAAGAACCGATTCATTTAAGTCCATCAATGATGGATCAAGGTGTTGGTCAGATTTTACCTCAACCACCAAAGAAGACTAGGAGTTATGATGAAACATATAACCACCATTAGGAGAATCTTCAAATCTCAAACCCAAACGGGCCAACCTATGAACATCTTTCACTAATTCTTTCTTTCCCTCTTCAACATGAGACACACTACCAATAGTCATATGATTTAGAGCATCCGCAACCACATTGGAATTGCTAAGGTGGTAGAAAACACTGATGTCATAATCTTTCAATAATTCCAACCAACTTCATTGTCGGAGATTCAACTCCTTTTGATTAAACACAAATTAAAGAATCTTATGGTCAGTATAGACATAAACATGAACACCATGTAGGTAATGGATCCGTATTTTCAAGGAAAAAACCACGGCCGCTATCTCAAGATCATAAGTTGGTAGTTTTTCTCATGAACCTTAAGTTGCCTAGAAGCATAGGCTATAACCTTCCCGTGTTTCATATAGAAACAACCCAGTCCCACTAGGAATGCATCACAATATACAACAAAACCCTTTGTACCCTCTGGTAAAGTCAACACCGAAGCGGTGGTAAGCCTATCTTTCAAGATTTAGAAGCTTCTTTCACTAGTCTCCAACCACTAGAATTTAACATTATTTTGGGTCGAAGTATTCAAAGGGGATTAAATGTACGCAAAATCATCTACAAACCTCCTATCGTACCCGGTTAGACCCAAGAAACTTCTTGTGTTGGCTGGAGCCAATGATCTAGGCCAATTTCAAACCGCCTCGATTTTCTTTAGATCAACCTATACACCTTCACTAGAGAATACATGGATAAGAAACGCCACTGACCTTAACAAAAGCTCACAATTGCTATACTTGGAAAATAGTTGGTGTTTCTTCAATACTTGTAACACTACTCTCAAACGCCCCATATGATCACCCTCATTTTTCAAATACAACTAGATGTCGTCTATGAAAACAATCACAAATGAATCTTTGTAGTTTTAAAACACCCTATTCATTAAGTCCATGAATGTCGTTAGGGAATTATTCAACCCAAAACACATCACCTCAAACTCATAGTGACCATATCTTATTCGAAATGTCATTTTTGGAATATCTTCATCTCTCACCCTAAGTTGGTGATATCTCGACCTCAAGTCAATCTTTGAAAAGTATATTGGTCCTTGGAGTTGATTAAACAACTTATTAATCCGAGGGAGAGGATACTTATTCTTAATGGTCACTTTATTGAGTTTCCGATTGTCAATACACATCCTAAGAGACCCATCCTTCTTCTTTACAAATAGAATCAAAGCACCCCATGGGGAAATACTAGGTTGAATGAAGACTTTTTCTAGTAAATCCTTGAGTTGAGCCTTCAACTCTTTCAATTAGGCGGAGCCATCTGATAAGGAGGAATTGAAATGGGCTTCCTATCCGGTAGCAAGTAAGTACCAATGTCAATTTCCCATTCGGGAGGGATTCCAGGAAGATCATTAGGAACTTCGTAGTCTAAATCTTTGACTCTCATAATATGGTATAAACACCCTTTAGATATCATCTTACAAGCCTTTAGACAAGAAATGATATGATCTCTATGAATAGAACTTCCTTCCTTCCACTCTGCGATGGCTTAATTAGGAAAATGAATCTTGACATCAAAATCAACCATATCAAGTTATACTAATTCAACATGAGTAATTCTATTGGGCAACGTTATAGTAAAATTTCTGTACATCCTTTTTGCATCCACCGACTCACCTACTTGGGTAGTCACCATAAAAGGTTCATTCAAGATATCGGTCAAAATATCAGAATTTGGAGCTAATAAAAGAGACCAAATGACATGGTACCACCCGGATCAAGTAAAGCATAAACATTTATAGAGAAGACTGGTAACATACTGGTCACCAGATCGGGAGAACTCCCTTGTCACCCCTAGAACGGAGAGCATAAAAGTGATTCTTTCTTGGAGAATCAACATTAGACCCACTCTCTTGATCTTTCCCACCACTCTTTTCTTTCCCCTTCACATTAGGGAAATCCCTAACCTTGTGACCCTTTGTTCCACAAATAATGCAATTTCCAATCCTAACTAGACATTCACCCCAGTGTTTATCATTTGGTGACTTTATACTTCTATACTTTTGGGACTTAGGGTTAGACACCCTATCATTAGGATCCTTGTGAAATTAGGAAAAGACTTGATTGGAGAACCACTTATTTAATCGAGGCTTATCTTGAATTTCCACTTGCTGAGAATGAACCATTAGATGATATATATTCATATTATCATGAAGCATACCCGAATGACATTCTTCCACCGAGTCATAAGACACTCCCATAAGGAAACAACTCATCTCATTCCTTGGGTTAGACACCAACTGTTTTACTTAATAATATATATTAGTAAAAATGACTAAGTTTCTAAATATTAATTAATCTTATGATTTAAGAGAAATTGAATTTTCAAAATAATAGAGTCTCCATTTAATTTTTTAGTAAAAATCATGAAAAAAATTTATAATTATTTTAAAAATATTTAAACAGATAAAATAAGTTGGAAAAGGGTTCGTTTGATAAGCTTGATTTAACGCACAATTTTGAAAGAATTCAAAAGCTACTATCTGATATTTAATTATGAAGAGATCGAAATGCTCAGAAATAAGATTTATGACAAATTACGAAACATGACAAAACTATTTAAAATTATAACTTGCAAAATAATATATATATATATATATATATATATATATATATATATATATATATATATATATATATAATATATATCTATATGTATGTATATATATATAATGCTTTTTCTTGAAATTTAATGAAACTAATATTTTAAATCGATTTGGAATTTTGGAAGCTCGATATGAATAATTTATTTGGATAGGGTGAAAATTGGATGTCAACACCAAGGATGGAGCATAATTAGACAATTTTTTAAATTTAAAGGAATGTGTCGAGTACACTCATACCTCCTTCACAAAGGTTAATGAATTCTTCAACGTTAGCTTCCCCAAACTCCCTAGCAAAGAAATGACCAAGGAAAGCTCTCTTGAAGATCTCTTAAGTCACCAAACCACCTCGTAGCAACCTATTACCTCTCCATTGGGTGTTCCAAGTTTTCGCCACATCTTTGATTTGAAAGAAGGCCAACACGCCCTTTTTACCCGTATTCACCCCCATAGTAAATAGGATCTTATAGACCTCATCTAGGAAATCTTGAGGGTATTCATCCTCTCTTTATCGGTAGATCATAACATGGTTCATCCTAGTAAAGTCTCTTAAACGAGATGCTATAGTGATAGAATGATGAGGCACATGGGGTCCTACCTCCCGATTCACTTGAGTCGGCATGGCTTGGACTTGAGACGTGACAACATTAGCTTATGAAGTCATGGCTTAGGCCAAATTGATAAAAGATGCCCTTATCTCTCCATCGGTGGAGGAACAACTGGAAATGATCACCCATATCAACTTGTTGAAGTGAAGGGACTTGATTGTCTTGTGGAGGAGCTTGGATGTCTTGAGTCCCAAAATTAGCAATCCCTTCCTCGGCCCTTCATGATGATTTCCTTCGAGTATTCATACATATAACCACAATAAAATTTTTAGGTTAAAATAACACATATAGTAGACTCAAGAGGCACGACATAGGATCACAAGAACGATGAGAATTTCCTAAGCATCATATAGTCTCTCATTCATAAGTTTTGCACGCTTCAAAATTATGAATAAGAATCTACATAGAGGTGGTTTATTGAGATATTCATCCTAAAGATATTCAACCTCATGTTCAGATACCATGTTTTTCACATGCGTGGAGCACCCCCTAAAAGTAACTAGTGTCATCGTCCTCGAAAATAACTAAGACTTATATATTTGCATTCATCATTACATTTCATAGGTTAAATTGCGAAAAATTTAAAACTTTTCATCTACTTATATATTGAGGTATACATAGACTCTCACATATAAAGTTCTATATATGCTTCTACTTTTATTTCACATACATAATATATAAATATGTTCTAATAAGAAATCAAGGATAAATCTTCACATATAAACCATCTAAATCGAGTATAAAATTCGGGCATAGGCCTTACTTCATTACAAATAAAGCCACATATAGGCATATACATCAATTTTCTTCAAATTAAAGCAAACGAACTAAAATTCCTTAAAATAGAACAATATCAATAGCTAGATAGTGTCATCGTACTCGAAAAGTGAGGACCTACCAAACTTTGAGAATGAGAATCAAAGTTATCTGCAAATGTCCCTTCCAAAAGCTCAACGGCTGGAACCTACATAATTATAGAAACATAGAAATATGGGTTAGTACACCACTTGTACTAAGTACGGAAACATTAACATACAACATTTGAAAGAATGCATAAGAAAGGGACATTTACTTTTAGAAGACATGCTAAGTCATTCAGAAACCTTTAGTGGAAACATAAGAGAGCATATACCACATAAGGATCACATTAGCATAAGTCATGTTCATAATTAATACAACTTAACATAATGACCATGTAGAACACAAGACACACATTATTTATTCATAACTAAGTCGACATGCATATTGGCATACTTGTGTACATAGTCAAACAACTCTAACATCATGATATAACAAAAAGGAACATATAAGAATTTATATCATTACCACACATACAAGACCCTAAATCATAACCCATTATGAAATATACAAGTGCAATGACCAAGTAATGCCCCATAACCTTACTTCAAACATGTAAACGAAATAAAGTATCATAAGCAATGCCTAACATCTCATA
The DNA here is from genome assembly GCA_027704765.1 of Solanum habrochaites. Lineage (NCBI taxonomy): Eukaryota > Viridiplantae > Streptophyta > Magnoliopsida > Solanales > Solanaceae > Solanum > Solanum habrochaites. Next base: position 17,134,171 of record JAKWJA010002495.1, on the reverse strand, counting down.
ACATATCATCAAGAGCAATTGTCATCATAAGTAGCAATATAGACCATTAGTATTGTTCATAAGTGAAACTAACATCATATAGCATCATCAACATGTATAGTCAACATATGCATAATCATTTACTTTATTGCCATAAGAAAAAACTCATAGGACTTTCCTTAAAGCGAACTATTGCAATGTATAGGTAGAGTCTCATACCCCTACAAAGACTAATTCAACCCCTCAAGTAACCCGAGTTACTCTTCATTTTATTATTTGTTTTTACTTGTGGAAATACTTTTCTTAACCGACATAGACCACAAGATCTAAATGTTAAATCCGGTGTCATGAAACCCTATTCTGAAAAAATGTACACTACTTGACAATGTAGTAACAAAAAATGAACATAGCATTTTAGGTGGATCCACTAGCTAATAATCCTATGAGGGAAACATAGTTCAAGAACTAGGAGATATACTTGGGACCCTCTTTATTCACATTTCATTATGATCTCCAATCTCATGAGTAGCATAGTGAAACTACCTTCCTACATAATGGAGGGACACACCTCACATCGAGTTCACTCGGTGCTAATCTTGAGTCCCTTTTTGAAATGTCTTTAAGCCTCTATAAATCATCATAGCTTCGTATAGGTTATAGGAGACTAACCCCTTTCATATTCATATCATTAGCTCATTAGGAATTGAATGAGAATGTCCTTAAAATTCAACCCTCATATGTGAGATAACACATTATCATTGTCTTGTCCTAATAAGGCACATAGGCAATTCATAACCAACTTTATATCATTATATCTTAACATAAGATCACATCTTCACATAATAAAGACATTTCAATTCAATCATCATACCAACACCGACTTAATATAATAACAATATAAATACCTCAATTGAACTTCACCACCAAGTACAAGTCATCAAATTGAAGTAAAGGTTTAAGATCACACAGTCTTACCAATTCTCTTTAAAAAGCTATCATCACTGGTATTACCCACAACAAATCAAATTTCACCATCAGTAGTTGTAATAACATCATTCAAGAGTAATTACCACAACAACTAAGTCAATTGCATCAAATACTAATCAATTAAACATGAGTTCATAACCTAGGGTTAGGGAATTCAGGTCAATTCATGATCTATTCCATATACTAGGTTAATTCATCAATACCTATAATAATTGACCAATAATACATCATAATATAATAATAATAGGAAAAATAAACCATAAAAAATTTAATTTAGAAGATCAAGTTCTGATTAGAAAGAAATCCATATGAAATCATCTTTTTTAAAACCAATTTTGGAAGAAACCTTTGAGAAAGGGATCCCTAAGGTGAAAGGTTCCAATACCTTGATATTCTTTGAATATTGATGGTGAAAATAGACCTTCTTTCTGTTGTATAAACCTTAGACCTTAGTCTTTTATAGAGTCGTCTTTGGGAGAGAGAAAGTAGAGAGAAAGAAGAGCAATTTGGGTTAGGAAAAAGTGATGTATTAATTGGGGTATAGGCTAAGGACAGTTAATATAGTTTCTTAAATAATCTAATTAACCAACCCTTAACCCTTAATTAAACCCCTAACTTACTAACTTAATTAAATGAACCAACTAAAACTTAACAGGAAAAATGCAGGCTTGACCTATGAGACCACGACCTATATGTTGGTTAACGATCGCATCTACGCCCCGTCGATCCACCTATGCCGCCTTGCCTGCAACTCGTAGGTAGACACTGCCTCAAGGAAGCTTCTTGACAAAAATGGCAGGGTTCTCCTCAATGACCCTTGGGGTGGTCCTTGGAGATTTGTATCCGCACGTTTTGACTCTAAATATAATTTAATACGTTTTTAACACCTTTCCATCAATTTTTTATTAAATTGTGACTCCTAAAACCTTGTGAAATAGGCTAAGGACTCTAACGCCTCTTTCACTAGTCTGCGGACGTCATGGACGTTTCTTGACGTCTTGACTCCAAAACTTCCTCGTTGACTTATCAACTTTATTTTTGACCTCAAAACAGTATTACAAATCTTATACACTCATGTGAGTCTCTAGATTGGGTCTTGAACTTTTGGAGTATACAAAAAACTATCATGTTGATGTTATGCTTGGTACCCAGTGGACAAATGGCGTTTACGCATGTCCCGTAAACTATGTGCAAACATATATTTTCTAGATAAGACATCATCTAGTGGATCCACATAAGATAGAAGCTTAAGGTCCTTAGTTTGGCAAGTAGGACACCCCTTTACAGTATGGGAGACACAGGATTCCATGCCACTAGCTGACATGGTCTTACATGGAGGTTAAGGGTACTTCCACCATGAAGGTTATTATGAACTAAGATTACTTCAAAGAATTATATAATACATGTTTAAGATGATGATTATATACATTAACATGGTTTATAACTCATATCTTCTGACTATTTATTTCATGATTTTGCTTGGTTATTTTATCTCATGAAGGTATCTCTTTTAAGTATGTTTTTGAATGTTTTATTAAAGACAATCATTTTTGGTACCTATTTTGTACGAACGCATAATATTCACTATATTTCCACAAATGGAGGGTTTGACAGTCAGAGTTTCCAATTTTGTGGCTAGAGTCATTGAGGAGTTTTCGAGCTTTGGTGAGTCCCACATTTCAAGGACTGGACACTCATTATTTTTCAGTCTTTCCTTACTTTAAATTTTGGAACATGTTGTACCGGGTATGCCCAGATTAATTCTAATGTGCTAGATGACTTTGAGACGATGGTTAAAATTCTACATTTCTCTATAAAACTCGGATATGTTGAAACTATCTTTTAAAACTTATTATTCTATTTGTTGAATAATACAATATAAGTAGATATTATGGGGCATCTCAGGGTCTTATATGTAATGTTACACCTAGGAGCTACCTTTGGTTGTGACAAACTTTGTAATCAGAGCACAAGGTTTAGAAATATTCTAGGAAGTCTCATGAGCCATGACAAGTAGAGTCTTGTTCATGAGTGTGAAGCGTGCCACACTTATTCTATTTGTTGTACTCATGATTTCCAAGTTGCTTGTATGGAGCCTCTCAGGTACTTATACTACATGTTACGCCTACTGGCTTCCTTGGGTCGTTAAATGTAGTAAATATACATTTTCTTACTTTTTGTCAAATGTTCCTTGTATTAATTAACATTCCTTTTTCATTTTTCTTTCAAATCAAGAACTTGAAGTAACTGGGTTGAATTTGATTCCTCCAATTTTTATTTTGGGGAATATGAATGGAAAATAACAAAAAATTAGGCTTGAAGATCTAAGAAAAAAACAACAGAAAAATACTTGTTTACCAAGCCTAGGACAATTGTTTATAAGGTTATAGATTTGCAAAATTATAATTCGTTCAATTTGTTTCACCGTTTGTGGGTTGGCTATTTTTTTTATGAAAAAGAAGTTTTATGTGTCTATGAATAGTGTCTTCATAATTTTATACACAATTGTGGTGGTAAATATTGGTTAGTGTTGTTGTCCTTTTATGGTTTATTTTAGTGCGCTTTTCAGTGCTTGCATTTTACTAACCCTATTTCTTTTGAAAATTGACCTCAAAGTTTCAATAGAGATAATCTGCTAATAGTAATGTGAAGAAAATTGAAGTTCTAAGATATAAGAAGCTAATGATAAACGTGTGGATCAAGAAATTTTAGGGGAGAGGTTTTATCAGAAGCCTACAAAAGCATAAAAAGAAAATACGTCACTTTGAATGTCTTCACAAGATAGTTTAGTTTTCCCTAAAAATGCTTTTGTAGTTATGTAAGTTATATGTTTTTGTCCCTTTATATCTAATCAAAAGTTCATTGTATTTGTCATACGTGTTTTAAGAATGATTTGCCTTTAGGTTTGTACAATAAATTAGATATATTTGACATAACCTCAATACAAAAGTTTTTTTCTTAGAAGATGCACAATATTTCTTGCAACATTTCAAAAACATATGTTAAATAGGTAAGGACGTTATAGAATATTTTAAGGATTCAGTTTCTTGGGTCATAATGACACTACTACACCCCACATAAAGGTAAGCCTAACCCCACAGCCTAGAAACACAAATCATATCCTACCTCGTCTAAGAAAACAGAAATGGAAGTGGGTACAAGTAAAGAGAAAAAGGAGAAATAATATTTATAAATACAACAAAATAACTCAAAATGTAGCATCAAACCAATGCATGAAGCAATATTTATGCCACAAAAGTGAAATCAGGTGTAAAATGCAATACATTCTATCACAAACATCTAAACAATACTAGTTAACCTACTAAATAAACACAATTAATACAACCGCACTCCTATAGCGACGTAAACTAACCTGAACTCCAGATGGTCCTCAACTAACTCCTTGGGGAAAAAAATTTCAAAACATTCAAACCAATAAAAGCACAACAAGCACACCAACATCATGAAATTGAAGAAATAACAAGGAGTTCAACAAATCAATAGGAAATACTTCAAAGATCGATGCCTTACCTGTATGTATTACCCAACAACAGAAAATGCCAGCTAATTCCAATCTAAAACTACGACATGCCACTAAGGTGTCAAGCTCTAACAAAAGGGTACCCAAATAATAACAATCACTAAAAGAAGCAAATAGTAACTAAAAAGGATTGCTAATGTAACACTTCAAAAATCCAAGACATGTTCCAGAGCCTAACATAAGTATACTAAGGTTTAGACACTGTTTTAAGGTCCATTTTAATTAATACAAGTAATTTAGGAAGTCTAGAAACCAGAATGCCAAAGAACATCCATGACGATCGGAAAATAGTTCAATGAGGTACTAGCGTGCCTTAGCGTATTTGACTAGCTTTTATGAGTTAAAAATTCATGAAAGTTGGTGGAAGGGTGTCTAACATATGTTTAAGTTGATTCATGGTGAAAACATCTGGGTAAGAATCCCCCAGGACCAACCAAAGGTTCTTGAGGGGGACCCTTGCATGTTGGAGTCAAACACTACCTGGGCAGCGTGCACACACGAAAGTCCATCGACGTAATGTCTGTGGATCAACGGGGCATTTATTCCATCCGTCGACCAACATTTAGACAATTCCTTGAAGGACCTCTTTTGAAAAGTCTCTGTATCAAACCAGGGATGTAAAGCACAGAAGGGGGTAGGAACTGTCGACTCACAGATGGACCGTTGGTTGAGGTCTCTTATGTGACAGGGTCAATTTTCCGGACATTTTGACTAAGTACAAATTAGTTAATTAAGGGGTTAGGTTGTAATTTAGGGTATTAGGTATCCCTAATTAATTTAATTAAGATCTAATTCACCTTTGAGACCTCTTTCCACAAAATTGATTTTTAAGTTGAGTTTTCAAGTGGGTTTTCATCCAATACAAAATTGATGTTATGAGTTGATTTGTTTATGATTTATTTTTGATATTATGAATAAATTAAAATTTATTATAACCTAATTATTATTTATCTTGATGGTTTGGTCTATTTTGTTGAAGATGACCTTTACCCCTTAACCCTAGGTTTTGATATTGATATTAACTAGATTGTATTGGTTCAATTAACTTGGTTATTGGTTAAATTAATATTATATGATGTTGTTACAATAATAATTAATGAATTCGTTTGAATTGTAGTCTTTCATGCTAGGTCTTTAGAAGATGATCAAAGTTATGAAGTATGTTGTGAATTGACCTAAGTATCTTGTCTTAAGCTACGATCTAGTATTGAGTTGTGATGTAGTGTTTTTTCTAGCCTTGTTATCATTTTGGTTGTTGACTTATGATTATGTATACCAAAATCAGGTTGGATTGATGGTTTGTGGTTAGACCTTGATGATGAACTATGAAAGAGACTTGGTAAGTCTTATGATCCCTATCCTTTACTTTAAATTGTCTTTACTTGTGATTAAGTCATGATGTTGTATTGGAGTATGCCTTGTATTAGTATGGGTAAGGTGTTATGATGTTGAATTGAAATCTATTGATTATGATTGTGAGGTGTTAGCTTAAGAATAAATGCTATAAGGATGGTGAATGGTTTACCAATAAGACTTATCATGATATGAGAATGTTAATGTGCTAACTTCACCTATACAAATGTAATGAAAGGACAAAACTCATGCAATTCTTATTGAGCTATGATGATGGTGAATATACAAGGGTTAGACTCTACAACCTACAATAAGTTATGATGATTAATAAAGACATTAAAGATATTTCAAAAAGGGATTTTAGCTTAGCACTTAGTGAACTTGATAATAGGAGGTGACGACTTTCCATAAAGGAAGATCTACCCTATAATTCCACACGTGGTGCTGACTCCCTTTTGAGGGATACTCATCCATGTTATAAGAGGTGTTGACTCCCCTATGAGGAATACTCATCCAATGGATTCCCATGAGAGAAGTCCCCAATTGCCAATATGTATGTAGAACGATTAAACCTATCTCTTAGTTCTTGAACTATAATGCCCCCATAGGAAGAATGGATAGTGGATCCACCTAAAAAGCTACGTGTATGTTTGGTTTTACTTTGGCCGGTAGACCACCTTACTTCAGTGTAAGGTTTTACAACATCGGATTCCACACTTAGATCTTGGGGTCTATGTTGGTTAAAGCACGTATTCCCTAAACTAAAATGAAGTAATGGAGTACAAACCAACTAGGGTAACTTAAGAGTTTCACTTAGCCTAGGTAGGAGTATGAAACTCTACCTATGCCTTCCATTAGTTTTCCTTGAGGAAATCAATAAAAGGTTGTTATTGTGTATGAATATGCTTATGATGACATATGATATGTATGTGATGAACTTACCAATTGTTGATGCTATATGATGATTAGTTTCACTTATGAGTAATTGTTGGTTTATATGGTTAAATGTAAGATGATATGTACTCTGACATACTATGCTATTTGAAGTAGGATGTTCGTCAGGATTCTTGTTGGGTTACGTGATTGAGTAAGGTTATGGGGATTTGCATAGTCATTGCACTTGTTTACATGATAGGGGTTCATGGGTTATTGCCTTGATTCGGTTATGTTGGAATGTACTCTTATTCATGCTTGTTGCTATTATGACTTGATGATAGAGTCACTTGTCTATTTGTTCAACTATAGTATATGGATGTTAACTTGACTAATTTTGATATTGTTGGTCTTTTGATATACATACTTGTGGGTTAATGAACATGTTCTATTGGTTGGTATGGTATTGTTTGATATGCATAAAGGCTTTTAATGAAAAGTAAAAACTTTATGAAATGTCCCTTTTCTTAGCATGATTTCAAAGTATGTGTGCATATGGTCTCATACTTAGTAGAAGTGGTGTACTAACTCCATATCTTCCTTTTCCCCAACATTTTAGGTTCCGGTCGTTGAAGTGCTTTGAATACAACTTGAAGAAGTCTTGGATCTCTTATTCATCCAAATAGGGCAGGTCCTCACTTTAACTATATAGCTAATGGAGTTGTTTTGAGTTCAAGACTATTATATTCTTTCTTTTCCACAAGACTATCAAACATTGTAAATCCCATGTGAGGAATTCTTACTTTGATGTATGGGTCATTCTCAAGTTATTACACTCTTATTAGATGGTTATAAGATAAGACAAGTATTATGACTATGTTATATTTTAATACTTATGTGCAATAAAAGTAGAAGAGTAAGTAATCTTCCTATACGAAGGGTCTATGTATACTCGATATATATATACTATGTGTATGTAGAGGTTTATGTAAACTTCCAAGAAGAAGTAATGAAATGTATTAAATTTTTTGCTAAATTTGACCTATGAATGTAATTATGTAAGCTAAGAGGCTAGTCTTAGTCCTCAAAGAAGATGACGATGCTGGTTACATCTAGCGTCTATTCCCGGATGTGAAATCTAAAGAGCATACCAAGGAGTCTAAATTACAAGAAAAAACTAAGGCCTCAAATATCAACTCTAAAGAGGATTACTACACCAACTACGCCAACAACATTGCGCTACAAGCCTAAGCTAAAGATCCTTCTGCCAACGGCTAGCCGAAGCCATTTACTAGAATCAATAAAATGGAATAAATATAAAAGGAGTCCTAAACCCAAAAATTAGAATACCAATTCTCATGTGAGTAGTGACAAAATTATCTAATAGAGCAAAATCAAGAAACACATGACCATAGCATACCTCGAAGTTGATCACGCGTGCTCTCAATTAGGTGAGTTTGAGATTTCACATATTAAATCACCTTCGATGGCCGTCATGCTATCATTAAATATTTATCACAACATCAACATGATTTTTTCCACACAAAAATAATAATAATTAGAGATGAACCCATAATGGAGTCAAAATCAGGATTATGGGACCTAGTCTGGGAATCCTAAAAGTTTCTCAGTTAATAGATCCCAAATGTTTCAAATAACTTGTACTCCTACAATAGGCACAATCCAACTTTGCAAGAGTCAAATATAATCGATCTTTAACTTAGGTTTATTTTAATGAAAAAAAAGTTGTAGTACTTCTTATACATAAGAATGTCCAACAACATAGGTTGATGTTTAAGATAACAAGAGCACATAATAAAACAAAAGTTCAATACCTTTAACTTATCACAAAACATTTGAAAAAAGATTTAGTTTCCATCTATGAACTCCCAAAATGCTTTTCTTGATTGTTGCGGTTTATTTTCTTCTCTGAAACAAAAGAATGAATTTCCCTAATTTGTATTCTTTCTATAGATAACAGACTGTTGCTGTAGAGAAATGTAATTGGTATGACCCACTTATCTTATTATTAATTAAATTACCAATTAATACTTCATTAAGATGAAAAAAAGTTTTTCACATTCTCACCAACATAAAATAGTATTTTTCCTCAAAAAAATCCATAATCATACCTGAAGTGTCAAATAGTTGAGGATATATATATCCCGCATGTCCGCCTCAGTCTCCCAAGTAGCCTCTTTGATTGGATGATAATTTAAGGTTCATTCTTCAACCTTAATTGTCGCACTTTCCTATAAACAAATAATATCAGAACTATATCATATCTTAAATCCTCGTAAAGCTCCACATCTTCTAGATTAATATTAATGGTATCATCCTGAACATTTCATTTGAGCATGGACACATGAAATACCAATTGTACATTAGACGATTGTGGAGGTAATGCAACTTGGTGCGCCACCAATCCAATTGGATAAAAATTATCATTAGGACTGATACTTGCAAGCAACCTACGAGGCAACGCATGATCAATTCAAACTCCCTGATTAGCAAAAGCCTGATATCCATAGCAATAGTTCATATTTCATCAACGATACAGGACAAGCTACCCACCATAGGCTTCTTACTCAAGGTATATACCACCACATTGGCCTTTCGAGGATGATACAAAATAGTAAGTTCATAATATTTAAGTTGTAGCAACCACAAACATTTCCTCAAATTCTGATACCTTTTTTTTAAATATATTGTGTAAACTCTTAAGATCAATATAGATTTATAATAGGTCCCCATAAATATAATGACACTAAATCTTGAATGCAAATACGGTTACAACCAATTCTAAGTCAGGGTTTGGACAATTGTAAGCTAGGCATTGGATAATTATTCCCATGAATCTTTAGTTGTCGAGAATAATAATCCCCAACCTTACCATTCAATATTAAGACACAGCCCAAATCGATTCAAGATGCACCATAACAAATGGTGAATCACCCTTGGATATAGGTAAGTCAAGAAAGAAGTCGTTAATGTAGTCTTTAATTTCTAAAAATATTGTTCACATCTATTTGACCATTTAAAGATCATACCTTTATAAGTTAAACGTGAAAATAGAGCAACTATGGAAAACCTACACAAACCACTTGTAATATCCAGCTTGTCTAAGGAAACTTAGTCTCTCTCTAGGTGTATTAGCTAAAGGCCAATTGCAAACTACTTCTATAATCCTTGGATCAACTTGGATCCCATATCGTGCCATCACATGTCCTAAAAAAGATGTTGTGCTCAATCACAAGTCACATTTTGAGAAGGTATAATAAAGTTTTCATTCTGTAAGTGTCTGCAATACAACTCTAATGTGATATTCGTGTTAGGACTTACCTGTGAGGAAACCAAAATATGATCAATGAACACAATCACAAACTGTTCTAAGTATGGATTGAGTACTCTATTCATGAGGTCCATCAATGTTGTGGGTGCATTAGTTAGCTCAAAAAAATCACTGAAAATTCAAAGTGTTTGTATCTTGTCTGCAAGGCTGCCTTTGAGATATCTTTGGTTTTACTGCCAGCTGATGATAATTTCATCTTAAGTAAACATTGGAAAATTGAGTAGCACCTTGTAGGTTCCAAAATAGATCATCAGTATGACGTAATGAGTATTTATTCTTGGTTGCTTGAATATTCAGCTACCTCTAGTCAATAGACATTCTCATCGAGCCATCTTTCTTTTGCAAAAATAATAGCAATGCACCCCAAGGTGATACACTAGGCCTAATGAACCTCTTATAATGTAGTTCTTTTAGTCGAACACTGAATTCCCTCAACTCAGCTAGAGTCATATGATAACAAGGAATAGATAAAGGTTGATTCCCTAACACTAAATCAATGTTCAACTCAATTTCCCTTATTGAATGTAACCTAGGTAATTCTTCTAGAAACACACTAAAAAATTCTGGAACAATTGGGACACTATCAAAACTAACATCCTCCCCTCGAGTAATATGGACTTTAGCAATAAAACCCAAGGCCCATGATTAATCATATGACATACTCTAAAGTTGATTCTTCGGAAAAATCAAAATGCAGCATCTTAGCGTAAAAATCAACCAAAGCATAACATGATGATAATCAATCCATGTCCATAATCTCAACAAAATTAGACATCGACAAACTCTAGTAGAGCAACTAATATGTCCTTTCCCCAAACAAATATCACACAATCTCTATGTGCTATATCCACTGATAAAGTATCCACAACTAGGGTCATAACCATATATGGAATAATAAGAGTCTCAGCTCTTCATTCAAAAAATAGCAAATGTTGGAGATAGATACAAATACGTAGAACCAGTATCAATAAAAGGATATGCCTTATGAGAATTGATAGTGATAATACATATGACTACTTTATGTGGTACCTTGATATCCTTTCTATCAATAGAAAATAATATCGGTGGTCCATTTGTTCCCTAAGTGACATATCCAACTTGTCAATCTTGTCGACCGGCACCTTGTTGAGAGGCCCTAGCTGGCTGAATCTAAGCCTATGTACCTATAACATTTCTCTGCACCTATGAAGTATCTTGACAACTTCCAGACTCTCCTCTAGAACAAAATTTAGCAATATGTTTTCTTTCATCACAAGTATAACAAGGATCAACAACATAATAACAACGACCACTTTGATTTTTAACAAAAGTGGAACACCATGGATGTTGTCAGGATTAAAAGAAACTATCACCATGCATCTACATTTGTTTTTAACCATATTTATATAGATTAGGAATCCTGAAATACTACACCATCGACTCTGAGAAAGTAGGCCTAGACTACCCATCATGAAAACCATTTTTACCTTGATGGATCACCACTAAACCCTCCAACATTACATGCATTTTTGCTTTCACTCTTAACTTTATTAGTTTCAAAGTAGGACTCACAAGAAAGAGCAGTGTCAAGTATATCAAAATAGGTAAATTTTGCACATCCAGTATGATAGGACCACAATAAAATGATCTAGTCCATCCAAAAATTTGTGTCACCTTCTCCCTCGAATCTACAATTTAAAGTAGGACATACTTGTACAAATCAGTGAACTTGGCCTCGTACTCTATATCTCATAGGGCCTAGAGGTCTTATATCGTCTTGTTTTCCCAATCGAATGAACATAACTTTTAACATTGCGGAAAATTCTAACTAACGAATCAGTGGTAAAATTACTTCTTTTTCCTTTTAAATGAACGTCCACCATGCCTATGGAGACCTTGAGGATATAAAAATGGTATGTTCCACACCGTGAGTCTCTTTAAACCCTAATCTAGTAGGTATCTATTAACAATGATCAATGAACTTCTGAGGCTTAATATAGGCTAGTGTTTCCTCAAAATATGGTTTCCTAAGATCCATGAAATTCTTAAGATCCCTACGTTTTCGTGTTGCTGCAACTGAAGAAGAAATCAATTGAGGATCCAAATGAGGTATATGAGTAGTTGTGACATTTAGCTGAACTTGTTCTTGCCTTTATGGAGTAATCTGGGGCACTTGAATGTCTCTATATTACAACTTATCTGATGATCTACAGTACATGGACACTCGAAAGGCATATTCTAGAAGGAATGTGGGAAAGAATGTGTAATGAGAAACTCATCCTCAAGCTCTGTAAGTTCTGGTCGACCCTTTTGCCTGACAAGTGACTAATGCAGATTTTAGGGCTACTTTTCAAATGTTGGATCTATCCAAGATGGATGAATCTAATAGCAATGTTGTGATGCTCGTGAACCCAAATGTGGGTATGAAGGCAACTAGAGTTACATAATTAACTAGGATGAATCCTTCAGAGTTCCATAGTTTAAGGTTAAGGATGATCCGAGGAGTTCATTGATAAGGTTTATAAGGTGTTGATGATAATAATAGTGATGTTGGGGGAAAATGTTTATTTGGCTGCTTATAAACTTAAGGGTGTGTCTCAAATATGGTTCAACGAAGGTAAAGAAGGGAGATCGGAAGATGTGGTCCTCTTCTGAAAAGATCAAAGTTACTTTCATTGATATGTTCTTTTATTTTAAGATGACGGAGGCAAAGTACTTGAATTCATAAAACTCTACCAATAAATTGTGTTTGAAGGAATATTCTTTGAAGATCACATAATTATCTAGATATGCTCATAGTATGGTTGACGATCCTAGGGGAAGAATGAGTAGGTTTGTCTCAATCATGTATGGAATGGTGTTTAACAAACGTGGTACCTCCATGATTATCAATGGTTCAAACATTTCTCGTCTAACGGCTCATGCTCAATAAGTTGAAGAAGATAAACTTAAGGAATGTTATAGGGAGGAAAAAAGGGTCAAAATTGGTGATGGTAACTTCTCACACTCAAGGTATAATAGACATGGTCATTACATGTTTCAAAAAAGGTTTTCTTCTAAAGGTTGCTCTAATACACCTTCTAATTTCAACAAAGATAAGGTGTATAATCCTGAGTATCAAGTAGAAAATAGTAGCGTATCTTCATTGTCTACTTGTTCTAATTTTAGGAAGAAGTATGAGGATAGATGTCTAGCCCGTTTCAATGATTTCTATGGTGGAGGTAAGATGGATAACAAGATAAGTGTTTGTCCTTTAGTTACTAAGAATAGGGCAGAAAATTGTCGACGGGTTCAACTGGATCCTTCATCTGATTCTAGGGGAGAGTTAGAAGCAAAACATACTCTATGCACTTCTAACTCATCATGAGCTGGAGAGTTCACCCGATGTGGTTACCGCTTTGTTGAATGTCTTTCAACTTCATGTTTATGCTTTACTTTACCTCGATTCTACCTTGTTTGTGGTGATGTCATATGTGTCTATGAGGTTTACATTCTTCCAAATGTGTTGTTAGATCCTTTTACTATCTCTACTCTACTTGGTTATAATATCTTGTCTAAGGGGGTCAATAGAAAGTGTTCCGATCTATTTGTAACATAGAGTCACTCATGTTGATCTTGTAGAGTTTGATATGCTAGATTTTGATGTTACCCTTAGTGTGGATTGGATGCATTCAAGTTATGCTTTGATTTATTGTAAACCCTATGTAGTCGAGTTTTGAACATCCAAATGAAGCCATCGTAGGGGGAAATTCTATGCCTAGAAATTAATTTTTACATTTCCTTAAAGCTAGGAAGATATTTCTAAGGGTTTCATATACCATCTAGTTAAAGTAAGGGTAGGGGTTCCGAGATCCGTATTATTTAGTCAGTCCCCATTGCTTATGAGTTCTTTGATTTATTTACCGATGATCTACCCTATTTTCCTCCAAAAGTGGCCTAAACCAGCATATAACACCATGTGAGATATAACATTGAATATAGTGTACTCTCTCACAAAAAAAAGAGAGTGTCCTACTTGTCAAGGTAGAACCATGAACTTCATACGTAGATCCACGAGCTAATGTCTATATTAGAAAATCACCATATGGTGTCACATACCAATGAGTTAAGGAGATTGATACTAGAAACTCGGCTTGATCTACAGAGAGCTTTCATCTAATTATCCTCTCAATGTTAACCATAAATCCCAAGGAGTAGTTATCAATCATAACTCATCTTATCATTAAGTGACATGGGTATTAGCTATTGGTCTTATCCTTTGATAGCTCCTTACACAATGCGTGAGAAAACCTTTCACTCTCCATGACATTTTCATAATAGCTTTTAAGGCCCATAGTCATTCACTTCATGTTAGAAATGCCCCAATATTAATGGAAATAGTTTTGAAATCGTGGTCTATAATCATTTATGGCATATTCGGATGCCAACCTCATAAAGACCTAATTCAAGAAGATAGCCCGAAAAGTATTTAGGTCAAATCATGATGTCATTCATGTTATGTATCCATGATTCAATTTAGATATTTTCATTTATAATTTTACTTGAAAAATAAACATACTTTCATAAAAAGACATTCTTTTCTATAATTCTAAGCTTTATCATAGTTTCAAAGTCAATGCATCCTAAACTTCATTTACATATATCTCATAAAAATGATATGCAACTTTTCACAAATTCAGCTTTCATGGTTTAAGACCCATATTATATCATCATGTTTTAGAAAACGTGGGTTATGCATGGGTTCATGGGTATTCATCTTAAAAACATGCAATTACTTCAATTCATGCATAAAAAGACATAAAACAATCAATAGAATCAACAATTAAAAGAACCTATGGTAATTGAAGAAACCCCTAACTTTATTGGGGAATCTAGATTTTCAAAATTGGAGAATTTGGGGATAAATGAAGGAAAGGACTCCGCAGGTGAATACTATAGTACCTTGAAGTTAAAACCCAAAAATATTTAGTGAATCGGTGTCTTGATCTTAAAACCCTAACTTGACTTTTTCATTCTTTAAAGAAATATATATTTGAGAGGAAGAGCTTTACAAACGTTTGTACATTTAAGAGAATGGATTGAGTTTGGGCGATTTGAGGGTTTAAAATCATTATATAGGTCTTTGGGTAGAAAGAAAAATAACATAGAACTGAGATGAAATAATTAGGAAGAAACCCTAAAACCCTTACTTAGACCTACAGAATTGGGTCACTGGAAGCACAAAACCAGTCGTCAACATCACTACGGCTTATCAAAAAGGTCTCTAGGAATTTTTTGATAACCCGGGACCACCCCCAAGTCGATTACACGGAGTACTCAACCTCCCAGAGGTCATATACAAGCCATTAGCAGTCATTCATCGCATTGTCATAGAATAGTGCAGAAATTTAAAACTTTTCACAATAAAGTCAATACGGAAAATCATTTATAAAAGGAAAGAAGAACTAAGTCTGATCATAAGCCACCTTAGACACATCTTATTATCATAGTATCACGACCCTTAAATTGAAAAGACAATTATGTCTAATACAAAGTCTTTAAAAAAATAAAACAATAAAGAACATCCATTTCCTCAAACATACAAGGACATACCCAATCTTGAGTGAAATCTACTTCTCAATCTTAACCTCTAGGAATCCTCCCTTGCAACAACCTACACTTGTAGACATACTGAAAAATATGGAATTAGTACAATTAAGAACTAAGCATGATGATCATCCAAGAAATCATGTAAAAATGGATATTTTAGTTGAAATATTCTTTTCATGCTAATTTAATAAAAACCTTCATAATACAAGTGTAACGACATCATGGTAGTCCATCATCAACATAGACGCTATACACCCATAATTCACAAGATATGACCATATTCATTAAGTAACCCATTTAAGCATAAAGACCCTCTTTTTAAAGTTATCCTAAGACAAACCTAGGTAAAACATGAAGAGACCGTCCATTCAACCTATTCAATACACACCTATGTGTTTATTAAGACTACAAAAGATAAGGATATTTCCTATCAACCACAACCAAAACAACTCAACAATCATTACAAGAGATCGTAAAGAAGACATTTATACGTTTAAAGGACTTCACATAATGGTCTTTGAAGAACTAGGGAAATCACTTTAGCATCATCAAAGTCTACTCGTGTCATGGGTAGATAGCGTCACATTACACTACCTACACGTTGTAGAACCTATCCAATAACTAGAGTGCACATCCCACATGATGAGAGTAGGCATTAACAGACATATACCACACTATCTAGGTATGGAATCTAGTGTACTTATACCCCATACCATGGAAGGTGTTTAACTTGCCGAAGGTATAACTAGGACACATCCCATGTTGGGTAATAGTTTAGGGTATATGAAAAGTCTTCTTTGTACTCTAGTCTCATACTCTAGTAGAAATACAACATTAAGCATATCAACTCGTTGTTTTGCTTTGGTTCTGATAGAGTAAGTTCATACACATAATAGTATTGGAGAAGGTACCATTTTGTAACTCCTACCAACTCATTATAGCAGTACCAACAAGAGTCCACAAGACCTTTCGATCAAGGTTAATTAGGAGAGGTCATTCATGAAATGGGTACAATATCAGGTACATCCAATTCAGTTCATTCTAAACCTTATTTTTATCTTCAAGTTTTCACACTAACTTAGGTTTTAGACTCATCAAGAAGGAGCACATTTCATAGGTCTACCATTTCAAGACATACTATAGAATACCTCATTTATCATAAATGTATCAATTAGGGACAACTAGGTCTACCTAAACAAGAAACCATGTCAACATGTAGAGACTCCTCATAGTCTATCATCATCTTATACCAACATTTAGAGGAATCATACTTTCCTTCACCATATTACATAGCTTTATACAAGTTCATCTTAACATAGTATAGAAACTTCACATTATGCAGATATTCTACATAAAAACATAACCAACATTTAATTCACCTAGTAGAACCATCAATATCACAATCATAACAAGAACAAGAAGTAAACACCTCCACTAGAAGTGGGTAAAACTGTAACGACCTGTTTAGTCTTTTTGAGCAGCAGATTTCTGGAAAAACTGGCTGAGTCGACGGATCCCACGATGGACCGTCATGGGCACGGCGGACCGTCGAGGGAGTCTCGTTTCAAAACACTTAGAATTTAGAAATTTGGGTACTAAGAGCGACTCTCTGAATGTCACGACGGGGTGGCAGGACAGACCGTCTCAGGCATGACGGGCCGTCACAGACTCTTTAATGAATTGGAGTCTCTAAACCTTGTGACGGAAGAAGCAGGACGGACCGTCGCAGGCACGACGGGCCGTCACAGGCTGCGTGACCCTGACTGGGTCGGATTTCTGTTAAATATTTTAAGGGGCGTTTTGGAATATTCCTGCTTATAATTATAAAGTTAGTGGTTTAATGTTAATAATTTAATTACTTGGGGGGTTAAAGGAGACAACCTTAAAATAAAAAGTGGGTTATTTTATACATCTCTTATACTTAATTATATGATTATTAGGGTAAAATAAAAGGGTTTTGAATAAGAAAAATAGAAAGAACAGAGAGAGAGGGAGAAACGAGCCAGAGAAGAGAGAACGAAGAGGAAAGCAAAGACTTTGAAGATTAGCTTGCTTGATCACGAATTTTTCGGTGGAGGTAGGTTATGGTTTATGCTATTCGTAGTAAACTCTTAATAGCGAATGATATGTATTGGGTAGTATTGTAAACCCTTCTATATGCTTAATTGTATTCTTGTATGAATGTGATTACAAAATTGTGATAAAATAAGCATGATGAAGCTATTGACTCCTAAATCTTGAAAAACCCTAATCTGCCTTGTTAATGAGATTGATGATGCCTTGGTATAAAAGAAGGCTTGATGAACTAAAGTGATGAGAGTAGTGGAACGGGTGTCACGAACCGACACGTAGTATTAGTGGATCGGGTGTCACGAACCGACACGTAGTATTAGTGGATCGGGTGTCACGAACCGACACGTAGAATTAGGGGATCGGGTGTCACGAACCGACATGTAGAATTAGGGGAACGGGTGTCACAAACCGACACGTAGTATATGGAGCGGAGTGTCACGTACCGACACGAGAGAATAAACATAATGAATCTTGAAAGACGTTAATATACTCAATCTAATGAACCTAATTCCCAAATGGGTATGGCATTAACGCTTGAGTCCTCATGGGTGAACTTGGCGATTCTTATTAATGATTATAGAACTTGTTGTTGCTACATGTTGAGTATTGTAGTTGATTTATGATATTATTTGATATATATTGTTTTCTATTTTGAGTTGGCCGATGATACCTACTCAGTACTTGTGTTTTGTACTGACCCCTACTTGTATGTTCTCTCTTTGTCATTTGTGGAGTGCAGCAAACGTGCCATCGTCTTCAACTCAGCCGCAACTCTAGCCAGTCTTCATCAAGCCAGATTTCAGGGTGAGCTATTGCTTCTAGCTTGGACTGGATCTTCCTCGTCATGTCTTGATGCCTTGAGATTCCGGCATGGACTAGATTTTTACTTATTTTAGATTCTTAGATACTCTTAGATTAGTAATTTGAGGATAGATATTCTTGTGGTGATGACTTCCAGGTTTTGGGAATAAATAGTATTGAGTTTTTATAAGTTATTTAATCGATTTTCATTAATGAGTTTTAAGTCTTCCGCATTATATTTTGTTATTTATGGTTGAAACGTTGGGAATTGGATGGGTTGGTTCGCTCACATAGTAGGATAAGTTTGGGTGCCAGTCGCGGCCCGTTTTGGGTCGTGACAAAAACAATATAAAAGAAACCCTACTATAATAAGCAATTGAATTAACTCACCATTCTCCAATATCACGGTTCAACATTTTTCAACTTCTAATACAACAATAGAATTTATTCATCATCATGCCCATAAATACAAGATCACAAAATATTAATAATATCCACATTTTAGTCATATATATAAAGATATATGATAATAATAATCAATACTATAAAGCAATCTAAATACAATTCCATCCATAACCAATCACAATTATCAAACATACTTTACAAGCCAAAATCAGAGAATTAGGAAGATCATGGGTCCATGGAGTTTTTCACTTGAAATCATAAATTAAACCATATTATAATCATAACAATTCATTTCAAATTATTTAATGCAAGAACCCATGAGTTTGAGGAAGAATTGGGGTTTTGATCATTTTCTGGGAACTTGAAGACTATTTGAGAATTGGCTCTAGAGAGAAATCTAAATCTAGATAAAGAGTCACCATACCTTTGTCTTGAGAATCCCACTAAATTTGGATTGAAACCTTTGAGAATTGACCTTCTTCTTTTGAGATTGAAAGTTCTTCAATGGAGGATTTGGATAGAGATAGAATTTATAGAGAAGGGAGAACTTTTGCATTTCAATGTGATGGTTTGATTTTTGATTAGTGAAGTGGGGTAAGGTGAATTAAAACACATCTATAAGAAGTTCCTAAAATAAACAAAACACCCCTACACTATTTGTACCCTATTAATTATTTCTAACATCACTTTTATTTTCGAAATGTTCGTCGCAGAACAAATTCGCATCGCGGAGAAGTTCCCTTGTGTTTTATAGAAATTAATTTTGGGACTGAACAGTCCACGATGATGTCCGAGACACAAAGACACCTTTTGACACATCGTGGAGCAGGTCCGCGACGCGGATCCACTCCCACAAAGTGTTTCCCATAAGCTGCCTTGGCAGCATCTTTGTCGAAGCTTGGGTCCTCCTCAAGGACCCCTAGGTTGGTCCTTGCGGAGTCGTACCAGAAACACAATTATTAAGACACTAGGTTCACCTCCATTGATTTTATACTCCAAGCAACACATAAAATCTTGAACAACATACTAGAACACATCAACACATAAAAAGACTAGTTTCTTAATGTCTTTATCGTTCCTTGACGTTGACCTTAGAGCCACTCATTTCAACCCTTGGATATTGTTTCTCATTAATTTAGAATGTTATTAAATAAAGAAACTCACGTGAAGCTCTACATTATCCTAGTTCATTTTTAGGGTGGTAACAGAATTCTATTTGACAAGGATTTACTATTTCAGGCATAACTTTTTACTCCAAGCTTGGAATAAAGAAAAGTAGGTGGCATTGGAAACAAGTTTCAAATATCATAAATTTGATACTTCACGAACCTCCTAATTTATTTTGTTCTAGTAAATATATTACCGTTTGAAGTTTACCCTAAAGTCTAAGCCTAATAAAAACTTTTCTTGTACAGCTTTACAGTCCATGTGGGGCTACACAGGTTGTTTGAGCACCCATGTTCCTTGACCACTTGCTAAGGGACAACTCCTACTTACATGACCCCCTTCATGATCATCCTAACAACCCATATCTGTCTTCATGACCCGTCTAGTTGTTTGTGGAAGGGACTCTTCTTAGGGCATGTTATTCCTTCTTTCTACGAGCACCATAAGAGATCATGGTCCCATTCATGACCAAACTAGGGCTTCGTGGAGGGTCCTATCGTTACAACCCTCAAAATGAACTAGGATAAAATATTTTCTCACATATTTTATATGTGTTAATAAGGCGTTAAATGATGAATATTAGCTTTAGGAGGTAGTTTGAATAGTTTTGAAGTCGAAGAACGATCAAGACGTTCAAAAACTAGTCTTGTGTGTGCACTACTGTGCCTTTGCATTTTTATGTGTTTTTTGGTGTCTAAAATGATAAAAGTGGACCCTAGAATCTAGATGTTCATGTTTAGGTTCAAAATATCTTGGTGAGACTCCCAAGGACCACCTTAAGGGTCCTTGAGGGAGACCCAAACATTTGCCATAAATCTGCCAAAACAGCCCAAAACGATGACCTTATTAACGTCCCTTTGATGAACCAACGCCCTGTCAACAAGGGGCGTGACTCCAAACTTAGTTGTAGGAGCTTATAACCTAAATGAGGGGTATCTTAACAAAACAAGAGACCAGAAAGATGGTCCATGGTCCCATTCATGTCCCGTCATTAATGGTTGTCATTTGACACATGCAATTTCTGCTTGGTCTCAACCAAGTAAGGGGTGAATTGGTAAATTCACCCGACGTCCTAATTAACTAGTAGATGGTTATTTTAGGTGTTATAAATTATTTTAAGTTAGTTGAAACACCTATACCTACATTAGACTCTACTTTTTAATAGAAAAATCGATGTCTAAACAAAGTTCTCTCTAGACTCCACTGGAGCTTGAAGTCAAGTTATAGCTAGATTTGAAGATTTTCAGTGGTTTCTCCATAAATTTCTTGGGATTTTAAATAGTATGGTATGGTAATTTGATCCTTTACTCTTCATCCATTCAAGGATCCAATTCCAAATGCTTTTAAAAGATAAATAAAAATGTTAAAATTCTTTTTTGAATTCTAAGCACGGATTCTTGCATAAAAATGTATATATTGATGTTTTATGAAGTAATAAACGTTAATTGATGTTTTTGAGATAAAAAAATCTCCATTAACCCATGTATTCCTTAAATTCCTAATTTTGGCTCTAAAGTTGGTGTATTTATCATAATCTAATTTAGTTGAATTCATGTTTAGATTGTTATGAGCTATTGAATTATATGTTTCTCATCGTTGAAATTGTTCATGGTTTGTCTTATAGTATTGATGTCCATATTGAGTTTTGTTGGATCATAAATATGTATGAAGTATTGGTCTAGTCTTATGTACATTGTCATTGGGAAGACCTCTTGTTGTATGAATTTGTTGGAAAAGCTAAGGAATGGCGATTATGGCTATTGGAAGGTGGTGAATTTAAATAGTTCTTTTGCTTAATATAGAATTGATATAAAATTGCTATGGATTGGTATGGTCCACTTATTGTGGTAGTGTTTAATTGTTATAAATGTTACGAATGTGGCCTTGTTAGCATTATTATGTTAATTGTGGTATTATCATGATATAGTATGAACGATTATATAACCCGAAGGTGCTCATGTGGTGTCTATATGATCTTGTATGGGTGCTATAATGAAATAATTGAAAGTATTTCCGCTCTAGTTGTTGATATATTATAATGAAGGACTTAGAAGAGTCTTTATGGAACGATGTTGTATCTTGTGTTGATAGACATAGTTGTTTCTACTTGGTACTTGGATTATATTGAATAAATGATATGATGAATATTGTGTCTTGACTTGGTCGGCTTAGGAAACCTTTTATTGAATGAAATAATGAAAGTCTAGGATTGGTATACCTAAGTTGGTTCCTTTCTATGAAAGACTAATATAGAACCTTGAATAAGAAAAGAAGATTAAGAATGAGCTATCCTAATAAACCATGAATGGAAGACCTTGTGGACCCCTTCGTGGTCGACGCATTAATGAGTTGGTAGGAATTATAGATGGTACCTTCTCAAGTACTCTTACGTTAATGAACTTACTTTGTGAGAAACCAGCCAAACCACCGAGTGGATATGCTAGTGGTATTAGCTCTTCTTAAGAATGAGACTAGAGTACAAATAATCTCTTAATATCCCTTAAACCATGTGCCTATACGGGATGTGTCCTTATCTCTATCTTTCGCATGTAGAACACCTTCCACTATGTGGGGTCTTACGACACTAGATTGCATACCTAGCTAGTTTGGTCTAGTCGGTTAATGTCTATTCTCATCATCTGGGATGTGCACTCTGGTATTGGATAGGTTCTGCGATGTGTAGGTTCTGGAATAGAACGCTATCTACACATGGCACGAGTAGGCACTTAAGATGCTAAATGAGTTTTCCTACGTCTTCCAAGACCACTACGTGAACTCCCATAATTGACTAGTTGTCTCTTCAATGGTTAAATTGAATAATGTTGACTTAGTTAAAGTATGTCAATAGAAAGGTTCTTATCTAGGGTATATTTGAGGATCACTTAGGTGTACTTGAAGAGGGTGTATGATCGGTCTCTTCATGTCTTACTCAAGTTAGTATTAGAATATTCTTAAGTAGAGTAATCAAAGTGATGTAAAGGCTTACTTGTTGAATATGGAATATGTCTTATATGTGATTGTTGACTTGTATAAAAATAGCACGGAAGTGTATCTCAAAGTAAATGTCCCCTTTTGCATAGTTTTTTTGCATGTTCACCATACTTAGTGCATCAATTGTGCTAATTCCATGTGTTTCTTTATGTCTACAAGTGTCGGTGGTAAGTGAGTATTTTCTAGAAGTTAAGGCTTGGGAAGTAGCTTTCTCTCAAGATTGGTTTGTCCTCATATGTTTGAGGACATGGACTATGTTTCTAGTTTTCCTTTTCTAAAGACATTGTAATAAACTATTAGTTTCTTTTCAAATTGATGAAAAGGCTATAACCCTATGATTTTGACTTCTGTCTAAGATGTCTTATGATGAGACTTAGTTCTTTCTTACATTTTATAAAAGAGTTTGGCTATTATTTTGAAAAGTTTTAATTCTGCACAACTTTTCATATCTATGTGGTGAATAAATGCTACGAGGCTTGTACAAGACCTCTAAGAGGTCAAGTATGCCGCCTCGCGACTTGGGGATACTCTCAGGCCGTTAGACCTGTGGTCTAGTTTTGGATATTTATAGTCCTGTTATACCATTTCCTAAAATTTCTCGAATCTCACGTGTTACAACAAGGTCACTTGTGTGTTCTTAATATGGATGACTTGATAGAGACGATCTTAGAAAAATCCCATAGTTCTCTATATTCCAATTACACGGGAGTCACCAATATGAACCGTGACTTGTGGGAGGTTTATTAGTTGAATCATATGAAGAAGGATATTACAAAATTTTTGGCTAAGTGTCTTAAGTGTCAACAAGTGAAAGTTGAGAATAAAAAATCAAAAGTTTTCTTTCAAGATATTTGCATCTCTATTTTAAAGTGGGAAGATTTGAATATGAACTTAATTGTTGTCTTACCACGCACCAGCAACAACATGACTAGATCTAGGTTATTGTAGATCGAATGACAAAATCAAACTATTTCGTTCTTGTCTTGATCTCTTATTAGCGGAAGTCTATGTTATGTCGTACTTGAGAGAAATAGTTATGTTTTGCATGGACTTTCCTTTTCCATTATCTCCTATTTTTGTACCCTATTGGTACTTGTGTTAAGCATCATATGACCTTTCATCAACAAATTGGTGGGAAGAAGGTACGTACGATCAAATTTTTTGAAGATATGTTGAGAGCATGTTTTCTTGATTTCAAGGGTGATTGGGATGATCACTTGCCTTTGATCAAGTTTGTATGCAATAAGAGATATCAATAGAGTATTGGAATGGCTCTATTTGAGGCTCTTTTGCGTGTGCAATGTAGATATTCTAAAGGTTGGCTGTAGTGGTTAATTTCTTTAATAAGTATTTAGTAGGTACATAAGGCCACGGAGAAAGTTTATCTTATTAGAAAAAGGTTGAAAATGACTTAAACTCGACAAAAGTCTAATGTCAATGTTAGAAGAAAAGATCTTGAGTTTGATTTAAATTATTGGATCTACTTGAAAATTTCACCCATGAAGGGTCTAACAAAATATGGGAAGAAAGGAAAGCTTAGTCCTTTTTATGTGAGATCATATATGATTTTTTAGGTGTATCATGAACACTTCTTATGATCATGAATTGCCTAATTATTTGATATCGGTACATCCAGTTTTCCTTGATGAAGAAATGTGTTAGAGATCATACATCTATACCTCCCTTAGAAGGTTTGGGATTTAAGGTAATATTTCATATGAGGAAATTCTGGTTGAGAGTTTTAACCAACAAGTCAAGAAGATGAGGAATAAAGATGTTGCTTTCGTGAAGGTTCTTTGGAGGAATTAGTTTCTTAAGGGTGTTTCTTGGGATGTCGAGGCTGATATAAGCTCATGTTATCCTCATATCTTTCTCTTTGTCCCTTCTCTAGCTTGAGGTATCTAATTCCTCATGGTTTACCCTTTTGGTATCATGTATGTTAGATATTTCTCATTATTTCCTCATTATGCATGATTCTACAAAAACATAAAATTTATGAAAATTGGGTTGACTTGATTTTATCTTACACGTTTGTGTACACTTGAGCATTAGTTGCATATAGACTTCATGATAATTCTAAATATGCTTTATCTTGAAGATGATGTTTCCTCCTCGGATATGTGCATTTATGTTACTTCATGAATAGTGGGTTGTTAGGTTTAAGTTTCTACCTTCCTTTTGATGATAAGAATAGAGAAAAGTTTTTCCAAGGGTGGATATTTCAACACCTTCGATTCAAGAAAGACTTGAACGAAGAATGATGGGAAACTCACATGCCAAAGATTAGACAATCAAACCTTCTGTAAAGCCCGAGACAAGCCATAAATGGGAACCAGGATATGTGAAAAGGTTCTATTTTAAGTTCATCCAAACCTGCCTCGTAGGATTTCCTCTCACGGAGGTTTATATGTCCCTTTGAGAGGATACATCTTGTGAGTGTTTGCCAGAGAATTCCAAGGCTAACATCCCTCCCACGAAGTCTTGGGCTGTCGTGGTGAGGTTGACATGCCATGGAAGTTTCTGTCAAGTAAACCACTAGTAAGGTACCCCTTCCTCTACATAATGTGAAGGGACTAAGATTGCCATAGCGGCTCGTAGAGACCTTGATGGACCGTGAAGGCCACTCTGTAAATTGTCATGTCAGTTTTAAGTCAGGTGTATAGGCCTTTTCCTATTTATTTTAATTGAATAACCTGTCACTTTACATTAACAAAATACCTATATTATGGGGTTTAACCGCCAAAACCTAAATCAATTTATTTTCTCAAATTCTTAAAAGGAAGAGCAAGTTCATCCTCTCAAATATTTCCCTCTAGAGGCTGAAGAAGAAAGCTAAGGTTTCAAGATTAAGTCTCCTAATTTCCTATTGAATTCAAACATTTGGCATCAAGGTATGATAGTAATCATCTATGGATCCCTCTTCTTCTTAGAGTTCCTAGAATTCCCTAATTTTGATGTTAGAAATCCCTAATAAAAATGAGGGTTCTCTTCTATATCATGGGTTACTTTAAATGTTGATTTATTTGATTATTTTATGATCTATTATGGAAAAATTGGGATAATTCCATGATTTTATGATGAATCCACCTGAACTCATGGTTAACTCATGTTTTACAAGCTATTATGATACAATGTGGGATTTGTAATATGAAAAGTGAATTATGGAAATGTGCACGTTCTTATCAAATATAATGTAAGACGCGTTGAAATTAAAACATATATGTTGTTGTTGTTGATTGTTGTAAAAGTAGTGTTAACATAATTACTCACTACATGAATGTAAACGGTTTTCTCACATATAGGATTTCTAAGGTTGAAAGTTCTTCTCACCTAAAATAAACCAAAGTTAAGGAGTTGTTCTAGTGATTACCTATGACCTCCAATGCAAAGACAAGTGACGATTACCCGTGTCTTATGAATTTTCTCAGAAGTAAAGAAATATCAATATTTCGTGGGGTTATATACTTAGCATCACGTGGACAAGTTGTAACTCCCCAAAATGCTAACCAAGAGTTGCATGTCGATTCACTGTTGCTTAATTACGACAATATGTTTTGTTCTCATTTTGAAAACTTGAAAGTTTTTGATATTTGCACACTTGCTTAATATAAATTGAGATCATCAATTAAGAGACTATTGGGGCATTTATGTAATATTCTTATTATAATTATGTATAACTTGAAATGTAGGTGATGGATATACATATAGGTATATATGTATGTATTTAGGGAAGCACACTTTTATTTGGGCAATCTTTTTTTAGTGACGGTTGTACATGTGATAAGCTTACTTTTGAGACTGTATTTTGAAACCTCCTCTAGTGAAACTCATTTTACCTGAAGTCTAAGACCCTTACAAAATTATCTAACCAGTTCTTCTTCAAAATCACAAGATAAAAAACTTGGTTCTTTTGGCTGTAATTTGAGACATACACTTCTCTTTGGTAAGTGATGAAATATATTTCTGAGTTGGGTAGTTTTTGGTAGTTTTAGCATATTTCATTCTCTCAAACATTTTTTACAATGAATAAATATAATTTGGAAATCTAATTAATATACCTAAAACTCTTATTTTTATTTTAAACTTTAATTTAGCAGTTTGAACACGAAATTAGAGACGCGACATATGACAAGTTTTGTCTAGACATGAATTAAAAACCATCTGTGTTCAACTGTGATTGTTTTGATTATTTCTTTTGTACAAAATGTATTTTGTGGTGATCCTTGATTATTTGCAATCTTAAGGTATGTACCTACATCTATTATGAAGGATATAAAGTCTAGTTTTATCATTTTCCGTTTCCACTCAAAGTTATGACATGAAGTACTTTGTTGGCCAGAATTACTGTATTGGGAGCATAGTCGAGTTTGTGTAGGCTAGACTTATTTTTGATGATAAAACTGGGTTACGTCAATATTAATGAGATACTAGAAAGTAATTATATTATTAAATTTTATTTTTTAAAGTTGTATATACTCGTGTACAAGTTCAAGACCTTTATACGCTGGTTGGTCTATTTGTTTGAACTCTTGAGTTGTGTTGGACTGTTTCTATGCTACAGAACTGAGGTTGGTGTATATACTTGTACTTGAACCTTTCTAGCTGCTATATCTTAATGTTTATTTTGTTACAGTGGTTCTCTCTTGTCACTTTGCATTTTTGTGTTGATATTCTTTTAAGACAATAAGGACACTTGTGTTACTCTCTAACTTGTAAGAATTGTTTGATCACCTGACTCTATGGTTGGGGACCTTGTCCTTATTATGGTTTTTACTTTGTCACAGTTGACATGCCTCTTGATTCGGATCATTTTCCATCTTGACTCTAGAGTTTTAGTCCATCTTAAGAATGAAAGTTGTCCATTTTAAGTACGAACTAGAAAGTCATTTTTAATATGGTTCATGATCTCTTGAATATTGGGCTTGACCCTCCTTGATACAAGGCACTCACCCTTCTTGATACCTACTTGTTCTTTGTGTTGTGACCTGATGTATATATTAGCCGAGTCTTTGTATTGAATCCCTAGGAAATGGTGCTATGAGTGTTCTTGACATTTAGATCTTTAAATGTCGAACTTGATAGTCTTTATATTTTGTTCACATGATTTATTTATTATGTTCCATTGGTGCTGCCATGACTTGACAGAGGTAGCTTGGTGAATCTGAGGGCTCCAAACTTATAGTTTTACACCACTAAGCTATATTCTTAGCAATAGTTGTTTCTATCGTAGAAGATGTTCTAGATCATGCATGAAGTTGAACTTTAGAGATGGAGATTCTGAGAGCCTAAAGGAAGATCACATATTGCATATAAGCTGCTATATTTTGTACAAACCTTAGGTTTGTACATGATCTATGTGTTATATTCACATGAGATTTTGAGGGCTTATTTGATCATTTCATCAAGGATTGTAATATAAGTATGTATAGATTTTTTGTTCTCTTTGGGCTGTGTAAGCCCAAGTCTTGTGATATAATAAATTTACTATTTGTTTTAAAGGTTTGTGTGAAGCATGAACTGGCAAATTATGCACTCGGAAGTTGGTAATATTCTTTTTGTATTATTTTTAAGTGTGATGATAATATATGCATGAAAATATCATTAGTGAATTGCTTAGATTAAATTGGAAGGGTTTTCTTCCATAAGTTCAGATTCTTCGCGTTTTAATTTGACACTGATACGCTCAAACTTACTTCTTAAATAAGAAGTAAAGCGGTCGTATCAAGTAAAGAACCCAACTAATGAGGTTGGGATCGATCCCACGAGGAAAATAGTTCAGACTTAACTTTATTGTATTATTACTATTATCTAGTCAATTATTTCTCTAGAAAACAAAAGAAAATAAGGGGGGGTTTTATTTCTAAATTTAATGAAAATAATTAACTAAATTAAAGTAAAAAAACTAACAGATTCAAATCTTGGAGCTTCATCAATTAATAAAAGTAACTAAGGCTTAAGTGTTCCCACACGTTCATAACTTGATAATTCTAACTATAACAATTCTTTCCTAGTATTTTGCATGTAAAATGATAAGTTATGTATCTCTAAATCCTTGGTCCGGTATCTACAAAATTTCACTCTGCACCTTGGTCCGGCTACGTGTGTTTCTATACTAACCCTTACCTTTACCTCATATTAAGCATTGTATTCGATATTTGACTAAGTTATTACTTCGTACCAATTGACACTAGCCTATTGGATAGTGTACACTAAATCTATGTTGATAATTATTTTCCTATTATCTACCTACTTGGTCCGGCAAGTAGCATTAAGGAGAGTTCTAATGTTGTCCATCCGTTGAAAAGACTTCTAAACGAAAGCATTATCAATATATGCAAGACACCATTCTAGAATTGCTATTTTAGTTAGATTTTACCTCATTATTCACCCATGGTTCCCACAACCTTAGTTATGGAGTTTAGTTACCCATGCACTTACTTTAAAGAGAAAGAATAAAATCCATAAATTCACTTTATTAATCAACAAAAGCACTAACAATCAATTCCAGAAAAAGTCTAACAATTGCTGAATTAATCCTTCAATACTTGAACAAGAGATCTAAATATTATCCAAAAGTCTACCTATCAAAAAGTCTAACCCCCAAAATGAGGTTTTTTGAACTATTTATAATAAAAACAAAAACCTAATAAAAGAAGGATTCTAATTACTGAAAATCTGTCAAAACGCGTCTGAGTCGAAGGACCTCGTGACGGACCGTCGTGGTCACGACAGGTTGTCATGGCCTCCGTCGTTCCATACTTCACAAATTCTTCTACTGCTTTCTTCATTACCCTCAACGAATAGGTATGACAAACCTTTCAAAGAACGATGGTCCGTCGAGGGTCTCCGTTCCATAATACTTTCACTTCTTAGAATTTGGGTACTGGGACTACTCTCTGATCATTACAACGAACCAGCAGGACGAACCGTCGTTGCTATGACAGTACGTCGTGGACTTTCGTAATCCCACACTAGCTCAGACTTCCCCATCTTCCTTCAGCATCTTCTCTCCTCACTACGATGCCACCTACGGACCATCACAGGCTCGACGGACCGTCATAAGCTTCGTGGGTGGTCTCTTCTGCATTTCTCGCTCAAAAACTTCCACGTTCATCTTTGGACAGTTTTCCTGCAAATAAGGAGAAACTTAAATAAAAATAATACAAAAAGGCTTTTTGACACACACTAAACTTAAGGAAAAAGCATTAAAAATACTGTGAAACCACGGGTACATCAACACCCTCAACTTAAATTCGTTGTTTGTCCTCAAGCGATGCACTATAACTCATTACAAAATCTTTGTTCAAGAGTATCCATATTTTAGCTTTTGCAATCATTTGCTATCAATCCCGATCATTCTCATCATATTTATGCATGTTATCACTATTAGGCTTGAATTATGCGGAACCAGACCATGACACAAACTCATCACACACTGACACCTATCCTCTTCAATTTCTCACCGAGGTGCTAATATTTTCGGTATTGCAACTAGTGTCCTCACTTCAAAACAACATCCTCATTTTTAACATAATGATTTCAGTTTAAGTATAAGGATTACTTTTCAATACTCACTCTCAGAATAAATTCACAACTCTTTCATACATATTGCCATAAGCTTGCCCTTATTTTCACTACTTTAAGTTCGCCATACAACTCGTAGGATCACGATAGGACTTTCTTAGCTTGTAACTTAGGGTCAAGCTCAGGTAGGTTATATTTAGGTATAATTTAGTAACTTGTTGCCCTCCTTGACATATCGGTTGAGCGTCTTACCTTTTCATCATTTTATTACTCCCTTTTTCTTATATTCTTTCACCTCTCTATTTTCCCTTCTTTCTTCATTTGTGTAAGTGAATATTTTATTTTCTTGGTTGTATTTATTATATTTTTTATTTCAACTTGTTCTTAAGTCACTTAACTTTTTTTGTTTCTCTATCTTTGTTCTTTCAACCCCACTTTCCAGAGCATTCCTAAAAATAGCCACCCTCAACTCATGGCTTTGCCATGAGTCAAAGTACACAATACCCAACGTTGGGTCAGGGCCACGAAAAGGTTTTTTACTGCGTTAGACATCCTCAACTTATGCTTTTGGCACAAGTTGAGGTACACATGTCCAAGGGGGAACTAGGGCCAACACATCGCGACTGGCACCCACACTTACCCTCCTATGTGAGCGAACCAACAAATCTAAACCTTAACATTTCAATGGAATATCAATAGAAAGTAATGCGGAAGACTTAAACTCATTAATAAAAACCAAATCAATAACTTCTAAAATTCAACATCTATTATTATCCCCAAAATCTGGAAGTCATCACCACAAGAACATCTATGATCAAATTACTAAACTAAGAGTATTCTAAAAAGCTAAAATGACAAAAGCTAGTCTATGCCGGAACTTCAAGGCATCATGACATGAGGAAGGAGATCCAGTCCAAGCTAGACGCATTAGCTCACCCTGAAGATCCGGTGTGACGAAGACTGGTTAGATTTGCGGTTTAGTTGAAGACGACGGCACGTTTGCTGCACTCTACAAATAAACAAGAAGAAAACATAAAAGTAGGGGGTCAGTACAACCACAAGTACTGAGTAGATATCATCGGCCAACTCAAAATAGAAAGCAATATATCTCAGATAACATCATAAAATCAACTAATATTCTTAACATGTGATAGCAACAAGTACAAACATCATTTATAGCATCACCGAACATATCTGTGAGGACTCAAGCCTCCATACCATACTCGTTTGGGATACATGTTCTTTAGATTGAGTATATTATCATCTTTCAAGATTCATTATCTTTATTCCTCTTGTGTCGGTACGTGACACTCCGATCCTCTACTACTATGTGTCGGAACATGACACTCCGATCCCCTAATTCAACGTGTCGGTACGTGACACTCCGATCCCCTACATCTACGTGTCGGTTCGTGACACCCGTCCCACTAATTCTATGTGTCGGTATGTGACACTTCGATCCCCTACATCTACGTGTCGGTTCGTGACACCCGTCCCACTAATTCTATGTGTCGGTACATGAAACTCCGATCCCCTAAATCTACGTGTCGGTTCGTGACACCCGTCCCACTAATTCTATGTGTCGGTACGTGACACTCCGATCCCCTACATCTACGTGTCGGTTCGTGACACCCGTCCCACTAATTCTATGTGTCGGTACGTGACACTCCGATCCCCTACATCTACGTGTCGGTTCGTGACACCCGTCCCACTAATTCTATGTGTCGGTACGTGACACCCCGATCCTCTACATCTACGTGTCGGTTCGTGACACCCGTCCCACTAATTCTATGTGTCGGTACGTGACACTCCGATCCACTAATCTCATTCTATTAATTTCATCAAGCCTTCTTTTATACCAAGGCGTCATCATCTCATCACTTTAGTTCATCAAGTCTTCTTTTATATCAAGACATCATCATTAACAAGAGATTATGTTTTTATCAAGATTTGGGATTCAATAGCTTCATCATGCTTGTTTCATCACAGTCATATATATATATAAAATCACATCATGCATGCACACAATTAAGCAATAAAGAAGACTCTATAATACTACCCAGCACATATCATTCGCTATTAAGAGTTTACTGCGAATAGTGTAAAAACCATAACCTACCTCCACCGAAGATTCGTGATCAAGCAAGCAAATTCCTCAAAACCCTTGTTTGTCCCTCTTCGTTTTCTCTCTATCTCTACTCGTTCTCCCTCTCCCTCTTCTATTCTTTTTTTTTCTTTTTCTTATTCAAACCCTCTTTCTTTTACCCTAATTAGTATATAATTAAGATAAAAGATAGCAATAATAACCCACTAATTAACTTAAGGTTACCTCTTTTAACCCTCAAGTAATTAGACTTTTAACATTAACCCCCTAACTTTATAATTAAAGCAGGAATAGTCAAAAGCGTCCCTTAAAAACGTATAAGGAAATCCGACCCAGACTGGGATTGCGCAACCTGCGACGGCCCGTCGTGCCTGCGACGGTCCGTCCTGCAGGTCGTCGCAAGGTCCAGAGAGTGGATTTCCACTGAAGACTCTGTGACGGTCCGTCACACCTATGACGGTCCGTCCTGCCATTTCGTTACGAAGTTCAGAGAGTCGATTTTTAGTACCCAATTTCAGATTTTCCAAGTGTTTTGAAATGAGACCCTGCGACGGTCCGTCGTGCCCATGACGGTCCGTCGTGGGGTCCGTCGCCTCAGCCTATTTTTCCAAAATAAAATCTGCTGCTCAAAACGACTAAACAGGTCGTTACAATAGATACCAATTTACCCATCGTTCGTCCTCGAACGATCACGAGAAGAAAAACAAGAGTGAAAGGAAGTACCTGAGTCTGTAAACAGATGTGGGTATCTTTCTTGCATATCTGCCTCCTTCTCCCAAGTAGCTTCTTCAACCGGTCGATTCTTCCATTGCAGCTTGATGGATGCAATCTCCCTTGATCTTAACTTGAGAACTTCTCTATCTAAAATAGCAACAGGCTCCTCTTCATAAGACAAATTCTCATCAAGCAAAACTGAATCCCAACGGATAATGTAGTTTCTATCCCCATGGTATCTTTTCAACATCGACACATGGAATACCGGATGAACTCCGGACAGCCCTGGAGGCAAGGCTAACTCATAAGCCACCTCCCCTACTCGCTTAAGTACTTCAAAGGGACCAATGTACCTTGGACTAAGCTTTCCTCTTTTACCAAACCGCATCACCCCTTTCATGGGCGAAACTTTCAGCAAAACTTGCTCACCTTCCATAAACTCCAAGTCTCTAACCTTTCGATCTGCATATTCTTTTTGCCTACTTTGCGCCGCTAGAAGCTTTTCTGAATGGACTTCACTTTCTCTATTCTATCGAATCCCTCAAAAGATCAGTACCCCAAGGCCTAACCTCGAATGCATCACCCAACCAATGGGGGACCTACATCTCCTACCATACAGTGCTTCAAATGGAGCCATGTCAATACTCGAGTGATAGCTATTATTGTATGAAAACTCCGCTAAGGGTAAGAAGTTATCCCAATAACCACCAAATTCTATCACACACGCCGAAGCATATCCTCCAATACTTGAATCGTTCGCGATCAGACTGACCATCGGTCTGAGGATGGAACGCGGTACTAAGGTCCAACCTAGTACCCAATCCGCATGCAATGTTTTCCAAAACATAGAAGTAAACTGCGTACCTCTATCTGATATGATGGATAGTGGAACCCCCATGCAATCACCGAACAATCTCTGAGATGTAAAGTTTGGCTAACTTCTCTGCATTGTAAGTCACCTTGACCGGAATGAAATGAGCAGACTTAGTTAACCTATCCACAATCACCCAAATGGAATCAAACTTACCCAATGTCTTTGGAAGACCAACCACGAAGTCCATTGCAATTCTCTCCCACTTCCATTCAGGAATGGGCATTCTCTGAAGTGTTCCTCCGGGCCTTTGGTGTTCATACTTTACTTGTTGATAGTTTGGACATTTGGCAATAAAATCCACAATATCACGCTTCATTCTACTCCACCAAAAGTGTTGCTTTAGGTCACGGTACATCTTGGTTGCACCCGGATGTATCGAATACCTTGAACTATGAGCCTCTGTAAGAATAGTGTTGATCAAATCATCGACGCGGGGTACACATACCCTTCCCTTAATCCTCAAAATACCTTCCTCATCGATTTTCGCTTCTTTAGCCTATCCTTGCAACACTTTATCTCGGATCCGGATCAATTTTACATCATTAAACTGCTTTCCCTTAATCTTGTCAAGGAAGGAAGATCTTGCCTCCACGCAGGCTAAAAATCCTCCCTTCTCATTTACTTATAATCTCATAAGGTCATTAGCCAGAGTCTGAACCTCTCTAGCCAATGGGCGTCTAGAAGCTTGCAAGTGAGCTAGACTTCCCATGCTTCCCGTCTTTCTATTTAAAGCATCCACTACAACATTCGCCTTCCCCGGATGATACAGAATAGTGATGTCGTAGTCCTTCAGTAGTTCCATCCATCTCCTCTGTCTCAAGTTCAAATCTTTCTGAGTAAAGACATACTGTAGGCTACGATGATCCGTATAGACCTCACACTTAACCCCATATAAATAGTGTCTCCATTGCTTTAATGCAAACACTACCGCAGCCAACTCTAAATCATGGGTCGGATAATTACGTTCATGCACCTTTAATTGCCTCGAAGCATAAGCAATCACATTTTTCTCTTGCATTAGTACTGCACCCAAACCAGAATAGGAGGCATCACAATAAACAATGAAGTTCTTACCCTCCACTGGCAAGGTGAGAATTGGTGCAGTAGTCAACAGAGTCTTGAGCTTCTGAAAGCTTTCTTCACACTCATCCGACCATACAAATGGAACATTTTGCTTAGTCAAGTTCGTCAGTTGGGAAGCAATAGAAGAGAATCCCTTGACAAATCGACGGTAGTAACTGGCTAAACCAACAAAGCTTCTTATTTCTGACACATTAGTAGGTCTTACCCAATTCTTCACTACTTCGATCTTAGAAGGATCCACCATCACTCCATCCTTGGAAACCACGTGCCCCAAGAAGGACACTGCATCTAGCCCTCTAGCCAAAACTCACACTTAGAGAACTTGGCATAAAGCTTTTTCTCCCTCAACATTTCCAATACCATTCTCAAATGCTCCTCATGTTCCTCCTTACTTTTTAGAGTATATCAGTATATCATCAATAAATACGATCACAAAGATATCCAAATATGACTTAAAATCCCGTTCATCAAACTCATGAACGCAGCAGGGGCATTCGTAAGACCAAAAGACATCACTACAAATTCGTAATGCCCATACCTGGTTCTAAAAGCAGTCTTTGGCACATCCGTTGCCCGTATTTTCAATTGATGATAACCGGATCTCAAGTCAATCTTAGAGAAGACACAAGCACCTTGTAACTGATCGAACAAGTCATCAATGCGAGGAAGAGGATACTTGTTCTTTATGGTTACCTTGTTCAACTGCCGGTAGTCTATGCACATCCGAAAACTCCCATCCTTCTTCTTCACAAACAAAACCGGAGCACCCCAAGGAGATGCACTTGGTCTAATGAAGCCTTTGCTCAACAACTCTTGAAGTTGGGCTTTTAACTCTCTTAACTCCGCGGGAGCCATTCTATAAGGGGTATAGAAATGGGGCGAGTACCCGGTTCAAGATCAATACGGAAGTCAATATCCCTATCTGGTGGCATACCAGGAAGATCTGCAGGGAACACATCCAGAAACTCACGGACCACCGAAACCGACTCAATCATAGGTACTTGGGTAGTTTCATCCTTGAGATGTGCCAAGAAAGCTAAACACCCTTTACTAACCATTTTCTTAGCACGAAGAAAGGAGATTATATGCACCGGATTGGAAGTGTAGTCACCCTCCCACACTAATGGATCTGTCCCAGGCTTGGCTAACGTCACCGTTTTAGCATTACAATCCAAGATCGCAAATTTCGGAGAAAGCCAAGTCATACCCAGAATTACATCAAAATCAACCATTTCTAAGATAACTAAATCTACATAAGTGTTGCTCCCCTCAAAGTTCACCAAACAAGACCTATATACCTTTTCAACTACCACAGACTTACCCACCAGAGTAGAAACACGAATAGGCATATCAAGTAATTCACAATGTAAATTTAGACCGTTAGCAAATGAGGAAGATACATAAGAAAATGTGGATCCAGGATCAAACAATATAGAAGCCATGCAATCACAAACCAGAAGATTACCTGTGATGACAGCATCAGATGTCTCCGCCTCCGATCTCCCAGGGAAAGCATAACAATGGGCCCTTTCGTTTGTTTGTCTGTTGTCCCTACCATGTTGTGATGTAGTGTCTCCCGTTTTCTCATCACCCCGGCCGTTTTGGTGACCACCATTACCTCGGCCACCACGCCCTCCAGAATAACGGCCTCCGCCATGACCACCTCTACCTCTAGCTATTGGGGGTCTATTACTCTGTTTTGGACAATTCCTCCTAATATGTCCAGTCTCCCCACATCCATAACACTCTCTAGATTCACGCATGGGTCTCTCAGAGAAATGTTGACCGTTCTGAGGTGGACCCCCAACTATAGTCTGTAGTGAAGACTGAATGGGTCGAACTGAGTAACCTCCGGAACCCTGTCCTCTAGAGTAAGAACCATTAAACTCACCTCCCTTTCGAAACCTCTTTGATGTCGATTCCATGGTGAATCCATCTGGCTTCACTCCTTCCACCTCTACTACGAAGTCTACTACCTCTTGAAAAGATTTCACTGTGGCCGCTACCTGTAAAGCTGAAATTCGCAACTCTGATCTCAACCCCTTCACAAAATGGCGAATCCGCTCTTGTGGACTGAAAGAAAGTTGGGTGGCATATCTGGATAGTGCACGAAACTTAGCCTCATATGTATTGACCGACATCCTACCTTGCTCTAGGCTTAAAAACTCATCCCTTTTCCTATCCTTCAAAGTACGGGGGATATACTTTTCCATAAACAAGCTAGAAAATTATGCCCAAGTCATAGGTGGCGCCTCTGTTGGTTGACACTCAACATGTGACCGCCACAACATTTTGGCGTTCCCTTGAAACTGATAACTCA
This sequence comes from Solanum habrochaites, assembly GCA_027704765.1. Classification (NCBI taxonomy): domain Eukaryota; kingdom Viridiplantae; phylum Streptophyta; class Magnoliopsida; order Solanales; family Solanaceae; genus Solanum; species Solanum habrochaites. Next base: position 17,096,462 of record JAKWJA010002495.1, on the reverse strand, counting down.
CGAACTCAACACCAAACTGTTCTACTATACCCATCTTGTGTAGTAGCTCATGACAGTCAACCAGAAAATCGTAGGCATCCTCAGATTCGGCACCCTTGAAGACTGGAGGTTTCAATTTCAAGAACTTACTGAAAAGTTCATGCTGATCATTTGTCATTATAGGCCCAGTAGTCAGGCGTGGAAACGTGCCTATGTCTAATGAGGCATCCATACAAGGAGCCATAGTGGCTGCATGTTGTACTTCTGAAACCGGAGGTGTTGGTGCAGAAAACACTGGGGGTGCCTAACCCTGATCAGACAACCCACTAAGATAAGCGAGATCCTGATTGATCATCTCTTGGGTAGGTTGGGGTGGCATTTCCTCATTCTGTACTTGTTCATTCTCCCCATCCTACCCATCTCTTACTACTTCCTCAGTCGGTGGGGAGTCACCACCCTAGCACTAGATGGGCTAGGTGCTCGTCCTCTCCCTCTAGAGGACGTCCTCCCACGACCTCTACCGCGGCCTCTTGCCACTGTTCCACTTCGAGATACAGCCCCAGTGGCTGGCTCAGATGCACCCTGTCCCGCCGATGCTGGTGTTGGCGTAGTCGTTGCTCTAGTTCTAACCATCTGCGAAAGAGAGTGAAGATGGTCAGATACCAATTTGTATCACCTAGATACCAATTGGATCCAAGTAATAGCACGAAAGAAAGAAAGAAAGAATGGAATTTTCCTAAAGTCTTATAGCCTCTCAAAGAAAAGTAAAGCGTCCCCCTACCGTCCTTAAGACTCTACTAGACCTGTTCTTGTGTGATGAGACCAACAAACCTAATGCTCTGATACCAAGTTTGTCACACCCAAATCGGATCGTGACTGCACCCCCACTTAACCTCCTATGTGACCGAACCAACCAATCTAAACCTTAACATTTCATGGAATATCAATAGAAAGTAATGCGGAAGACTTAAACTCATTAATAAAAACCAATTCAATAACTTCTAAAATTCAACATCTATTATTATCCCCAAAATCTGGAAGTCATCACCACAAGAACATCTATGATCAATTTACTAAAACTAAGAGTATTCTAAAAAGCTAAAATGACAAAAGCTAGTCTATGCCGGAACTTCAAGGCATCATGACATGAGGAAGGAGATCCAGTCCAAACCTAGACGCATTAGCTCACCCTGAAGATCCGGTGTGACGAAGACTGGCTAGAATTGCGGTTGAGTTGAAGACGACGGCACGTTTGCTGCACTCCACAAATAAACAAGAAGAAACAATAAAAGTAGGGGGTCAGTACAACCACAAGTACTGAGTAGATACATCGGCCAACTCAAAATAGAAAGCAATATATCTCAGATAACATCATAAAATCAACTAATATTCTTAACATGTGATAGCAACAAGTACAAACTCATTTATATCATCACACCGAACATATCTGTGAGGACTCAAGCCTCCATACCTACTCGTTTGGGATACATGTTCTTTAGATTGAGTATATTATCATCTTTCAAGATTCATTATCTTTATTCCTCTTGTGTCGGTACGTGAACTTCGATCCTCTACTACTATGTGTCGGAACATGACACTCCGATCCCCTAATTCAACGTTGTCGGTACGTGACACTCCGATCCCCTACATCTACGTGTCGGTTCGTGACACCCGTCCCACTAATTCTATGTGTCGGTACATGACACCTCCGATCCCCTACATCTACGTGTCGGTTCGTGACACCCGTCCCACTAATTCTATGTGTCGGTACGTGACACCGCGGATCCCCTACATCTACGTGTCGGTTCGTGAACACCCGTCCACTAATTCTATGTTCGTTACGTGACACTCCGATCCCCTACATCTACTACGTGTCGGTTCGTGATACCCGTCCCACTAATTCTATGTGTCGGTACGTGACACTCCGATCCCCTACATCTACGTGTCGTTCGTGACACCCATCCCACTAATTCTATGTGTGCGGTACGTGACACTCTGATCCCCTACATCTACGTGTCGGTTCGTGACACCCGTCCCACTAATTCTATGTGTCGGTTACGTGACACTCCGATCCACTAATCTCATTCTATTAATTTCATCAGCCTCTTTTATACCAAGGCGTCATCATCTCATCACTTTAGTTCATCAAGTCTTCTTTTATATCAAGACATCATCATTAACAAGAGATTAGGTTTTTATCAAGATTTGGGATTCAATAGCTTCATCATGCTTGTTTCATCACAATCATATATATATAAAATCACATCATGCATACACACAATTAAGCATAAAGAAGACTCTAAATACTACCCAGCATATATCATTCGCTATTAAGAGTTTACTACGAATAGTGTAAAAACCATAACCTACCTCCACCGAAGATTCGTGATCAAGCAAGCAAATTCCTCAAACCCTTGTTGTCCTCTTCGTTTTCTCTATCTCTACTCGTTCTCCCTCTCTTCTATTCTTTTTCTTTTTCTTATTCAAACCTCTTTCTTTTACCCTAATTAGTATATAATTAAGAATAAAAGATGGCAATAATAACCCACTAATTAACTTAAGGTTACCTCTTTTAACCCCCAAGTAATTAGAATTATTAACATTAACCCCTAACTTATAATTAAAGCAGGAATAGTCAAAAACGTCCCTTAAAATGTATAAGGAAATCCGACCCAGACTGGGATTGCGCAACCTGCGACGGCCCGTCGTGCCTGCGACGGTCCGTCCTGCAGGTCGTCGCAAGGTCCAGAGTGTGGATTTCCACTGAAGACTCTGTGACGGTCCGTCACATCTGTGACGGTCCGTCCTGCCATTTCGTTACGAAGTTCAGAGAGTCGATTTTCAGTACCCAATTTCAGATTTTCCAAGTGTTTTGAAACGAGACCCTGCGACGGTCCGCCGTGCCCATGACGGTCCGTCGTGGGGTCCGTCGCCTCAGCCTATTTTTCCAGAAATAAAATCTGCTGCTCAAAACAACTAAACAGGTCGTTACAATATCAACCTAATTTCTCTACTAGATTATAATAAATATTCCTTCGTTAATCTCTTTTAAATGTCGCAAGTATTAAATTAGATTTCTTCTTTAAGTGGTAGTATCCTTCTAAGAGGGTCACACCAAGTGTCTTCTTGTGATTACCCATGTGCCATAAACAATGCACCATCATAAGGTAGAAGTTCATGGTCTCACCTTTATAAGTAGGACACACCCCACACCGAATTCCATGAAAATAGCTCAAGTGGTCTCACATGCCGGCTAAAGTAAAATCTCCCACAATAATTAATGAACAAACTTACTTTTTGAAGTAACTCATGAATATTTTAAAAGACGTTAGCTTTCATTAAACTTGTTTTTTATGGATTATGTTTTGTAACTTTTTTATTTCATGGTTTAGCTTGGTCATTGCATATCATGAAAATGTCCTTTTTGGCATGATTTAATATGTTTTATGCATTGATATCATACGTGATTGATTTTTTAGTAACATACATTGTTTCCTACATTTCCCAATATGTAGGGCCTGGCGTTCTAGATTTGTATTTGTGAAGCTAATGATCTATCAGTATAGGAGTGAAGATTGGTAAGTCCTCATCCTGCGAAGGGAAAGAATTTATTAGATTATGTCTTGATATTTCAGTTTTGAACTTGACTTACGGGTTACTTCTCGATTACGTTTTATGTACTAGATGCCTTTGAGACATTATTAGTCTTCCGTTTTGTTTTATAAAACAATATGTTTTGAAGTTGTCTTTTAAATTTCTTGAATTTAATTATCTTGTAAGATGTATGCTAAATTTCTTGTATGGGGCCTCTTGGAGTCTTATTTTTCATGTTACACCTATGGTCTACCTATGTTAGTGACATTTAAGCACAAAGATAAGAAATGTACTATGCGAAAACTCTTCAATGCTTATCAAATAGAAATAATTATCCTAGCGAAATCGTATATCGATTTATGAAAAGAAAACATCACTTAAGTAATACATTTCTAGCACATATTAATTAATAAGACCATGGACCATATATTTGAACTGCATGAGTTCAACAATCATATCACGACCCGAGAACACACCCTAGAATATAGGGCCGATCTCGGATCACGACATGCGTACTTGACCTCTTGGAGGCCTTGTACAAGACTTTTTGAAATCGTTCAACGCATATACATAACGAAAAGTAGTGCGAAATTAAATTTTTTAAAAAAACATTAGAATATATTTAATAACATCATTCATTATAAATCATAGAAAATATTAAGTCTCAATCTCATCAAAGCTTAGACATGAGAATACTTGGGACACGGCCCATACTTAAAAAAATAGAAATACTTAGTCTATTACAATACTTTGAAATAAAAGACGTATATGTGTGCCCTCGAGTCAATTGAGGACATACTTCACTTCACTTGAACGATTCTAGAATCCAAGATTTCCTTCACTATCATTCTCACCTTTTACCTTCAACCTTTAGAGATAAAAAAATGTATGGAGTTAGTAAAAATACATATACTTCTCACCTTTTACCTTCAACCTTTAGAGATAAAAAAATGTATGGAGTTAGTACAAATACATATACTAAGTATAGCTTTGTGCATAAAATCATGAAAATGGACATATGTTTAGAAACATGCTCTTTTTCATTTAAAAATCATAAAAATAACTTTTAGCAACTTGGAAACACATAAGAAATCACTTAGAACAATTATCACTTTTTTAGGAGTCACATTACAGTAACCACTTCAATGTACGATGAACCCCCTCATTGTTAAAGTGAAGTTTTCTTATCTTCACTTTAGACACCTTCTAGCATACAATCCCCTCACTAAAAACTATCCTAAGACTTACTTAATTAAGACAAAGAGGGACCGCCCATACAACCTCTATAGGCACATCTAAATGATACTCAAGAACACCTATAATGAGATCAACACACACTTACTAGAAACCATACACATAAATATGACATTCTCCTTCCAACGACTATCAAAAGACTTACTTAAGTAAATTAAGAAGATAACCTCCATGATTTACCTCTTCAAGATTACAAAAACAATCCTAAAGACTACGTAAGGCTTAGATAATGTCTACATAACCATTTTCCTTAACTAGAGTCATTCTTAAGACTTATCCAGGTAAGATACGAAGTGACTATCCCTATGCCCCCCTACACACCTTAACTAGACAACCCTTAACTACTCTAGGTACGCACTTATTCATTTAACATAGTTTCTTAACTTAACTCATTACATTCATTAGTTCATTTAAGACTTATTCATCACATAAAGACATTCAAGTTATGGTCTTGGACAAGATCTATGGACTCTAACTAACACCTTCAAAGTCTATTGTGTAATGTCTAGATAGCGTCCCACACTACCTCCTAATCTTCATAGAACTTCTATAATGCTAGTAGGTATCCCATATTATGAGAATAGGCACTAACCGACATAGAACCAGATAGATAGAAAGGGAATCCAGAGTTCTAACCTACTCCGATGAGATTATTCTACTTGCCAATGATATAACTTGGACACATCCCATGTAGGCACATAGTTAAGAAATATCAAGGGCGTGCTTTGTATTTCAGTCTCATCCTTTAACTAGAAATACTTCTCTTACAAGACTCACTCGGTGCTATCCTTGGTTCTCATAGAGTAATTTTCATTAAAGGTTCATATAAAAGGGTTCCATATCTAGTTCATAACCCAATCACATTTACCCTACCAAAGAGGTCAAGAACCTCATAATGAATTTCCTAAGGTTTGATATGATGTTGTTCCATCCAACCAACCTTAAGTCTATCATTCCTTTACTTGAAGGATACCATTACGACTTTCGACTTCAACATACATAACCTTACCACTACGTTCAAGGTTTCACATAAAGGACTCTCTTAACAACATTTAAGGTGTCATGTCATTCATACATACAATACAAAGAGGCTTCAGAATCCTAAGCCAAGACATCTCATATTCACATTCATACATGCATCAAGTAAGGGACACGAGTCAACCAAGACAAGACACAACATACTTCACTTTAACATATATTACATGTTATTCTAGAAGCACATAGAAATAACCATTATCATCTTTAAGTCGTCATATACACTAACATAACATCATCAATATGACCATCATAGACTCATATAGTCAAGTACTAATAACCATGCATCAACCCTAAGACTATACACATAAAGACATAGTCATAGTCTAATATAATCACCTAAATAGCATCAATACAAGAACACATCTACTTTCACATTATCTTTCATGTAGATAGATGTTATCCAACATCACATAATTAACTACACAAATAATCAAAATACTTCAAGTAGTTGCAAACAACATCACATAATAAACTACACATCAATTCCAAGTAAAGCATATAACACCGCCACTATAAGTGGGACATACAACTCACAACATAATTGAAGTCTAATAAACATAAAATAAATGGAATTAAGGAAGCGTACGACCACTCCATCCTCAACATTTCAATACAATGCTAAACCATCCAATTCAATACCATAAGTCCCTTACTCATGGCCATGAACATCAATTCAATATAAAAACTGTAATACTCAATGAAACTATGTCAATTCAATATAGATTCATCAATCTAATAAAACCTAGATATCAATTCAACACAATTATTACATCAATCAATAGCCCATAGAAAATTACACTATAATTCGTAAGCATTAAGTCCAGATCACGTATCCCATACAGTAGTCAAAAACTAGGGTTCATCAATTACATGGGTTCATATGTTAATTGAGTTAAAATAATAAAATTAATAACAATTCAATAAATATACAATGCTTTAAAATCTTTAATGTAAGAACCCATGGATAGATCACGAAATTGGACAATTCATCTTCGAAAACTCTTATGAAAGTTGGGTCCTTGATGAATAGAGTTTAAAGCATACCTTAGTGAAGATAACCCTTCAATTTTATGAAGAACCTCCAATCAATTCTCCAATCCAAACACTTCCTCGAGTTTTGGCTCAAATGGAGTTCTAAAGAACTTTTTAGGGAATTTGGGTTTTGATTTTGAGGAATGAAATATTTTAAGTGTTAAAGATGAATAAACATGTTTTGAAAATACCCAAAATATCCCTAAGTAACTTCCCTTTCTCTTATTTGGAAAAGGGGTGAATTTACAACTTCAGCCCTTGAACTTTTGAAGAAACTGCGCAGATAAATAGACCCAAACAACAGTTACCCATCGATGGGGCCTCAGTCCACCCATGGACCGTCCTGTCCTCTGCCGATGGGTTCAGAAGCTAGAAAATGGGTTACGGGGGATCGGCCAGGCCACTGGTCGTCGTTTGTCATCCGTAGGTGGGACTGTCTTAGGTAGTTTTGGCCACCAACATGGGTCCTTCCTCAAAGTCCGTTGGATGGTCCTTGGGGATGTTTACCCAAACGTTTCCAACCCAAATATGCTCGTAGATGATTTTAGGACCTCTCACATGAATTTAATCCAAAACGAACACGTTAAACTCGATGAAACACGCATAGATATACATGGTCGTTTCAAGGCAAACCTTTCGAAAGTTATGGACATTCTTGAACGTTTGAGCTCCAAACTTGACGAAACATGACACACTGACTATGTACACAATAGTAACTCATATAATGACCTTATAACCTCATGAATCACATAAAACCACATATGAGGTACATAGGGACTTAGTCGTCGAAAGTCTTAATCGCCCCTTGACGTTTCACTTCAAAACCACCTAAAACTCTAGACACTTACTCAATACCAAATTATATACCTTTTTAGGACCTTAGAACATCATGACAAACATGTTAGGATCTAGATTCACATAATTCATTTCCGAGGTATTACAATCTCCCCCACTTGGACAACATTCGTCCTTGAATGACACTTGCCACTCTCTGAAACTTCCAAGAATAGAGATTCAATTTTCAAGTCATTACCATACCATATAACACATTATACATATAAGCAAACATAAATTTCACATAATCTAGAGGATCACCATACAACAAGAAACTAGAATAAATATTATAACTCATCACGCTATAAAACTCACATGTTTCATTCCAAATAACGAAAACATATTTTACATTTAATATAATTCTCATATACATTAGTTCTAACCACATTACACCAATTTTGAACCAAAGAATCAATTAGTCAATTTTGCAAAAATTTTACAGTGAGAAGGCATGTATTACAATGAATTTTTCAACATTTTTCAAAAATGTAACTTTTAGGCAATTTATGATGGATACATGCTACTATGCAATATAAAACCACATAAACACATTTTACAACATAATCATAACTTCATAAAATACACAATTCAAGGAATCAATGAAATTCAATTTAAAGAAGACCCCTAAAAATAATGCACATGCAACTTACTTCTATGACTTTCTGCTCTCAAGCTTGAGTTGAATAGGAAAGATTAAACAAACAATCAAAACTCACCATACTCCCCCACATAGAAGGAACTCATACCACTAAAGATATAGAAGGACTTACCATCATTATCCTCCTCATTCGGCTTTGCTCCTTTAGTTTGAAGTGCATAGAAACGCCTCTTATTTGGAGCATCGTCTTTTGGAACATTAGGAGCAACTTTTTTACCCTCTCTTTCTCTAGCCATAATGGTACGAAAAACCCTTACCTTATGATCATCCTTCCCAAAACTATAGCAACCACTAATATCGGCTAGACATTTCCCATACTGCATTTTTTTACAAGTGACACATATAGGTTTTTCTATTTTGAGAACCACCTCCTTTCTCCAATTTCACCTAAGCACTCCTAGGTTCTTCTTAGCCTTGAGCACTCTTTTTGAACCTAGTTTGATCTTGTTCACTATAACCACTTCTATTCAAGTTTCTAGACAACCTCTTAAGTTTGGAATCTTCAATTGATTGGGCATACACCATGAGTCTAGTAGGGTCATATCATTATGTAGCATGGTTGTACGACATTCCTCCCTTTCTAGATCGGTGACCTCGGTCATAAATCGACTCATCTCATCCCTCAAATTAGACACAAGGGATGGGGAATATCTAGATAACATTGAGAACTTCAAAAAGTATTCCTCAACACTTATATTGCCTTTCTTGAGTTTGATAAACTCCTCTACCTTAACTTTCCTCCTCTCATGGGGGAAGTACTTACAAATAAAAGCTTCATCAAATTATTCCCACTCAATAGGACCCGACTCCACCAACCTATTATCCTTCCATTAAGTGTACCACACTTGAGAATGTAACGCCCATAGTTCTCAACACCTTGTACACACCATTTAGAAACTCTTGGGACTCCTCTCCCACCTTAGAGCCAAGAATAATAGGAAGATTCATCCTCACAAAGTCTCTCAACCTAGACGTCATAGTACTCTCCATAACATTCATCCTAGGAACCATACTCATATTCACTTGAGTAGTCACGGCTCGGGCTAAAGCATACAAAGCCTCTCTAATATCACTATTACTTAATTTCGGGGGAACCACCGGAACATCATTACCTTGACCTCCAATAGGGACTTGATTACCTTGTAAAACTTTGTCAACTTTCTTAACATTAGGAGGAACCTCCTCATGTACATCATTCTCCTCAACTCTCTTAGCAGGTGTCCTTCTCATATTCACCTTCCTAGAAACACAAGGAATACCATAAGAAAAGAGTACTCATAACCTTTACTCTACGTCAGGACATAGGAATAGAAAAGAAGGGAAAATCTATCATCTCTATAGCCTCTCGCCCATAGATGTGTCGCGACTAACACCGATGGTCAAGACTCTACTAGAACTTAATAGAGGACACTTTTTTATTCCTAGGACTACTTTCATAACCTAGCTCAGATACCATGTTTTTCAGGACCCAAGACCACACCCTAGAAGATAGGGCCAATATAGGATTGTGATACGCGTACTTGACCTCTCGGAGGTATTATACAATCCCTTTTCGTATCGTTCATAGCATATGCATAATGAAAATTAGTGCGGAATGAAAAATTTTCACAAGACATTAGAATATCTTTAATAACATCTTTCATTAGAAATCACAGGAAATACTAAATATCAATCTCATCAAAGCTTAGAGATGAGAATACTTGGGACACAACTCATACTTCAAAATATAGATAGTCTATTTCAGCAATTTGAAATAAAAAACATATATGTATGCCCTCGAGTCAATTGAGGACATACTTCACTTCGTTTGAACGACTCTAGAATCAAATTTTTTATTCACGATCCTTCTCAGCTTTTACCTACACCGTTAGAGATAAAAAAAAATGTGTGGAGTTAGTACAAATACTTGTATAAGAATGGTTTCATGCATAAAATCATGAAAACGGACATTTTATTAGAAACATGCTCTTTTTTTTTAAACATCATATCAAAATCATAAGAATAACATTTAACAACTTGGAAACACATAAGAAATTACTTAGATCATTTATAACATTTTTAGTAGTCACATTATAGTAACCCACTTCAATGTACAATGAACCCCTTCACTATTACAATGAAGTTTACTTAGCTTCACTCTAGACACCTTCTAGTATGAAATCCCCTCACTAAAATCTATCCAAAGACTCACTTAAGTAAGACAAAGAGATAACACACATACAACCTCTCTAGGCAGCCCTAAATGTTCCTCAAGACCACCTATAATGAGATCAACACACACTTACAATATACCAAACTCATAAATATGACATTCTCTTTCCAAAGGCTATCAAAAGACTTACTTAAATAAATAAGGAAGATAACGTCCATGATTGATCTCTTTAGGATTACCTAAATACTACTTAAGACTACCTAAGGCTTAGACCATGTCCACATAATTATGTATCTTCCTTAACTAGAGTCATTCTTAAGACTTATCTAGGTAAGATACGAAGTGATCATTCCTATGAACCCTTCACACCTTAACTACACAACCCTTAACTACTCTAGGTAAGTACTTATTCGTTGAACATACATTATTAACTTAAGTCATTACATTCATTAGTTCATTTAAGACTCGTTCATCACATAAAGATATTCAAATAATTGTCTTGGGAAATACCTAGGGACTCTAACGAAAACCTTCAAAGCCTATTGTGCAAAGTCTAAATAGCGTCCCATACCACCACCTAAACTTCATAGAATTTCTCTTATGCTAGTTGGTAACTAATATGATGAGAATAAGAATTAACCGACATAGACCATGATAGCAATACATGGAATCCGGAGTTCTAACCTACTCCGATGAGGGTATTCTACTTGCAAGTGGTAGAACTTGGACATAACCACTGCAGGCACATTGTTAAGGAATATGAAAGGTGTTCTTTGTATTCTAATCTAATCCTTTGACTAGATATACTTCCCTTACCATACTCACTCAGTGCTAGCCTTGTTTCTCATAGAGTAATTTACTTTAAAGGTTTATATAAAGGGGTTCCATATCTAGTTATTGGTCCTACCAAAGAGGTCTACTAGGGCTACCTTACAATGGCAACAAGAAGCTTATGATGACTTTCCTATGGTTTGATGTGATGTCGTTCCAGCCAACCAACCTTATGTTTATCATTCCTTTACTTGAAGCATAACATTACGACTTTCAACTTCAACATCCATAAACATACCACTAGGTTCAAGGTTTCACATAAAGGTCTCTCTTAACATCATTTAAAGTCTCATGTCATTCATAAATAAAAGACTAAGAGGATTTAGCATACTAAGTCAAGACATCTCATATTCACATTCATACATGCATCAAGCAAGGAATACAAGTAAACCAAGACAAGACACAACATACTCCGCTTTAATACATATTACATGTCATTCTAAAAGCACAAAGAAATAAGCTTTATCATATTTAAGTCATCCTATACACTACCATAACATCATCAATATGACCATCATAGACTCATATAGTCAAGTAGGAATAACCACGCATCAACCCTAAGATAATACTCATAAAGATAAAATCATAGTCTAACATGATCACCTAAATAGCATCAGTAGAATAACACATATACTTTCACATTACTTATAATGTAGATAGATTATATCCAACTTCACATAATCGACTACAAAAATCTTCAAAATACTTCAAGTAGTTGCCGAAAAGTCCATGATCATCATAATACATAAACTAACGCCGACAAGGCCACATCAATTGCAAGTAAAACACATAACACCGCCACCATAAGTGGATCATACCAATCACCACATAATTGAATTATAATGAACATAAAATAAAGGGAATTAGGGCAGCGTACCAACTTTCCATCCTAAACACTTCAATTGAATGCTAAACCATCCAATTCAATACCATAAGGCCCTTACCCATTGCCATGACCATCAATTCAATATAAAAGATTTGATACTCAATGAAAATAGGTCATAGATTCATCAATCTAAGACAACCTAGATATGAATTCAATACAATTATTACACTCAATCAATAGCCCATAGAAAATTACACTAGAATTCATAAGCATGAAGTCTAAACCAGTTAACCCATAAAGTTGTCAAAAACTAGGGTTCATCAATTACATGGGTTCATACGCTAATTTAGTTAAAATATTCAAATTAATAACAATTCAATCAAAATACAATGATTTAAAACCTTTAATGCAAGAACACATGGATAGATCATGAAATTGGACAATTCATCTTTGAGAACTTAAGAAAAATTCTTTTAAAGTTGGGATCCTTGATGAATAGAAATTAAAGGATCACCTTCAATTTGATGAAGTATATCCACTCAATTCTCCAATCCAATCCCTTCCTTGAGTTTTGGCTCCAATGGAGTTCTAGAGAATTTTTAAGGGAATTAAGGATTTAATTTTGAAGAATGAAATATTCAAGTGTTTAAGACATATAAACATGTTTAAAATACCCAAAATACCTCTAAGTAACTTATCTTTCTCTTATTTGGACGTGGGGAGAATTTACAACTTCACCCCTTGAACTTAACAATAAGTTGCGCAGAGACATAGACCCAATCGACGGTTGTCCATCGACAGGGAATCAGTCCACCCACGGACTGTCTACTCCTCCATTGATGGGTTCAGAGGCTGGAAAATGGGATTTTATCTCCGTAGTCTAAGTAAGACACGACGCCCTAAGACATGATTCCCTCCACCTACGGGTTGTCGACAACGCCACTGACCATCGTTTTCCATCCGTTGGGACTGCCTTAGGCAGTTTCGGCCACCAGCATGGGTCCTTCCTCAAGGACCCTTGGATGGTCCTTGGGGATGTTTTCCCGAAGGTTTTCAACCTAAATATACTTGTATACAATTTTAGTACATCTCACATGAACTTTATCCAAAGTGAACGCGTAAAACTCGACGAAACACGCATAGACACACAAGGTCGTTCCAAGGCAAGCATTACGAATGTCATAGATGTTCTTGAACTTTTGACCTCCAAACTTCACGAAACTTGACACACTGCCTATATTCACTATAATAACTTATATAATGACCTTATAATCTCATGAATCACATATAAATATATAAAACCACATATGTGGCACATAGGTGACTTAGTTGTTGAACGTCTTAGTTGTCCTTTGATGTTTTACTTCCAAACCACCTAAAACTCTAGAAACTACCCCAATACCATATGAAGACTCATCTCAACAGCATAATACACCTGAAAGAGATCGCCAACCACTAGTCTCTCTTTACAATAGTATTTGCATAGACATGGAGATAAAGAGTGAGCTATATATAACCCAATAACATCCTCGACCCGCTCCCTTAATACCCCTGGAACAAGTGTTAGAAAATACACCTATACCACAAACATGTAATGATATGCACAAAACATATATTTCATAATATAGTGATCAATAAGTCAAACGAATTGTTAAATTAAACATGACACTAAATGTCTCAAAATCAATCCACACACAAAGGTTGTTATAAACGGCAGGGAAGGGGATTGTTCTCGCACCCCAAAAAATTCACGACATCATATATAATTCCCCATAGTATACAACGATAGCATGTACAAGACCCTAACATATTACGACAACATAGGTATGCCTTATTATGCTCCTAGTAACTATACCGTGATAATCAAGAAGGATATAGAATATTACACCATATATAACTTCCAAAAGAATATATAGTAATATTTCAAGCACATGTTTGTCCCAACACATGGTTCATGAAAGATAAAACATATTTTCAAAGTAAATTTGAAAAGCAAGTACTAAATCTTAAAGTCTCAGTTACCTCCCTAATGAAAAGTTCCACAACCTCACACGTATAAATACAAAACAAACAGCCCCAAATGATATCAATCAATGCAAATATATTATTCAATGATGTTAATTATTCTAGACGGGGCAAAGTCTCAATATCCCTAACTTTAAAGGTTAGCATTACACTTTAATAGCTAACCTTTAAACCATGAATTTATGATAAACAAATATATATACTTCACTAACAAACTTAATTAGTGAATTTTTGTCACCATAAATTAGAACTATATTCCAAAATAGACCAACAATGCAAAACTAACCTTTGATGAAAAATAGGTATTTCGGTTGCTAAATCAGTTCATAGACGACAATTGCTTTAAATAGGTTTCTTTTAACTAAAAACATAGCTACACTACTTATTACAAAGAAGAATGCTCAACAACATAGGTTGAGGTTTAATGTAGCAATAGCATACAATAACAAGACGTTCAATAACTGTAATTTATAACCAAAATAGCATACATATGAACTCTCGAAAATGTTTTTCCCGAGTGATGCATTTTTTCTACTCTAATATTAAGGAAAAAACTCCCCTAATTTGTTTTTTGTCTATAGCTAACACACAGTTGCAGAAAGAAAAATATAATGGGCTGGGCCCACTCTTATTATTAATCAAATTACAACTTCATTAAAAATAAAAAAAATAAAAGTTTATAACATTATTGCTTTTGGTGTTCTTGAAAATGATGAGTAACTCCTCAAACATTCATGTTAGGATAGAAACAATGAGTGTAATTTTGAATTTTGTGGATATTCATCAAGACCAAGTAATCGGGAAAATTTTCAAGACTTGTTGACGTTAATAGTGTCTTGACTAAGTTATTAATAGTGGTCAAGAAGAATTAGAATTGTTGATTTAATTAGCATAGACTGATATGTTGTTCTTCCAGTCGAAATAGTATGATGGGTGCTGTGTGGCATATAGATGAGGCTCTCACTTAAGAAAAAAATATGGAATTTGGCAATTGAGTTGGTGATTTCTTTAGCTAAGGCAAGGGAAAGGGCACCGAGAACGATAAAGAAATTTCCATTGTTTATTAGTAGATCTTGTTGAATATATTGCATGATATAGATGACAAAGGTGGTTTGCATATCTCAGAGGTTGACCGTGAACGTATTGTGGAACAAGTGATTCTAGTGTTGGTTGTTTGGATAGGTTGTGTATTTCATTGGGTGGTAATACCACTATTCATGTCAACTCTGAAGAGCATATTGCTTATTTTGCAACCCTAAGTACCAAAAGCACCGAGTTGCACGAATTCCAATTACTCAAATAGTTGAAGGTTTCACCAAGATACAAATATAAAATAAAATCACCCATATTGAATTTGCAACACAGGTTTTTCAATGATCTGAATATTTCACATGTATTCTCATCTTATTTTCTCTTTTATTTGCTCATTATGTTAATCTATTTATATGACACTACACTAGGTATATTTTTGAATTAATCACTGGTAAATACAATTGAAAATGCAATGCTACAAAAATAGGCAGATATTTTTAAATGTTACAAAAACTAGCCTATATAATAAATTATATGTATAAATTATATTATCGTTTAAATAGTCTGTCAACCTTAGAATAAATAACCCTTGGATCCGCCGCTACTGTCCCTTCTTTTACATCGTCTGCACTCCCCCCTCCCTCACAAAAACCCATCAGCAAACAAACTTTTCCTCCACAGTCACCATAAAAATCAGCCATAGCACCACCATGGGCGTTTTCTTTTACCTTGTTTAGTCATTGTTCCATCGCGGACAACCATGATACAAACTAACAGAATTCACAGCACCCAAGACCAACATATCTCTATTATTATTACACTATTAACCTCTAGCACCCCACAAAATTCAGAATTGGTAAGCACTTGAAAACATACTTCTTATTTTTTATTTCCTAAAATGCAAATAAGAAATGAAGATACTTCAATTCTTATTTTTGTTTCAATTATAATTTAAGATGAAAAATAAAAAATTATTTTCACCTATAAATTTTAACTTCTTCTTTAGAATCTAAGAAAAACTCATGAAAATCTCTCAAGTTTTCATTCCGTGAACTTAAAAGTTGTCAAAATTAAAAGAGAATCCTTAAGGTTTGTGATGTTGGTCTTAGGTCTTAATTTGTTTTCATCCCTTCTTTTGCACCTCATTTTTCCGCTTTACTTTAACATTCAATACACTATTATATATAAAGTTATATATTAGCATACATATATTTCACATATGCAGTAAAATGCATTTTCTTGCTTTTTCTCAAATGTTCTATGTATTAATTAACTTTCCTAGTTGACTTCTGTCAAATCAAGAACTTGAAGTAACATGTTTGAGTTTTTTTATTTATCCAATTTGTAATAAGGGAACTATGAATGGAAAATCATCCAATACTCAGGCTTGAAGATCAAAAAACATAACATAAAATGTTTGTGTTTCCGAACCTAGGACAATTGTTTTTGGGCTATAGATTTGACAAAGTATAAGTGGTTCAATTTGTTGCATTGTAGTGGGTGGGTTATTCTTTATTTTAATGATTGAAAGTTCTATGTGTCTAATAAGAGTACGTATAGATGATTTTATACAAAATTATGGTGGTAAAGACTACTGAGTATCGTTGTCATTTTCTTGTTTGCTTTAGTGCACTTTTCACTACATGCATTTTACTAACATAATTTCTTTTAGTAATGGACTGCATATTTAAACGGAGATAAAGTGCTTCTGATGATGTGAAGAAAATAGAACTTCCAAGATATTAGAAACTAATAATCAGCGTGAAGATCAAGAACTTTTTGGGAAGAAGTCTTATCACAAGCCAACAGATGTATAGAAGAAAAATACGCTACATTACATGTCCTCACAAGAAATCTTAGTTTTTCCTATAACTGCATCCTAAGTTACGTAAGTGATCTGTTGTTTTTCCCCTTTCCTCTAATCAAAATTTCATTATATCTATCAGACATGTTTAAGAATGATTTGACTCTAGGTTTGGATAATAAATAAGATAAAATTCACATAACCATAATATAAAAAGGTCTATTTCATTGAAGATGACCCAGATTTCTTGCAAAATATCATAAACAAATGTGGAAATAGGTAAAAACATTACAAAAGAATGTCATGATCTTGCTTTTCAGGTCATAATGGCACCTACTACACCCCACAATGGGTAAGCCTAACCAATACCCTAGAAGCACGAGAAATGTGCTATCACATCTATGAAAACTGTAGTGAAGTGAGAATAATAATGGATAAAGAGAGACATAAACATTATAAATACAACAAAATAACCCAACTACCATAAATCAAATGCATGAACTAGGGTCATGCCACAAAACATTTGAAATCAGGTGTTAAATACAATACATTTCATCAAACATTCGAACAATAGCACTTAACCAGCTGAATAAACACAAGCAATACTACCACACTCCTAAAGCAAAGGAAACCAACCTGAACTCTAGATGGTCCTCAACTTAGTCCTTGGGCCCAAACATTCCCTAACATTTTCAACATCAATAGCACAATAAGCTCACTAACATCATGAAATGAAAGAAATAATAAGGATTTCAACAAATAATTAAGGAATACTTCAAGGATCGAAGCCTTACCATGAACATACTACCCAACAACAAAGTGGAGCTAATGCAAACCTACAACTATGAAATGCAACAAAGGTCAAAAGTTCTAACAAAAGGGTACCGAAATAACAACAATCACTAAAAGAAGCAACTAGTAACTAAAAAGGATAGAAAAAGTTCATAGTATGGAATCTAAAGGAAAAGCTAAACTAAGTCCTCATATAGAAACTCCGAAGAGAATTACTACACCAACTATGCCAACAACAATGTTAGAGTTCATTCCTTTAATTCATTTTATCCTTTGGGAACATCTTTCCTCAACCGACATAGACCACATGAGCTAATCTTGAATATGGTGCCATGGAACCCTACACAAAAGGAAGGCGAACTACTTGCCAAGGTAGTACCAAAACATGAACATGGCAAATACGTGGATCCACTAGCTAGTATTCCTATGGGGGCAACATATTTCAAGAACTAGGACATGTAGTTGGGACCCTCTTTATTCTACATGCATTATAGTCTGCAATCTCAAGAGTATATTAGTGATCCTACCTTCCCTATGTGAGAAGGGACACTCCTCACTCTAGTTCACTCGGTGCTACGCTAGAGTCCCTTTTGAAATATCTTTAATACGTTTATTACTCATCATATATTAATGTAGGTCATAGGATCTATCCCTTTTATAATCATCATCATCATAACTCAATAATAATTTCATGATTACAGTCCTTTCATTACAATACATATAAGTGAGGTTAGTACATTTACATATCACTTCATAATAAGGCACATTGGTAAATCATCACCATCCTTATAACATTTACATGTTAGCCAACATCTCATAAACCATAGTCAAGACATTTAAATTCAACATCATACTAACCTTATCAATCTTATTGCAAGACATACTCTAATACAACGTCATTACTTATTCACAATTAACCTTAATTGAAGTAAAGAATAGAGATCATTATACTTACCAAGTCTCCTTATAATCCATCATCATGATCTTACCATCAACCCTTATCTCAACCCAATTAGGGTGTAGTATGATCATACAGCAACCCAACATAATAACAAGGCTAATTGAACCACTGTATCATAATTCACTACTAGTTCATAGCTTAAGACAAGAGGCATAGGTCAAAGTCATAATCTAGATCAATTACTCAAGAACTAGCATTATTGGAGTATAATTCACCCTAATATATTCATAATTGATAAAATATCACAATCTAGTAGTAATTCAACCACTAGCCAATTAAATTAAATAAACATTACATAATTCATATCAAGATCATAACTTAGGGTTAAGGAGAACAGATCATCTTCTACAAACTAGACCAATCAATCAAGAAAAACATAATTAGTTTGGAAATATATGTTAATATATTCATAAATCAAAAGAAAACATAAATAGAGAAATTCATAACATAATTTCGAGATTAGAAGAGACCCACATGAAAACTCAACTTTTGAAATATATTTGATGGAACACTTTGAGGAAAGAGGTCTCAAAGGTGAAAGGAATCTCATAACTTACTAATTAATGAAAATTGATGGAGAAATTCGACTATTTGCAGCCCTTGAAACCACTCCAAGTTTCCTCTTCATTGGAGCTCTTCAACTAGAGAGAGAAAGAATAGAGAAGGAAGAGAGTTTTGGGTTTGGGAATTATGATTGTTTAGGTTAGCCTCATTAGCTTAGGGACTTTATATAGGTTGTTAAATAACTTAAATAGACCTCCCCTAACCCCTAATTAACCTCCTAACTAATCCAACTAATTAAATTAATTAATTCAAAACGTGCAGCAAAAACATTCCTCACAGACGACACGACGATCGACGGATCGTGTGCCCATCGACGGGAATTGTGCACCTCCGTGCTGCACTTCAGTCGATGAGTTCAGAGACTTGTCATTTGAAGTATCCAATTATTTTTCCTAAGTTACCACTGATGGAGGCATCGATGCCCCGTCGATTCACCAACGGCCGGTTGGTGTCATTCGTTGGTGACACTATCTCTTGACAGTTTTTAGCCATTTTTGTAAGGGTCCTCCTCAAGGGCCCTTAGTAGGTCCTTGAGTAGTCGTGCCCGGACGTTTCGACTATGAACTAACTCTATTACGTGTTAAACACCCTTCCACCAATTTTCATCATTTTCGGACTCCTAAAATCTAGTCGAATAGGCTAAAGCAAAGTAGTACCTCATTCAACTAGTTTCCAGACGTCATGGACGTTCTTGGACTTTTTGATTCCCAAACTTCCTAAATGATATATATTCATTAAAATTGACCTTATAGCAGTGTCTAAACCTGTTGACAGTAATGATAGGCTCTAGAACACGTCTTAGACTTTCGAAGTGTTACATCTTAAAGACAAGAGCTTGAATCGCAATTATCATGCGAGTAATACCAAAAATATCTCATAAAGAACAATCAAGAAAAAAACTAGATCATAGCCTGTCTCGAATTCGTTAACGTGCGCTCTCAATCTGGTGATCTGGAGCTTTTTCCTCATAAATCACCTTCGATGGCCACCATGCTATCAAAATAATGATCATAACATCAACACTAATGATAAGATACAAAAATCAAAATAATTATACATGGATCCATAATCCAATCAAAATTAAGATTATGGGACCTATGCTGGAAATCCAAAATTGACTTGTAATTGCTCTCAAATGTCTTATGGAACTTGTACCTAAAAAATGGGCATAATTCACTACAACCATTTTAGGCCTATGTCCACCCCGATAAAGTGTACCCTAAACTAGCTAAAAGTGTTTCCTTTTAAAAAAAGACAAAAGGCCATACTTTGAGTATTTCATTAGAAACACATTTATTTGATTGTACTACGCTTAAAAGTGTGACCTTTGCGTTGTCATTAGAAACACTTTAAAAGTGTAGCCTTTTATATCTCGTCTACAACAACACTTGTAAAGTATAACTTTTCTTATTCCAAGGATAAAATTTACAAACAATAACCCACACTTTTGAAGTGTTTCAATGTTGTGTAGAATTTTTGTAGGCATAATTTAACAACACATTCGATAAATTCGGATTGAATATAATCAATAATCACAATTATCTATAAATAAGTGGATATAAAACACAAAATCAGCTTATAAAAAATATGGAGGTATATATTTCAAATTAAATAAACTTTGAGAACATTTCCCGTGCATGTATATAGAATGCAATTACTGAAAGATTCCTACTAACAATACATTCTGTGTAAAATGGACAGCAGTAAGATTTTGGGGAAAAGCATGCGTTCTAGCAGAGTATTGTGCTCGATGTCTTGATAGAAGAAGTTTGTTCTGTATTTCGTCATCTGGAGAAAGACCACTGTCACCACAACATTTAATGGAAGATTGATCACACTTATGTGATGACTGCTCTGGAAGCTGTGAGCAGATAGCTTTGAAATATGTTGCAGTCTCCTATGAAAGGATCACTATGCAAGTAAAAAGCCAAGAAATCTCTGTAATCAATCCATCTCGAGCCATTGCTTCAGCTTCCATGCTGGACACAAAATACTTTCTGCTCTATGATTCAGATAGCAATGTCATTTGGCGATGTTTTAACAATCCAACAAACACTATTTTACCCTGTTATCATATAACAGCTAGACAAAAGCTTTTCTCAAGTTCCTCAAAAGCAGATGATTTATTTGGGATTTTCGCCTCAAAATGCAAAATGACGGTAACCTTGTTCAGTACCCCGTTGATAAAGAAAATAGTGCCTAATATGCATACTACGAACAAACTTGCACAATTCTACTAATAGTTTAAGAAATCAAACAATAGGAGGCTATGTAGAAAAAGGACCACCATCTACATGCTAAAATCTAATACAAGTAGAACTTAGCACGACACATAATGCACAAAATTCCACTCTATCAGCAAGCTACAACACACTACAATCCTCATATATCACAAAAATAGTTACAGCAGGCCGTGAGTATCAAAACATTATGGAGGTCAGATGTAGCAGCGATTTGGTTCGGTAAATTGAAGCCTAAATTTCAAAAGGAATAAGAAACTAACTTAAGAATTCGAAAAATAACTAGAACTTTAAACCTGCGCTAATATTCTATCATTCATATAATTAATAGTTAGGATAACAACACAACATATTTAATGGAGTTTCGAAATATTTATCACAAAATTTTAAACTTGAAGAAAAAAAATTAAAAATCAATCGCCTTAAAAGTTATGATGAAATTTTAAAGATAGCATAAACAATGTCACCTCATATCAAAATAATATCGAACTAAAACTTAATATTCAAAAACTACATTAATTATGAATCTAAAAAACTTGAAATATTGCAAAGGAAGGGTTGAAAAAGAAATAATGTAAAGTCGCTTACCTTAAATTCTACAAAATAGGATACATAGTTTTTGTGATTCTGTTCACCGCGACCTGAAAATTCTCTACCTCATAAAGTCCTCATCTGACATCAACAAGTACTTTCATTTACCGTGACCTATATATCAAGATCTAGGAGTTAGATAAATATTATTTGGCCTATTTAGAGTTATGAGTATATATCTACAACTAATCTCTCAGTTGAAAAATTATAAGGAACTGAAAAAATTTCGACAACTAAAAACACAGAACCTTATTCCACATAGGAACAAAAGCGAGGGAGAACACTACAACCATTGAACAATAGTTGACCTTCAGATCTGAATATCAAAGATAAGAGGGAATACATTTTACACTAATAAGACACAAGAACCAAGAACTGTCTACAATCATTCAGTTAAAATATGTTTCTTCTCTAAAAGATAATCCTGAAAGATAATACTTATCAAGGATTTGAGGTGTCTAGAACAACAATAATCTTCAAACAACAAAACCATAAAAATCAAGAGCATTGGATAAAAAGAGGAGTTATCACATAAAAAATTGATAAACATAGCCATTTCCTTGTAGACATGTATTGCTTCATGTTACTCTCGATAAAAAAGATCTATCCCAAAGCATCATCTCAGCAGGGCAAATTTTAGTAACACCTTCTATATTTTGTTAAAGTTCCCCAAAATGTTTCTCTTTGCCTTTTTTTGGATCCTGTGACCTGTATGTTTCTAAACAGAGTGCTTAAAATGTTAAAACATTTACATTATAGAACAGACAGACTCAAAAATATAGTTATTTTTCATTACTCCAAGTGGTAGTGCTTATAAGCTACTTAATGTACAAAATTATTTTCCCTGGAACTTCATCATCTAAAAGGATCGGTTTCAATAAGCTTTCAGTTTCAACTATCTACAAAGTTGCAAACAAACTTACAGATCCAACTCGTAGAGAATAAATTGGTATTCGGTAAATGCATATGTTTAGTTTAGGTAGTGCCATAATTTGCATGGTCAACTCCACCAACCAAGAAATTAACTTATCACCAAGTATCATTAATAAGCTCCACAAACAAGAAATAAACCCTTTTATGTTTGAAGTATGAGAATGAAAGACAGTCAAAATGTAGACAAACGAAGATAAAAACAGCAGTTAGTTGAGTGCACATGTTCACTAGTTCTCCTCTGAAATGTATGGTGACCTAATCCAGCAAAATTGATTGATGGGATAAAAAGTTCATCTCCCCGCCATGGCTATTATTGTGGCTATCCCCTTGGAAAGTATGTTATTTACTTCAGCAGTGCAAGACGATTAGTTCTTATTTGTTCATCTTCCTACAGTATGTAGAAAAAATGATTAATATAAGAATCGCAAGTTCAAAGTGTGCACTATAGTTTATCAACAATCGAGAATTAGGCGTAGATGTAAGAATGTATAAGCACTCGAGAATAAACCTACGTCTAGCAGTAACATTTGTATCGTCTATCAGACGGGAAAAATAAGAAAATGTTTTCTCCAAGGAATACATACCTGATAATTAAAGGCTTAAGAGCATCTATTGTCATCGTTCTCTTATCAGGATCCCATAAACAAGGAGACTGCAACTAATAACAGAAAACATGAAAAAAAACAAGCTATCAGATACAATTGGAGAATGCATAACACAACACAATAGGGGCAACTTTGACAAATGCATGAACATGACTAATGGATCTATGTCTAGCGCAATACAAACATATCACCATTGACCATGATCAATTATTCATACAAGCATAACTTCATTACATTAATTCATGCCAATCTTACATATGTAATTGAGAATGATGCACACCTATTTTGATATAATCAATACATGTAAAATTAAATAAGTCTAAACATTTTGACAGAAAGGCTATCATATAGTTTTGTTCCCTTTGTCTCTAATGAAATGAGTAGAACACTAGTTGCTCATAAAACTAGAACTGCTTGAAACATATCATTGCAGTCATTTGATGTCATCGTCTTAAAAATTGCACAACAATATTACGAGAAAGTATGTCTCCTATTTTTCCCAAAAAATTTGAAACTCCAAATACCAGTTTACCTTACAGATGTTGGATATATCTGCATAAACCACATTAAAAGGACAAACTCAAGTGCCTAGAAAGAAACTATGCAATAGTATATGCTTTTATAAGAAGAACTCCTAAAGAGTTTTGTTTTTTCTAATTGTTTCTATTTTTCTATATGCAGATAAGGATACCACATTAATTTAACAAATTTAAAGAACCCACAAATAACTACTCGTATCTCAAGCAATTACCATTATTCCATTAAAATAAAGTCCTAAATCACATTTAGCCTCAAAAACCAGAGACAATAATGAAAAAGAGGTAAATGAATATGTAAGACAATAAGATTATGAAATGATTTGTATGAGAACTGTTTACACAAAATTTTGGTCGATGGTTTTAAAATTAATACATTTTGAGTAAAAACAATCTGCCTTTTCCACATCGTTTCTCAACCAATATAAAAGTTTACAAAAGTCCCACATCGGTATTTCATCCTTTTTGAGAATTTTTGTGTTTCTATATAAACCCACTTCATTCACTATTTTTAGGGGAGGATTTTGGAGGGGAAGACCAAAGAGTATCCATAAATTTTTGAGAATTCTTGGTTTCATAGTTCAAAATTTTAAAGTGTTTTTGTGGTTTTTCAAGTTGAGGAGGTGGAGTCGTCTCCTTCAAACTCGCAGTTCCGGTTCGCTGCCCAGAACCAGGTAAATTTTTTTCTTTGCCTTGTTTTATTTGATTCCCAACTCTTTTATGTTTTCTGTTTATTATATGTAGCTTGTGTATTTTTTAGTTTAATGTAGTTCTAAAAGTGAATTCATATTTGTGTTTATTGTAATTTTAATATTTGCATTATTTTATGGTTTGATATTTATTTATTTATTATTATTATTATTTTAAAATTGTTAGTCAACTATTTGCTATCTTAACTTTACAGGGTTTTGTTATTATTCTACTTTAATGTTATTTTTAATTTTTATATATTACGTTATTGTTGTTTCCATTTCTAATTATGTTGTTTTAGTTTGGTTGTTGTTTTTCATATTCTCTTGGGATAAGTTTGTTATGTTTTGTTGATGTTAAGGTTATATTAAATATATTTGTTAAATTGGCCAATGAAAAAAGACGAAAATTTTAATGTAAGTTCATGTCACGACCCAAAACGAGCCGCGAGTGGCACCCACACTTATCCTACTATGTGAGCGAACCAACAAATCTAAACCCAACATTACCAGCATTTCAACCATAATAAACGAAGTATAATGCGAAAGACTCAAATCTTATTAATATAACCAATAAACAAGCTTCTAAAGTTTATCAACTATCATCCCCAAAATCCGGAAGTCATCACATCAAGAACATCTATCCTCAAATTACTAAGTCTAAAGGTATTTAAGAAACTAAAATATGTAAAAGATGGTCCATGTCTGAACTTCAAGACATCAAGACGTGAAGGAGAGAATCCAGTCCGAGCTAGAAACAGTAGCTCACCCTGAATTCTGATATGCTGGAGACTAGCTAGAGTTGCAGAAGAGTTGAAGTCAAAGGCACGTTTGCTGCACTCAACAAAATAACAAGAAGAAAATACAACTAGGGGTCAGTACAAGGAACACGTACTGAGTAGGTATCATCGGCCAACTCAAAATAGAAAGAAAAATATATAAAATAATATTATAAAATCAACTACAATACTCAACAGGTAGCAACAACAAGTACAAGAACCATGGGCAACAACATCAAGCGCACCTATGAGGACTCAAGCCTCCACACCATACTTATTTGGGACATAGGTTCTTCGAAATTGAGTATATTAACATGATTCAAGATTACTTCTCTTTATTATTACCGTGTCGGAACGTGACACTCCGATCGCCTAATACTACATGTTAGAACGTGACACTCTGATCCCCTTATACTACGTGTCGGAACGTGACACCCAATCCCCTAATACTACGTGTCGGAAAGTGACAACTGATCCCCTAATACTACGTGTCGGAACGTGACACCTGATCCCCTAATACTACGTGTCGGAACGTGACACCCGATCCCCTAATACTACGTGTCGGAACGTGACACCCGATCCCCTAATACTTCGTGTCGGAACGTGACACCCGATCCACTAATCTCATTAAGTCTATTTCATCAAGTCTGTTATGCCAAGGTGTAATCTTAACAGAGAGGATTCAAGAATAAAGATTCAACAGTATTAACATTCTATTCCAACCCAAATATCCAATTACAACATACAAATCCGCAATCAAGCATATAGAAGACTTTACAATACCATCCAATACATATCAATCCCTATTAAGAGTTTACTATGAAATAGCATAAACCATAACCTACCTCCACCGAAGAATCGCGATCAAGCAAGTTACTTCTCAATGCCTTTTTGCTTTACTCTTCGCTTCTCCCTTTTCTTCGTTCTCTCTTCCCTCTTTCTTCTTTTATTTTCTTCAAATTCTTTTTCTTTTACCCTAATTATCATGTAATCAATTATAAAAGATGATAAAAGTAACCCACTATTTATTTCAAGGTTACCTCTTTTAACCCCCAAGTAAATAAAATATTAAACTTACCTCACTAATTTCATAAAGCTTGTCATGAATGGTCCAAAACACCCCTTAAAACTTTTAGCAGAAATCCGACCCAGTCGAGGTTACACAACCTGTGACGGCCCGTCGTGTCTGCGACGATCCGTCCTGCAGGTCCGTCACAAGATTCAGAGAATTAAATTCAGTAAAGGGTTTGTGACGGTACGTCGTATCTACGACGGTCCGTGCTGCAGTTCCGTCATGGAATTCAGAGAGTCGCTCCCAGTACCCAGATTTTAGAGTTGAAGTGTTTTGGAACGGAGGCGCCCAACGGAACGTTGTGCCTATGACGGTTCGTCCTACTTGTCGTCGAGGGCAATGAGGAGAGCAACAGGAAAATTACACATGTGTGGGACGACGGGGTCCATGACGGTCCGTCATGGCCATGACAGTTCGTCGCGTGATCCGTCGACCTAGTAAGTTTTTATCACAAATGATTCTACTGCCCGAAACGACTAAACAGGTCGTTACAATAGATACC
Source organism: Solanum habrochaites (assembly GCA_027704765.1). Lineage (NCBI taxonomy): Eukaryota > Viridiplantae > Streptophyta > Magnoliopsida > Solanales > Solanaceae > Solanum > Solanum habrochaites. The sequence continues at coordinate 17,069,139 of JAKWJA010002495.1, read as the reverse complement.
AATTTACCCATCGTTCCTCCCCGAACGATCACAGATAGAAAAACAAGGGAGAGAAAGAGTACCTGAATCTGTAAAAACATGTGGATATCTTTCTTGCATATCAGCTTAATTCTCCCATGTGGACTCTTCAACTGGCCGATTCTTCCACTGAACCTTGATGGATGCAATCTCCTTTGATCTCAACTTGAAGACTTCTCTATCTAAGATGGCAACAGGCTCCTCCTCATAAGAAAAATTCTCATCAAGAAGAACTGAATCCCAACGAATAATGTAGTTTCCATCCCCATGGTATCTTTTCAGCATATATACATGAAATACCGGGCGCACTCCTGACAGTCCTGGAGGCAAGGCTAATTCATAAGCTTCCTCCCATACTCTCTTCAGAACTTCAAATGGACCAATATACCTCGGACTAAGCTTACCTCGTCTACCAAACCGCATCACCCCTTTCATGGGTGAAACCTTCAGCAAGACTTGCTCACCCTCCATGAAATCCAAGTCCCTAACCTTTCGATCTGTATATTCTTTCTGCCTGTTTTGAGATGCTAGAAGCTTCTCCTGAATGAATTTTACTTTATCTAACGATTCCCTCAAAAGATCGGTACCCCATGGTCTCACCTCAAATGCATCAAACCACCCAATGGGATACCTACATCTCCTCCCATACAGTGCCTCAAATGGGGCCATATCAATACTTGAGTGATAGTTATTGTTGTATGAAAACTCTGCTAAGGGGAAGAAGTTATCCCAATGACCACCAAAAAATCTATTACACATGCGCGAAGCATATCCTCCAACACCTGAATCGTTCGCTCAGACTGACCATTGGTCTGAGGGTGAAATGCGGTACTAAGGTCCAACCTAGTACCTAATTCAGCATGCAATGTTCTCCAAAACTTAGAAGTAAATTGTGTACCCCTATCTGATATGATGGAAAGTGGGACTCCATGCAATCGAACAATTTCTGAGATATAGAGTTTGGCTAACTTCTTTGCATTGTAAGTCATCTTGACCGGAATGAAGTGAGCAGACTTAGTTAACCTATCAACAATTAACCAAATGGAGTCATACTTACCCAATGTCTTTGGGAGACCAACTACAAAATCCATTGCAATTCTCTCCCACTTCCATTCAGGAATGAGCATTTTCTGAAGTGTTTCTCCAGGCCTCTGGTGTTCATACTTTACTTGCTGACAATTCGGGCATTGGGCAACAAAATCGACAATGTCACGCTTCATCCTACTCCACCAGAAATGTTGCTTTAGGTCACGATACATCTTGGTTGCACCAGGATGTATAGAATACCTTGAACTATGAACCTCTATAAGAATAGTTTGAATCACATCACCGACGCGGGGCACACATACCCTTCCCTTAATTCTCAAAACGCCTCCCTCATCAATTTTTGCTTCTTTAGGCTCTCCTCGCAGTACCATATATCGAATCCGGATCAGTTTCTCATCAGTAAACTGTTTTCCCTTAATCTTGTCAAGAAAAGAAGATCTTTCCTCCACACAGGCCAAAAATCCTCCCTTTTCCCGTACTTCCAACCTCATAAAGTCATTAGCTAGAGTCTGAACCTTTCTAGCCAACGGGCGTCTAGAAACCTGCAAGTGAGCTAGACTTCCCATGCTCCCTGCCTTTCTACTTAAAGCATCTTCCACAACATTAGCTTTTTCTGGGTGATACAAGATAGTAATAACATAGTCCTTCAGTAGTTCTATCCACCTCCTCTGTCTCAAATTCAAATCTTTCTGAGTAAAGACATACTGTAGACTACGATGATCTGTATAGACTTCACACTTAACCCCATATGGATAATGTCTCCATTGCTTTAATGCAAACACTACTACAGCCAACTCCAAATCATGGGTCGGATAGTTACGTTCATGCACCTTTAGTTGCCTCGAAGCATAAGAAATTACATTCTTCTCCTGCATTAGCACTGCACCCAAACCAGAATAAGATGCATCACAATACAAAATGAAATTCTTACCTTCCACTAGCAAGGTAAGAATTGGTGCGGTAGTCAACAAGGTCTTGAGGTTTTCTGGAAGCTTTCTTCACATTCGTACGACCATACAAATGGAACATTCTGCTTTGTCAAATTTGTCAATTGGGAAGCAACATAAGAAAATCCCTTGATAAATCGACGGTAGTAGCTAGCTAAACCAACAAAGCTTCTTACCTCTGTAACATTAGTAGGTCTTACCCAACTCTTCACTGCTTCAATTTTGAAAGGGTCCACCATCACTCCATCCTTAGAAACTACGTGCCCCAAGAAGGACACTGAATCTAACCAAAACTCACACTTAGAGAATTTGGCATAAAGCTTTTTTCTCTCCCAACACTTCCAATACCATTCTCAAATGCTCCTCATGTTCTTTCCTGCTCTTTGAGCATATCAGTATATCATCAATGAACACAATAACAAAGAGATCCAGGTATGACTTAAAAATCCCGTTCATCAGACTCATGAAAGCAGCAGGGGCATTCGTAAGCCCAAAAGACATTACTAAGAATTCGTAATGCCTATACCTGGTTCGAAAAGCAGTTTTTTGCACATCTGCTGCCCGTATTTTCAATTGATGATAACCAGCTCTCAAATCGATTTTTGAGAAGGTACAAGCACCTTGTAACTGATTGAACAAATCATCAATGTGAGGAAGAGGATACTTGTTCTTAATAGTCACCTTATTCAGTTTCCTGTAGTCTATGCACATCCGAAAACTCCCATCCTTCTTTTTCACAAATAAGATAGGAGCACCCCAATGGGATGCACTTGGTCTAATAAAACCTTTACCTAACAACTCCTGAAATTGGGCCTTTAAATCCCTTAACTCAGCTGGAGCCAATCTATAAGGGGGTATAGAAATGGGGCGAGTGCCCGGCTCCAGATCAATGCAAAAATCAATATCCCTATCCGGTGGCATACCAGGAAGGTCTGCAGGAAACACATCCAGAAACTCACAGACTATCTAAACAGACTCAACCGAAGGTACTTTGGAAGTATCATCCCTGAAATGTGCCAAGAAAGCTAAACAACCTTTACTAACCATCCTCTTAGCGCGAAGAAAAGAGAAAATACGAACTGGGGTGGAAATGTAGTCACCCTCCCACACTAGCGGATCTGTCCCAGGCTTGGACAATGTTACAGTTTTAGAATTACAATCTAAGATTGCAAAATTTGGAGAAAGCCAAGTCATACCCAGAATTACATCGAAATCTACCATTTCTAGGATAATCAAATCTACATGACTATTGCTCCCCACAAAAGTCACAAGACAAGACCTATACACCCTCTCAACTATCACAGACTCACCCACAGTAGTAGAGACACGAATAGGCATGTCAAGCAAATCACAAAGTAAATCAAGACCAGTAGCAAATGAGGAAGATACATATGAAAATGTGGATTCAGGATCAAATAATACAGAAGCTATGCAATCACAGACCAAAAGATTACCTGTGATAACCGCATCTGATGTCTCTGCTTCAGATCTTCCAGGGAAAGCATAACAATGAGCCCTATCACCTGTCTGCCCATTTCCCCTACCATGTTGTGCTGCAGTAGTTCCAACTTTCCCGCCACCCCGGCTAATTTGGTGACCACCATTACCTTGGCCACCACGTCCTCCAGAATGGCGGCCTCTCCCATGACCACCTCTACCTCTAACTATTGGGGGTCTGTAACTCTGTTTTGAACAAAACCTCCTAATATGTCCAGTATCTCCACATCCATAACACTCTTAGGAGTCAAGCATAGGCCTCTGTGAGAAAGGCGAAGTCTGGAGATAACCGCCAAACTCAGAGAAATGCTGACCAGTCTGCGGTGGACCCCCAGCTACAGCCTGTAGTGAAGACTGAATAGGTCGGGCTGGGTAACCTCCTGAACTCTTCCCTCTAGAGTAAGAGCCACTAAATTCACCTCCCGTACAGAACTTCTTAGATGTCGACGCCATGGTGAAGTTGTCTGGCTTCACCCCCTCCACCTCTATCACAAAGTCAACCACTTCCTGAAAGGATTTTGCTACAGCAGCTACCTGTAAGGCGGGGATCTGCAAGTCTGAGCTCAATACTTTCACAAAGCGGCGAATTCGCTCTTGTGGACTGAAACAAAGCTGGGTGGCATACCTGGATAGTGCACGAAATTTAGCCTCATAAGCAGTAACAGACATTCTTCCTTGCTCTAGACTCAGGAACTCATCTCTCCTCTTTTCCCTCAAATTCCAGGGTATATACTTCTCCATAAATAAGCTAGAGAATGATGCCAAAGTCATAGGTGGTGCCTGTGCTGGTTGACACTCAATGTACGACCGCCACCACATTTTGGCATTTCCCTGAAACTGATAGGTCACAAACTCCACACCGAATCGTTCTACTATGTCCATCTTATGTAGCAGCTCATGACAATCAACCAGAAAATCACAGCCATCCTCTGATTTAGCACCCTTGAAGACTGGAGGTTTCAGCTTCAAGAATTTAGTGAAAAGTTCATGGTGATCACTTGTCATTATGGGCCCTGTAGTCAATAGAGGAAACGTGCCTACTTCCAATGAGGCATCCATGCGGGGAGCCACAACAGCTGCATGTTGTACCCCCGGAACCTGAGGTGTTGGTGCAGAAAACAGTGGAGGTGTCTTGCCTTGATCAGATAACCCGCTAAGATAAGCAAGAACCTGGTTAATCATCTCTGGGGTAGGTTGGGGTGGTAATTCCTCATCTTGCCCTTGCTCATTTTCCCCTTCCTCACCCTCTCTTACTACCTCATCAGTCGGTGGAGGATTAACCGCCCTAGTACTAGATGGACCAGGCATTTGTCCTCTACCTCTAGAGGACGTCCTCCCGCGACCCCTACCACGGCCTCTTGCCACTGCTTCTTTTTGAGCTACAGCCCCAGTGGCTGGCTCAGACGCACCTTGTCTTGCCGGTACTGGTATGGGCACAGTTGTTGCTCTAATTCTAACCATCTACGAAATAGAGTGAGGAGGTCAGATACCAATTTGAATCACCTAGATACCAATTGGATCCAAGTAATAGCACGAAAGAAATAAAGAATGGAATTTTGCTAAAGTCCTATAGCCTCTCAAAGAAAAGTAAGGGTGTCCCCCTACCGTTCCTCAAGACTCTACTAGACTTGTTTTTGTGTGATGAGACCAACGAACCTAAAGGTCTGATACCAAGTTTGTCACGACCCAAAACGAGCCGCGAGTGGCACCCACACTTATCTACTATGTGAGCGAACCAACAAATCTAAACCCAACATTTACCAGCATTTTAACCATAATAAACGAAATATAATGCGGAAGACTCAAATCTTATTAATATAACCAATAAACAAGCTTCTAAAGTTTATCAACTATCATCCCCAAAATCCGGAAGTCATCACATCAAGAACATCTATCCTCAAATTACTAAGTCTAAGAGTATTTAAGAAACTAAAATAAGTAAAAGATGGTCCATGTACGAACTTCAAGACATCAAGACGTGAAGGAGAGAATCTAGTCCGAGCTAGAAATAGTAGCTCACCCTGAATTCTGATATGCTGGAGACTGTCTAAAGTTGCGGACGAGTCGAATTCGATGGCACGTTTGCTGCAGTCAACAAAATAACAAGAAGAAAATACAAGTAGGGGTCAGTACAAGGAAAACGTACTGAGTAGGTATCATCGGCCAACTCAAAATAGAAAGCAATATATATCAAATAATATTATAAAATCAACTACAATACTCAACAGGTAGCAACAACAATTACAAGAACCATGGGCAACAACATCAAGCGCACCTATGAGGACTCAAGCCTCCACACCATACTTATTTGGGACATAGGTTCTTCGAAATTGAGTATATTAACATGATTCAAGATTACTTCTCTTCATTCTTACCGTGTCGGAACGTGACACTCCGATCCTCTAATACTACGTGTCAGAACGTGACACTCCGATCCCCTAATACTACGTGTCAGAACGTGACACTCCGATCCCCTAATACTACGTGTCGGAACTTGACACCCGATCCCCTAATACTACGTGTCGGAACGTGACACCCGATCCCCTAATACTACGTGTCAGAACGTGACACCCGATCCCCTAATACTACGTGTCTAAACGTGACACCCGATCCCCTAATACTACGTGTTGGAACGTGACACCCGATCCCCTAATACTACGTGTCAGAACGTGACACACGATCCACTAATCTCATTAAGTTTATTTCATCAAGTCTGTTATGCCAACGTGTCATCTTAATAGAGAGGATTCAAGATTAAAGATTCAACAGTATTAACATTCTATTCCACCCCAAATACGCAATTACAACATACAAATCCGCAATCAAGCATATAGAAGACTTTACAATACCATCCAATACATATCAATCGCTATTAAGAGTTAACTATGAAATAGCATAAACCATAACCTACCTCCACCGAAGAATCGCAATCAAGCAAGTTACTTCTCAATGCCTTTTTGCTTTCCTCTTCGCTTCTCCCTTTTTCTCGCTCGTTCTCCCTCTCTTCCTGTTCTTTTTATGTTTCCTCTCCAAATTCTATTTCTTTTACCCTAATTATCATATAATCAATTATAAAAGATGATAAAAGTAACCCACTATTAATTTCAAGGTTACCTCTTTTAACCCCCAAGTAAATAACTTATTAAACTTACCCCACTAATTTCATAAAGCTTGTCATGAATGGTCCAAAACACCCCTTAAAACTTTTAGCAGAAATCCGACCCAGTCGAGGTTACGCAAACTGTGATGGCCCGTCGTGTCTGCGACGGTCCGTCCTGTAGGTCCTTCACAAGATAAAGAGAATTAAATTCAATAAAGGGTTTGTGATAGTTCGTGCTGCAGTTCCGTCATGGAATTGAGAGAGTCGCTCCCAGTACCCATATTTCATAGTTGTAGTGTTTTGGAACGGAGGCGCCCGACGGACCGTTGTGCCTATGACGGTTCGTCCTACTTGTCGTCGAGGCCAATGAGGAGAGCAACAGGAAAATTACACATGTGTGGGACGACGGGGTCCATGATGGTTCGTCGCGTGATCCGTCAACCCGGTCAGTTTTTATCACAAATGATTCTACTGCCCGAAACGACTAAACATGTCGTTATAGTTCATATATGTTTAATTGTTAAAACTAGCCGATGAAGAAATTACCGTCGATTTCCAAGGCCTTCCATGTTCATAAGACAGATTTTTATTATTAAGTTATCAGTTTATTAATTCATATTTATTTATTTATTACTAACAATTTTACTAAGTGTGTTTACAGGTATACTGAGTTGCTTCACATGAAATCATACGAAAAAGCTCGAATTATATTTTTATTTCATTATTATGTAAATATTGATGTTAAGCAAACCTTAGGCCGATAATTATTATTATTTTTTATTGTGTATATTGCATGTTTATTCTATTTGTACATTATTTTATTCTCATTCTCAATTTGAAAAAATGAACTTAGTCGGGAACCACATTTGTGGATTTCGAAGGGTGCCAAACCCCTTCCCTTCAGAATAACTTGAACACCTTACCTAGAATCAAATTGGTTTCGTAGACATTTCTTTCAGGTTAATTAATCAATTGGTTTCCTTGTTTTCCCAAAAAATTAGGTGGAGACTTCCGTTAATCCTTTAAAACTCATTTTACCACTTCTTAACCCCTTTTACCCGTTTTAAAAATTCTCTTAAACTAAATTCTTTTTTAATTGAGTCGTCGCGACGTTGCTCCCATTCAAAGGATGTAAAGAGAATGGCGACTCCGCTGGGGATATTAGAGGCTGTAACCATTCTGGGTTCATTTTTTCAAATTGTAGATACTATTCTTTATTGTGCTATTCATTATATATCTTGTATTTTTGTTATTATTTGCATGTCGTACTATATTTATTCATCATTTGTTTGTATATGTCATTGTATTTCATGACATAATTTCTGCCAAATGGCAAATAGAATGCATTAGGATAAAGGCGGTTACGTAGCTTTCCACGACTATCCTTCAGAAAAATACCTTCTAAATTCTTTGGAAGTGCTTAACAAATAGTTAGCTTGCGGTAATCAAATGTTGTTTATTATACTTCATCCCGTAGTTTGTCAACCCGGGTAAACAAGTCTCTTTTTAATCCCACTCTTAGTCAGCTAGTGTAGAGCGAAACCAAAACATCGTATTAAGCATGACACTCGAGACATATTTTTATACCACATGCACTCATTGGTTGTATATTATATGATATATCGTGATGTATGATAGTCCATTATTTAAAATTTACTCTTGCGAACCTAGTTTTATAATACTTATAATTTAAGTCCAATCTTTTTACAAGTTAAATCGTTGGAACTACGTTTGACCTGATTCCTAGTTCAACGGGATACGTAGGCGCCATAAAGGCTCAGTCATCTTCCCTGAAAGCGTTCAAAAATTTGAAAACGGAAACTGGGGCAAATTTTTTTGAGGAGGTCTCCAAAATTTTTATAAAGAAGATAGTACAAGATTAAATACTGGAGGTTGTTGAAGCTGAAACAGGGGCAAAATTTTCAAGGAATGCCCTAAAAAATTTCACCAAATTTGTACGCAGACTCCAGAATTTGAGGCTTCACTCTGAGTTGGTTTTTTTGTTTTTCATTAATTTCTTTTACATGATGTTACATTCATTATCTTTAATTTTTATTATACTCCATTGAAAAAATTAGTTTAATTGACATTTTTAAAGTTTGGGTAGTTCGCCCTTCAACGCGACTCATTATTTTCTTATTTTATTTTATTTACTTTTGTTAAATTTGGGTGGTCCGCCCTTCAATGTGACTCACTGATTCATTTGTCCTTGTAAAATTTTCTTTAAATAGTAAATAAAATTTTTTTTTGTTCAATTCGGGTTGCCCGCCTTTCAATGTGGCTCATTGGTTTTTATTCTCATTATATTTCCTTTCAAAAAATAATTTGTTGTTTATGAATTTTATGTCATATTTGGACGAACGATGCAAACCTGATTCTCATCATTGAGATACGTAGGCAGCCCTTTGAGGGTTCGATATTCTTTATTCAAAAGATCTTTTATTTTTATTTCTTTTAACGTTTATAATTTTTAAATGTTTTTTTAACTTGGTGGATGCCAACACAATTCAAGTGTACATGTGAAAAATAATTTGTACAATAAAGAGGATTAACTTCTTGTCAAACCATGGATTCTTTTGGTACCTCTCATTCATACTTTGTTACACTTGCAAATGTTGTCTTGTATAAATTCAAGATTAGAAAAAAAATCAGATTCATTGTTTCATGTGCATTGTGTGGTGAGTTTTGAATCAAATTCAATTATTTTGCATTGTTGATCTAGAACTTGGCCTAAATGTTATTGAGGTGAAATTATGAGTAATGTTTGATTTGAAAAGTGATTGTAGGCTTGTTTGATCTGTTTGAGCCTTTCAAAGCTTAACAAATGATGTTAATCCTTAGATGTCCCCACTTTGAGCCTTAAGACTTTTTTTGGACAACCACATCTTAGCCTATACCTTTTCTGACTATTTTTACGCACTATCTCTCTTTTGACCAGACTTTCTTGAGCGCACTGAAGACATGCAAGTATAAGAGAAGATACAAAGTTCAAATTTGTCAAAGACAAAAGTTATCAAAGTTCCTGAATGTCAAGAAAACAAACAATGACTTCAGAAGAAAAAAAAGCTTCAAAATTCTCCACCAATTTAAGAAAGCAAAATTTCAAAAAGAAGAAAAACACTCCAATCAAAAAGGAGAAAATTAAAAAAGGGGGAAAACTCAGACAACCAAAGTTTCAAAGAAGTCAAAAGTGCGAAAGGAAGGGACAACAAAGAGAATCAAATACTAAAAGCGTGATAAATGTTGAAAGCATCTATTTAGTGCAATGCTCAAGAAGGAATAAGTCACTTTAATCCCAAATGACTATCCTACCCGTTCCTAAGCCAATATTACAAGCTATTAACAAGCCCTACATGATTTCAATTCAAATGTTCCACATTAGTGGAGATTTACATGAAGGTCAAGCCTATGGTATCACAATTGCATGCATTGAAATTTTTTTCGAGTGTGAGTGTATTTTTCCAGATATTTCCAAATCAAAACACTTTAAATGTGCGCAAATTTAAAGTTTCTTTCTTGTCAGGGCACTTGAAAGATGATGTTAGGTCTAGTTCTAAGCTTTTGTTTATAGCAAGATGGACAAATCTTGTTGTTGCTTACGGACATTTGAGGTACCACTTGAATCCATAGGAATTACCTCGATGTCAATTTCAGTCAAAAGAGAAAAATTGTGAGAAATTTTGTCCAATACTATTGTTGGCGCTAACCGAGTTAAAATATGTTTCATTGTTCATAAAATAAAAAATGGGTTGAAACCCACTTTACCATATTTGTTCAAACAACTTTGTGGACCATTTCAAGGTTCAAAGTGCATTTTTTGGGTCGTCATATCCTTCAAAAGGACATATTTTTATTTTTGGGTCATCATATCCTTCAAAATGACATCTTTTTATTTTTGGGTCTTCATATCCTTCAAAATGACATATTTTATTTTAGGTAGCCATAGCTTTCAAAATGACATCTTTTATTTTAGGTAGTCATACCTTTCAAAATGACATCTTTTAAAGTTAAGTAGTCATACCTTTCAGCATGACATTTTCTTAAATTTAGGTCGTCATACCTTTCAAAATGGTATCTTCTCAAAATTGATTTGTTATCTCAAATAAAATGATTTATTTCAGATTGGTTTGTCATTTCGTTCAATATGACACTTTTTGTATTCCATTTTAAATTGACATTTTATTTAATTCATGATGTTATTAAGTTTGAATCATTGCATTGGTTAATACCTTGTTCATATGGTCATGTTTGCATAATTTATGTTATATTTTCTACTAACATTGATACTGCAGATTTTGTGATACCTCATGTTAAGTTCAAGTTGGGTCGTTCTCCTTTCAAAGAGACATGTTGGGTTGTCATCTCCCTTCAAATGAAACGCTAAGTTCAATATTGGGTTGTCATCTCCCTTCAAATGACACATTAAATTCAAGATTGGGTTGTCATCTCTCTTCAAATGGCATGTTCAAGTTGGGTCGTCCGCCTTTCAAAGAGACAAGATTCGGTTGTCATCTCCCTCCAAATGACATATTAAGTTCAAGTTGGGTCGTCTACCATTCAAAGAGACAAGATTGGGTTGTCATCTCCCTTCAAATCACATGTTAAGTTCAAGTCGGGTCGCCTACCTTTCGAAGAGACAGGATTGGGTTGTCACCTCCTTTCAAATGGCATGTTCAAGTTGGGTTTTCCACCTTTCAAAGAGACAAGATTGGGTTGTCATCTCCCTCCAAATGACATATTAAGTTCAAGTTGGGTCGTCCGCCTTTCAAAGAGAAGATTGGGTAGTCATCTCCCTTCAAATGACAGGATAAGTTCAAGTCGGGTCGTTCGCCTTTCAAAGAGACAGGATAGGGTTGTCATCTCTCTTCAAATGGCATGTTCAAGTTGGGTGTCCGCCTTTCAAAAAGACAAGATTGGGTTGTCATCTCCCTTTGAATGACATATTAAGTTCAAGTTGGGTCGTTCGTCATTCAAAGAGATAGGGTTGGGTCGTCATCTCCCTTCAAATGACATGTTAAGTTCAAGTTGGGTCGTCCACCTCTCGAAGAGACATGATTGGGTAGTCATCTCCCTTCAAATGGCATATTAAGTTCAAGTTGGGACGTCCTCCTTTCAAAGAGACACGATGTGTTGTCATCTGCCTTCAAATGACATATTAAGTTCAAGTTGGGTTGTCCTCCTTTCAATGTGACACGTTGGGTTGTCACCTCGTTTAAAGTGATATGTTATGTTCAAATTGGGCCGTCCTCCTTTCAAAGAGACGCGATGGTTGTCACCTCATTCAAAGTAACATGTTATTCGCATCATGCTTTTTTTCAAAAAGGTACACCACCTTCATTGTTTAATTTTGCAAGTAACATCAAAGGTATGTGAATTTTCTCAGTCTGCAATCAATCTTCGTCTTTTGTTTATTATTTTCACCCCAGTCGATCAATGTGGAGTCTTGCTCAAAAGTTATACTATTGTCTCAATTGTTTTGTTCAATGTTTATCAAACCAAATTTGGTTCGTCAACTTTGTTTGACTAGGATATCTTACATCGATCCTAATCAAACAAAGGGGCAAGTTGTTGACACCAAATTTTGGTCCGATGGTTTTAAAACTAATACATTATTAGTCAAAAAAACTTTTCCTTTCCCACATCGTTTCTCAAACAATTTTCAATTTTGTAACAGTCCCACATCGGTATTTCATCCTTTTTGAGGATTTTTGGGTTTCTATATAAACCCACTTCATTCAGTATTTTTAGAAGAGGATTTTGGAGGGGAAGACCAAAGAGTACCCATAAAATTTTGAGAATTCTTGGTTCCATAGTTCAAAATTTTAAAGTGTTTTTTGTGGTTTTTCGAGTTGAGGAGGTGGAGTCGTCTCCTTCAAACTCGTAGTTCCGGTTCGCTGCCCAGAACCAGGTCAAATTTTTTCTTAGCCTTGTTTTATATGATTACCAGCTCTTTTATGTTTTCTGTTTATTATATGTAGCTTGTTTTGTTTTTTTTAGTTTAATGTAGTTCTAATAGTCAATTTATATTTGTGTTAATTGTAGTTTTAATATTAGCATTATTTTAAGGTTTGATGTTTATTTATTTATTATTATTATTATTTTAAAATTGTTAGTCAACTATTTGCTATCTTAACTTTTCAGGTTTTTGTTATTATTCTATTTTAATGTTATTTTTAATTTTTATATATTACGTTATTGTTGTTTCCATTTCTAATTACGTTGTTTTAGTTTGGTTGTTGTTTTCCATATTCTCTTGGGATAAGTTTGTTATGTTTTGTTGATGTTCAGGTTATATTAAATATATTTGTTAAATTGGCCAATGAAAAATCTATCCGTCGGGTTTAGAGGCCTTTCCATTTTAAAAGATGGAAATTTTAATGTACGTTCATATATGTTTAATTGTTAATAATAGCCGATGAAGAAATTACCGTCGATTTCCAAGGCCTTCCATGTTCATAAGACGGATTTTTATTATTAAGTTATCATTTGATTAATTCATATTTATTTATTTATTACTAACACTTTTACTAAGTGTGTTTACAGGTACACAGAGTTGCTTTCCATGAAATCGTTCGAAAAAGCTCGAATTATATTTTTATTTCATTATTATGTAAATATTGACGTTAGGCAAACCTTAGGCCGATAATTATTATTTTATTTTATTGTGCATATTGCATGTTTATTATATTTGTACATTATTCTATTGTCATCCTCAATTTGAAAAAATGAACTCAGTCGGGAACCACAGTTGTGGATTTCAAAGGGTGCCACACCTCTTCCCATCGGAATAACTTGAACCCCTTACCTAGAATCAAATTGGTTTCGTAGACATTTCTTTCAGGTTAATTAATTAATCGGTTCCTAGTTTTCCCAAAAAATTAGGTGGCGACTTCCGTTAATCCTTTAAAACTCATTTTACCACTTCTTAACCCCTTTTACCGTTTTAAAAACTCTCTTAAACTAAATTCTTTTTTAATTGAGTTGCCGCGACGTTGCTCCTATTCAAAGGATGTCAACAAGAATTTTGGTTAGCTAACAAACATTAATTACTTACTCATCCTTGTAAAACCTCCAATTGTTGTATATGTAATGAAGGATAAGCCATGCAACATAAACAATGGTAAAACTTGCAATTCCCTCATTTTCCAGTTCTACAAGGGATCGTGTTATCATGATAGAATAACCCACTACATTAACCCAAATGTTGAAATGGATGCAATATGACACCCATAAGACTAGTAAACATACACTGTACATGTGATGATATGATAAGCGACGCAAGTAGTCAGATACCCATATAATATAAAGGATACACTGAGTATCAATTAGCTACATAATAACCTGCATAAGTAAAAACAACAACAAGTACATGCTTAATAAAACTTTAACCACTAGGATGCCCAAAAAAAGTGAAATCTGAAGATACTAGCTCACTCGGATTCTTCTGAGTAGTAATTTTCACTATATTAGCTACTGAATATGATTAAGGTTCACGACTTTTGGTACTTTCTTCTCGTACTATGGAATTTCAATCATAAGTTATAATTTTTGCCATTCCAACAACCCCAAAGTAATCCATTCCTTCTTATTCTCCTCTTCTAAACATAAAGTATAAATTCAATAAACTGACAAGATGACTAGTAGAGTAGCTACATAAGCTTCAAGAAATCGATATCAGGGAGAAGAGAATCGTAGGGAATTTCAGCTTCAGCTCTTCAGTTCATCAGAGAAATACGACTTAATTTCAACTCAGTTCTTCATAGAAACAATACTTAACTTCAGTTGGTAAATTAAAAATTCAATAGGTGAAAAAACTTTCTAGACTCTCTAAAATCAATAAAATTTGTATCTACAACACAAGAATCAAAACCCTAAGCTGATTGTTATTAGATTTTTGAGAAAACAAATTTTAATATTTTATTAATTATTTTTTTTGTCCAGTAAAATTGGAGGGAAAATAAATTTGATATTTAAATTTTTGGAGGAAATATAATATTTTAGTGAAAACATTAAGGTTACATTTGTTAAGTGTTGTATTTACCAATTATAAAAATAGGACACTTTAAAAATTTGGACCTATATTTAAATATTTATTGCCAATTATATCATGTAATAACAACGTATGTAAATTGTAGATAATACCTTTAAAGAGTACAATTTACAACTATTATCATTATTTTTAGCTAAAAGTTAAAAACATAGGCTATGCTTTAAAAGCGTCCCCAAAAGTATCTTAGGCAACAACTTAAAAGCGTTGTCCAGAAATAGTGTTGTTGTAGGCCTAAAATAGTGTAGTGATTTGATCTTGCGAGACAGTGAAATTTTATCATGCAATAATTGATCACAAAAATCCCCGCTAAATAAGTAAGAAAGGTATTCCGTGTGAGGAATCACCATCAACACGAGCCTTGTGCACTACCTTGATGACCCTTATACTAAGAGTGTGTTTGGTATAAAGGAAAATTTTTTATGGAATTTTTTTTTCAATTTTTTCATGTTTGATTGGGACAAAAATTTTGAAAAATGTTTTCCAAATGAACTCATTTTCCTCAAAATTAAGGAAAATGACTTCCTTTCAAAAATTAAGAAAACATTTTCCAAAACTCTCCTCCAATTTTAAATTACATTTTTTGGGGGAAAACAATAATTTAAAAAAAAATTCAAATAAAATTTTATTTTTTTTACCCGATCCCTGACCCCCACCAACCCACCACCGACCAGCCCCCTCCACTCCCCAAAAAAATAATTTTGCTTTATAAAAATATTTTCTACTTCAAATTTTTATTTTTAAACTCCTACCTCCCTTCTCCCCTCCCCTCGATCCCTGACCCCCACCAACCCCCCACCCCCACCCACAAACCCCCAAAAAATTAATTTTGTTTTTTAAAAATATTATAAAGTTCAAATTTTTATTTTTTCACTCCTACCCCCTTCCCTACCCCACCTTCAACCCCACCCTCCACCACCACCCCAAATAAAAATTATTTTAAAAAAATACTTTTTAATTTCATAAATTATTTTCTACTCTAGTAAAATAAAATATGTCTCTCAAAACATATTTCATTTATAAATCAAACACTAAAAAAAAATTTCGGAAATTATTTTCTACTCACTAACAACAAATGAGAAAATAAGTTAAAAATCTACTTGTTTTTCGAGAAAACTTCTTCTAGGAAATCATTTTCAATGGAAAACATTTTCCTTCAAATCAAACATACCCTAAGACTTGAAATTTCCCAAATTAATTCAATAAAAATCACCCAAAACGAATCTCTAAATTTGGACTTATTACAATTCTAAGTATGAAAGAATGTCGTAATTCCCGATTGGTCTTTATTTAAAGGACCAATCTTTTGACTTCCATCAATGTCGGAACTAGGATGCGATTGGGGTGGTTAATAGAGTAATGTCAACCATGTCTCTTCTTCACAAATGTTGATAGAAACTTGTGAATGTGGAAGATCGACGTGATTCCTCTGAACGATCACATAGCTTATACCATGAATGCGATAACCAAAGCTTATGGTCTTCGCAAACACAACACAAGACAAATAAATGGGGAGACCAAAGACTCTGGCCTCTATGAATGCATCGTGTGGCGTGCGAACGCGAAGATCAATGATGTTGTACCATCCTAAAATTAGAACTCGCGAAATTCCCAGATAGGGCTTCATGAATTATTCGTAATTCCATGCATACAAATAAGATATTCTACCCACCAAATTTGGCTTTCCAGATTACACTTAGATGTCAATACTTCCAAACCTAGGTTTTGTAGATGAAAAGTGGGTCCCACGCCCAAACTCTTTTTTAAGACAACTTCCACAAGTGGTCTTAAGATGATCCTAGAAGCATTGGGATCTACTAATGGTCCCTCTAGACTAAAATTGACATTTCAGATGTAACACAACGTAAAGTTGAAATGAAGTAGTTCTTCTTTTGAAATTTTTCAGTCCATTAATTGAAAACAACAGATACTACTACTACTACTATAGTTACAAAATGTGTAATACTCAAATGGATACAGAGTTGAAACACTTGTTGTAGATTTTGATTTCATTTGAATATTAACCATTTATTCTACGTAAGAAATAATTTTAATAGAATTAACAAAAGTATATTAAATATCTATTTAATTAGATAGAACAACGTACTAAATTTAATGACCCTTATGGTCATTTACTTACTTATGACTGATCTTACAATTTTGCCCCTACTTAAAGCTTTTGTATAGTGTTTTTGATATATTCCAATGGACACCATACATCCTGAGGTGGTCAAGAGAGTTCCCCTATTTTGGGGGCTTTTATGTTGATAGAATTGTCTTTGGTAAAAATTAAGAGAATCTATCATTAGATGTCTTTGTAAGTTTGTGACTTTGATCAACATTCTAGGTATATACGCTCGAATGGCAATTTTGTCACTGTTATTTGCTCCAAAATATCGAGTTTGGTCTAGGACGAACATTGATTTAAATCCCAAGGTAATTAATATGCTATAATGACATTTTGTGTTATAGTTATTTTGGTAGATTTAAGGATGTGTTTACTTGGTAATTAATTTATTGATACGACCTTTGTTATTTGTTTCGTCAATTTTTTTGAGTTGGAAATGTTGATTTTTGTAAGGTATACATAGCATAGGTTGTTTGCATTCATGGGGTTCTAGACGAATCATGTGCCCCCATCGAGGAATTTTCTCAACTTCAAGTTGAGCTCATGAATCTAACTGTTGGTGTATTGTTCGGCACATTCATGTGGTTGGTGTCACATTCATGTAAACCAGTTATATTTAATCTGTGATTGCAAGCTGGGCAATACAATCATGAAGACCAACTTCATTGAATAACACATTTCCAAACATTGACGATCACAATAACGATTAAGGGTCAATGGAACTACTCAATATTTATGAATTGCGATTACAACCATTTAGACCTTGCAATCACGATGAATAATTGAGTATCAATAAATAAGTCCTAGTTATTTCGGCATGCATAATATTCGAGATGATCTTTTATTTTGTGATTTGGAGATCATTTTTTAAGAAAAAATGGTTAAGATTATGGAGAATTAATGTCATGGTAGAGTGGGAACGTTTTGTGGATCAATAATCTTTAGTTGACCTTGTAAGTTCCATCAATTTCCTTCTCCTGATTCCATTTTTAATCATTATTTATCTTACTTGTGGTGGGACTACTTTGGGCTCAGCCGATGCTCAGATTTGTGTCCATGTTAAGAACAAAAATTCCTTGAGTTGGTTGGGATCTTATGATAAAGTTAATTTTGTTATTTGACACATGGATCTCACGGTCCCATTTTAACCCAATTTAGGGAGATAATATTTTTATGGAAAATTGGATATCACTTCATTTTATTATTATGTTAATTCTAAATTTGGTAGTGTTGAATCATTCAGACGTTTCTTGTTACGACTCAAGGTAACCCCTAGGAATAACATGACGTATTAGACCCATAGAGGCCCCATACAAGACAATTAACATTCATAACATAATAAATAGATCAAAAAGATGAATTACAACAATTGAAGTTCAAAAGTCTTATAACAGTCAAGTGGAAGTCTAAACATTTCTCATTAGATATCTAGTACATAAAAATAAAAGTTGGGCCTAGCTTATACATCATGTCCGAAAATTGAAGTAAGGACTAAAAATGAAAACAATGAAAATCTTATCCAAGAAGGACGAGGACTCATGAAAGCTCAAAATTTCACAAAATAACCCCATGACACGAAGGTTTTCGACTATCTCACCTACATTTGGAGAAATGTAAGCTAGAGTGTGCATTAGTACTAAATATGTACCAAGTATGATAGCCATGCATATAAGCATATAATTCATGCTAAAATATGAAATTTTTATGAGAGTGCAATGCTCAAGCTAAAACATTAAACTTGAGAGTTAGGAAGAATAAATCATAAAACATGATCAATGCAAGTGAACATTATTTTAAACCATAATCAGGATACTTCTTGAGGTAACCTTAGTTCCTCATAACTTTACTTGTTTGTGGGAAGTAACCTTAACAATCATATAAGATCATGCGAGCTAGCAAGTGGAATCCGATGTCTCCCACACCAAAAGAGTTGTCGTACTTGTCAAGGTAAGAACCATGATTCTAGCTATTTGTGAATCCACTGTCTTATGTAACTTGTACACTCTGTTCTAAGCTTACCTTCCACGGATAGATCTTAATCCTACTTACCTTATCTTTTAGAGAAACATGGGTAATCATCTCTTGTCCTTACATAATTTGACATGGGTAATCAATCACCTCTTGTATTTCATGTTAGAGAGCATGGGTAATCACATCTTGCCTCATCATTTACATAAATCCTTAATCATTAATTCATTTTAGGTGAGAAAACCTTTCAATCTTAAGAACCCTTATAATGTGATAAAACCTTTCGCAATAAAGCTTTCATATGTATTAGAAAATACTTTCAAAACAATAGAACAACCATGCTTTCATTTTCTTTTTCTTTTTCTTTTCTTTGAGTATTTTGGTGTCGAAACGGATTAAATTTTACCTATGATAGATTAAGAGGATACATTATTAATAGAAAGTATAAGTTATTGGATTTGAATTGAGTCATAGACCACACCTCTTGAAAGAGGGACCACCATAATTATTGTTTATATTAAAGAAAGGTTAAAATTAAATGATTTCGAAAATGGAAAAAAGTAATTGGAAACAATATCCTTGAATGAATCCTACATTCTTTTCTTCGCTTTGTGATTTTCAAAAGGGACTACAATTACTCCCATTTGTAGTTTTTCAAAAAAATAAGTTTTGTTAATATTAAGACTAATTTGAATATTTGTTGGTTATGATGTTGATGAATTGGTTTTTAGCAACTCAATGGACTCAAATTCATGAATTCTCACTATGTTTTAATGTTAGTTGAAGGGAGTTAGACCCTTGTTCTTTTGTATTAAGGTATTCCTTAGAAAAAGTAAGTCTAATGGATTTGAAGATGAAAAACACAAAAGAACACTAGTGAAGGAACTGCTTCCAGTAGGAACCAGCATGCATCTAGCCGGCTGAACCTCGACTATCTCGGTATCAACACTAAAATTTGTGTTAGACAATGATGTATTGGATATTCCTCAGTCTCAACAAGATGCTTCTGTGAGAGCTAATGGTCGAAGTGAGGAAATACATGGCGGCTCATAATTCCAGATTAGAGCATGCTCGAGTGCAAGTCTGAAGATGAAAGATAAAGGACAAACCTCAATTATGAAAGCAATGATTCCTTTGGAAATTTCCAAGGATGGAATAGAGATTTGTGTAATTATGTATATTATCATCCTCCCATTTAGGGCTAGATATAATAGACCCCTCTTTTGGTAAGAAGAAAATATTTATGGAGTATAGTAAAGAAATCCTTATCTTGTTGAGGAAGAAACGTGAAATTTGTGTAACTCTAAGCTTGAAGTTCATATTTTTTAAAATCAAGTAAGGTTCAAATGGAGATTTTCTATATGGGTATTTTCTTTATTTCTTATTTTACGGGCAGCTAAATCTATATCTAGGGTCCGTATGATAGATTGGTGTGTAAACCCCTAAATGTATATTGATTAATAAGCTCTAAAATTGATTGTATGACATGGATATATTGTTCTTTTGATGTTTAATCTAAAAATCAGTGGTTGCAAAGATTGATTGAGCTTTGTAACAATATTTCAGCTTACAAAAGCAAAATGGAGTTAGGTAAGCCTAAATAGTGAGGACTTGTCAAAATTACTCTATGGATTTAAGACATTGATGGGATAACCTGAGTAATTTCTCATTTAATGATATGAGCTTAGGATAGTCTATATACTCAAGTAATGTTTGGTATTTTGTTTGAAAGGGTCTTGGAGTTTAAGAGAATATATGGGACGTATTTTTGATAGTTTTGGAGAATATTGATTCGTAGCCTAGACCAAGTACTATACATGTAGCAATTGATTTATTACGGTTGATCTTTGCCTATTCGAGCTGAAACCCGAATTAATATGCACACAACACTACTCCTTTCCAAACAAATCAAACCTTATTTGTGTTTATTTCCTATTTTATTGTTTAATATTTGTGAATTTAGGTTGTTAATAAGTCCCCCCTCCCCATTTTTATATATACATGCTTGTAGAGAAATCAATTTGCTAGGTTTTTGGATTGTGAATTCGATCGAAGGTAATCCCATCTCCAAATCATTGTGGTTAGAACCTGATCTCTAAAGTTGGGTAATTGTTTTGTGTACGATTGAATATGCCCTGAAAACAGGACATAGTTAAGTGTTTATAAAAAAAGGTATGGTTACTTGAGATTGATTAATGGTCATCTTTTGTTGATTTGTAGAATCGAGTTTCTGTGCACTTTGTGCTCTTGTTACTTTGTGTGGTGTGTAATTTCTTGCCAAAATAGGGAAAGATGGACCAAGGTGGTGAGAGAGGAAGCATTGATGGTGTGGTCTTTGAAAATAAATTTTTTACTCGGGAAGCTCCCCAAGAATTGGATGTAGTTAGAAAAATTTGCCTACACTGGAGGTAGGGAATGTTGCTTTTAAATGACTAGTACCATTCTTCATGTACTGAAATTTAAGGGGATATTTGGTTGAAGATGCAAATCAACACTTCAAATTTTTTTTTTATCTCCCTTTGAAGATGCAAAACGTGAGCCAAGAATTTGTTTAAATAGAGTTTTTTTCCTTTCTCATTGACTAGATAAGCTAACACATGTCTTGGAAAATTACCCTACGGGTTGATTACCGTACCTATGTTTAAGAGGTTATTCATCATCATGGGGTTCCAGTTTCTATTATATCCAATAGAGACTTTCAGTTCACTCCTACATCCTGGAGGGCATTGCAGGAACAGTTGGGTTCTCAGGTTGATCTTATCACAACATTTAACTTGTATATCGGTGGAAATTCAAAATGTACCTTCAGGTTTTGGAGTAAATGTTTTAAGTCTTTGTGTTGGACTTTGGAGGGTAGTGGGATCAATTTTTGGCTTAGTCAAAGTTTGCTTATAATAATAGATACCATTTGAGTAATCAAATGTCCTCGTTCGAGGCATTGTATTGTAGGCATTGACAATCACTGTTGGTTATTTTGAGGGTTCAGACAGTAGGCCACATGGTATAGACTTTCTTCAAGATGCTTTTGTACAAGTTCATGTGATTCAGGAAAATCTATGAGATGGTCACACTAGGAAGAAAAGTTATGTTAGTCGTAGGCGTCATCCTTGAGGCTTTGGTTTTGGTGATCTAGTTTTTCTTAGTATATCTGTTGACGGGCATGATGATATTCAATAGGTAGGGAAAGATAATCCGAAAGTATTTTGGGCCTTTTCAGATCCTTCGAGTTTTTAGTGATGTTCCGTATGAGTTGGCCTTTCCATATAACACTCCGTATTCAAAAAGGCCAAGTAGTAATTTTTCTAGAATGTTGCAGGTGCCTACCCACGCTGGAAACCCACGACTTGTAGAAGGGAACACGGACCCTAGGTTTGTCCCGTAGATGGCGTGCCTGAAAGTTGTCTTAGGGCCAAGAACCACGGCCTGACCAACAAAATGTTGGTCAGACCACAGTCTGTGGTTTTGATATGTGGTCTAATGCCCTAAGTTCAAACTTTTGTTCCACGAACGACGGTCGTGCTGGACGGTCCGTCTTCATGATCACAGTCCATCATCAGTGGTCGTTTGTTGCACCTGGAATTTATTCTTATGGGTATTTGGATCTCTTCCTAAGTAATTAAATCCTGTACTACGTCGTTTAACCTTTCCTTAGAACCTTATAAGTGTTTTCAACCCCCAAATTCGCCCATTCAAGTCAATCTTCCAAAATCACAAAAGAAGATGAATTCTCCTGTCAAAAATATTTATCTTCTACAAACTTAAAGAAGAAGAATGGTTCAACCTAGTGTTTTAAGGCAAGCCTCCATTTTCACTATTGGAGATACACATTTGGCTATGAGGTATGATAATTTTCATCCATAAATTCCTTTCATTTATGTAGTTCCCAAATTTTTCTTTTTCTAAAGTTAGACTTTCCCAATTGAGTTAGCATTTTCTTCAATTATCATGGGTTTGTTCATTATTGATTTAAATTATTTAATTGTGATCTCTTATGAATGAATTGATGAAATACAATGATTTTCCGCATGAACACATGTAATTCGAATGTTTTCAAGTTATGATTATATGATGTGGGATTTTGATTGTAAAGGAAGAGTATTAGGAAATTAAGCATGTACTGCTATATTTACTTGATTTATCATGAAATACATATCTAACCCTTGTTTTCTAAGTGTTGATGATCAAAACTGGGTTTTTACCTTGAAAGGTAAATTATGGATTTATGCATTTTCTTATGAAATATATTCAAATTATTTAAGGATGGTTTGAGAGTAAAGTGTCAATGATGATCACCATGATGGGTTATTGAAATGATTTTCTCATATACACATAAGAGTAAGAAGTAAGGTTTTCTTGCATAATAAAGATTTTAAATGTTGAAAGGTTTTCTCACTTATTTGTATCAAATATTATGAGAATCCTAATGAACTTAACTTGGATTGTTTATTGAAAGATATATTTCAAAGGATTATGACCTATCTTGGATTGTTAAGATGATGTGGTTTTCCATGGATAATAAGAATGAGAAAAAATGACTACTACGTGGGATTTATGCTTAGCACTGAGGGGATATTGAGATGGAAGTTGTCCTGTGAGTAGAGGTCGGGTTTATAGAAGCATTATCCTTTTCTCTTAACTATGTTCCCTCGTAGGATGATTTTCTTGATAGACATTAGCTATTGATTCAACTTTACCTCAGATTTTTAGTCCTTACCTTGGCAAATAGGACAACCCTTTTCGATGTAGGAGACACCAGGAAATCATGTTATAGCTCACATGTTCTGTATATCAGTTAAGGCTAATTAACCAATCTAGTAATGAACTAAGGTTACTTCAAGAAGTATCTCATATGAGTTCAAAGGCTTTAACGATGATTAGCTTTCCTTGACGATGGTTTTATGACTTATGTTTTCTAACTGTCTTGTATCATGTTTCAGCTTGGTCAATTGCATGTCATTAAATAAAATGTCCCTTTTAGCATGATTTAAATATTTTATAAATAACTATCATACTTGGTACATTTTTTCGTACTAACTCATACTCTTGCCTACATTTTCTCAATGTAGGGTCTCTGACAGTTTGGTTTCACAATTTCGTGGCTAGTTGTTGATTTTGAGATTTCTGAGTTTTGGTGATTCCTCATGCTTCGAGGATGAAGTTTTATTGTTTCACTTTCTTTCATGTATTTCTCTTTGGACATGATGTATGGGTTAGGCCAAATTTCATTTGATTGTATTAGATGGCTATATAGAGACTAGTGTTTTAGAATTCTGTTTTTTATACAAACTATTGGATATGGACTATTGTTTTACTCTAATTTTTCTATCTCTTATGTTATTAAAGTTAAGTGTGTATTATGGGTCCTTCGGGGTTATATGTGCCATATTACATCTATGGGATACCCCTGGGTGATTATAGGCATGGTATTAGAGTACAAGGTGTAGAATTGTCCAAAGATGTCTCATAAGCCATGTCGAATTGAGCCTTGTTCATGAGTGTAAAATGAGACACATTTATAAATGAGAAACTACAAGATGATTCGAAACTCCATTTCTTTCATTACTTCAAAGTCATGTGCTAGAGTTTGACCTTATAAGGTCTCTCTCATAATCGTTATCTGACGCTTTATAGGATGTTGCTACTGAAAAGCTTATACTTGAAGGAATGTGAGGGAGATACTGAACAAGAAGGTCCTACCTAAGCTCCTCAAGTTCTTGTTGATCCATTGGCCGAGCAAGTGACGAATGCAGAGTTTAGGGATTCATTTTAAATATTGGCTCAAGCCTCCTAACATTATATATCCTAAAAAGGTCATCATGGAAAATTTCATAATTTCAACGTTCCATCAACGAGTTCGAACTATATCCAAGGGTTAAAACACAGACCGTTAGTGGGTCTCTGCAAAGTCGATAAAATTTTTTTGAAGGCCATAAACCTTGGGTGGACCCATGAATCGTCGATCGGCTGATGCCTCATGTATAGGGAATCATAGTTCAGGCCATGACTTTCTAAACATGATGATGAGTGTGAAAAATAGATCCTTGGTCAGTCCATGGTCCATCAATCTCAAGTTCTTGGTGGTGAGGCCCCAGTCAACGTCAAGTGTAGTTGGGTCTTTTTCTAATTAATAAATTCCTATTGTACGTTGTTTTATCCTTCAGTAGGACCGCTATATAAGTATTATCATCCCCACAATAATCCATTTATTTCATGCTTCAAAAATAACAAACAATGATAAATTCTCCGCTCTAAAAATATTTCTCTCTCTGAAAACTTGAAGAAGAAAGATTCAACCTAGGGTTCAAGTTAACTCTCAATTCCTCCATTTAAGGATATATGTTTTAGCACTCCGAACATCCAAGACTTACTCTAGAGCCTCACATGAGGTTTATAACACTATTTTAAGGTAAAAACATAATGTATAAGTCATATAAAATCGTTTAGAGTTAAGATGTTAAGAAATGTCCATGATGTCTGGAGACTAGTGAAATAGGTGCTAGTTTGACTTAGCTTATTTCACAAGTTTTTAAGAGTTGGAATTTTATGAAATTTGGTGGAAAGGTGTCAGACATATATTAGAGTTGGTTTAAGGTTTAAATGTCCGGGTAAAACTCCATAAGGACCACCCTGAGGGTCCTTGAGGAGGACCCCTCCATTTTGGCCATGAAACTGTCACAAGACAATGTTCATCAACAGTTGTAGGCGATGAGGCATAGGCAAATCGATGGGGAGTCGATGCCTCCATCGACCAAAACATAGACATTTCTCCAAAATGTCCAAAAATTTAGTCTTTGAACTAAACTACGAATGTGTAGGAAGGTTGGGGGAAGGGGCGTAGGGTTATCTAAGGACCATATATCGTTGTTTTGTAGGTCACGCCTGAGTTTTTACTGTTATGTTTTAATGACGTCATTTAATTATTTAATTAGTTAGGGTAATTAAGTTAGTTAAGTGACTATATAACCTACCCTAAGCAAAAACACAACTTAACAATTCATAAATTTCCAAACCCAAAAAATTGCTCTTTTTTCTCTCTACTTTTTCTCTCCCAAAGAAGACACCACAGAAGACCAAGGTCTAAGGTTATTAGGGAAAGAGAAGGTATCTTTAACCATCAATATTCAAATATTAACAAGGTATGAGAACCTTTCACCTTTGAGATTCCTTTCCCCAAAGGGTTCTTTAAAAATTGGTTTTCAAAAAGATGATTTCATATCGATTTCTTCCTAATCCGAAATTAATCTTCTAAATTGAATTGTTTATGGTTTATTTTTATTATTATGATTGTACTATGATATATTGTTTTTCAATCATTCTAGTTCTTGATGAATTAACCTAGTATGTGGAATATATACTAAATTGACCTAAATTCCCTGACCCTATGTTATGAATTCATGTTGAATTGATTAGTATTGATGCAATTGACTAAGTTATTGTGATAATTACTATTGAATGATGTTATTTCACCTAGTGATTATGAAAATGGATTGTTCGAGGGTAATACCAATGATGATGGCTTGTGAAGGGGAATTGGTAAGACTTTGTGATCTTGAACCTGTACTTCAATTTTGATGGATTTTACCTTGTGATGAAGTTCAATTGAAGCATGTCTTGTGATTTAATTAGGTATTGATTGTTATTATGATAGAATTGAAATGTCTTGATTATGTGATTGTGAGATTATGCTTAAGATGTAATGATATAAGGTTGGTTATGAACTGCGTACGTATATTATTATGAAATGATGATGATAATCTGTTAATCTCACATATGAAGGTTGTATTGAAAGGACATTCTCATTAAATTCCTAATGAGCTAATGATATGAATATACAAGGGGTTAGTCTCTTATGTCCTATACTATGTGGCCTACACTAAGTTATGATGACTAATACAGGCTGAAAGATATTTTAAAAAGGAACTCTAGCTTAACATCAAGTGAACTCGTAGTGAGGATTTTCCCTTCCAAATATGGGAAGGTAGGTAAATAATTGTACTCATGAGATTGGAAACTATATTAAATGTGCATAAAGTGGGTCCCAAGTATATCTCCTAGTTCTTGAACTATGTTTCCCCCATCGAAATACTAGCTAGCGAATTCACCTAGAATTATATGTCCATGTTTTGGTACTACCTTTACAAGTATTTCACCTTCTTTTAATGTAGGGTTTCATGACATCTTATTCTACATTTAACTCTTATGGTCTATGTCGGTTAAGGCAAGTTTTCCCGAAAGTAAAATAATGTTATAAAGTGAACACTAACTAGGGTGACCTAAGGGATTTGACTTAGTCTAGGTAGGGGTATGGGACTCTACCTATACATTGCACTAGTTGGCCTTTAGGGATGGCTTAGAAGGTTGTTCTTAATTTATATAAAGTAAATGATATACATATGATGACTTTACATGTTGATGATCCTATTTGAGTTGGTTTCATGTATGAACATGTTATGGGTCTATATTGCTATGTAGGTTGATTACTACTCTAATGTCGATGTTATGTGATGTTAGACAATGCTTATGGTACTTTGTTAGTTTTACTTGGTTGATCAATGTTATGGGACTTTACTTGTTTATTCCACTTGTGGACTTAATGATGGGTGATGAGTAAGGGTCTTGTATATGTTGCAATTCTATGAACTCTTATACATGTTTGTTGTTATAACATGATTTTAGAGTTGTATTGATTATGTACACAAATATGCTATTAAACATGTACACTTGGTTATACTTGATGATATTGGTCTTGTATTGTATATTACTTTGACTTAAAAAATATGAATATTTGATTATTGGCTTATATGGGTTTTTAATTGTTCATAAGACTTCCAAAAGTAACTTAGCATGGTTTTGAGCAAATTTCCCCTTTAGAATGATTTCAAATGTTTTATGTACATATTTCCATACTTAGTACAAGTATGTACTAACCCATATTTCTATGTTTCTACAATTATGTAGGTTCCGGCCGTTGAGATTCTAGAGAGCCATTGAAGATAACTTGGATTCTCGTTCTCCATATTTTGGTAGGTTCTCACCTTCCGAGGACGATGCCATTATCTGGCTATTGATATTGTTCTATTTTAAAGAGATTTAGTTCTTTCTCTTTCATTTGTAGACGATTATTATATATGCCTATATGTGGATTTTGTTGTAATGAAGTAAGTGCTATGCCCAAATGTTGTATTCGATTTAGATGCTTTATATGTGAGACTTATCCTAGACTTCCTATGAGATTATATTGCTATACTATGTATGTCAAAATAAAATTAGAAGACGATGTAGTGCTTTCTATGTGAGGAGTATATGTATACTCCCTATGTATTTATAATGTGTAAGTTAGAGGTTTATGTAAAACTCAATGTAGAAGTAGATGAAAAGTTTTAAATTTTTTTGCAATTTAACTTATGAAATGTAAAGACGAATGATAAGAGGTTAATCTTAGTCCTATTCAAGGACGACGCCACCTATTACTTCTAGGAGTGCTCCCCGGATGTGACAAAATCCGAATTCAAGGTATGATAGTTTTCATCCATGAGTTCCTTCCATTCATGGATTTTCCAAATTTCTATATTTTTAAAGATAAAATTCCCCAATTGAGTTATGGTTTTCTTTAATTATCATGGGTTCTTTTTTAGTATTAATCTAAATGATTAAATTAAGATCTCTTATGCATGAACTATTAAAATATTGTGATTTTATGATGATTTCTCTATGAACTCACGTAATCCCTATGTTTTGAAGTTATGAATTATATGATGAGGGATTTTGAGTATAAATCAAGAGTTTTATGAAATTAATCAAGTAATGCAAGATTTTTATGAATTTATGGTGAATTCCATTTCTAACCGATGTTTATAAATGTTTATGATTGAAAGTAGGTGTTGAACCTCAATAGGTGAAATATGGACTTTTGCATTTCTTATGGAATCTATGCAAATGTTTTTAAAGGTTATTTGAGAGTAAAGTGCCAATGATAATGATGCGTTATTCAAAGGATTTTTCATGTACACATAATAGTAAGATGTGAAAGGTTTTCCACATAAAAATGATTCTTAGATTTTAAGACTTTCTCACCTAATTGAATAAAAAGTTAAAATCTATCCTAATGAAACTAGCTTTTATTGGTTCCTAGGATGCCTTTGCATGAATAATAAGGTCAAGTAAGAAATCACTACTCTGTGTGATTTATGCATAGCATCGAGAGGGTATTAAGATACAAGATCTCTCGTTAGTTAAGATAGGACTATCAGAAACAATGTCCTCATCTATTACCTATGTTCACCCATAGGATGTATGTCTCACTAAACCACGTCTAAGTAGATTCTTATTAATAATTGTGAAGCACGCCATACTTATGAATGAGAGACTATATGATTCTTAGGATATCCTCATCTTTATTGTAATCCTATGTCGTACTTCTAGAGTCTACTCTAAGTGTTATTTTTGCCTCATCCTTTATTGTAGTTATATGTATGAATACTCGGAGGGCAGCTGCAGGAAGGGCTGACGAAAGGATATGCGGGGGCTCATGGCAATCAAGCTCCTCCGTATGACTACCAGGTCCCTCCACTTAAAGAAGTTGCAACGGGTGATCAAGTTTAATTTGTTCCTCCACCAATTACCAATGGAGAGATAAGGGCAATTTTTCTCAATTTGGACCAAGCCATGACTTCACAAACTAATGCCGTCACTTTTCAAGTCCAATACATGACGACACAAGTGAATCGAGAAGTTTTACCCCGTATGCCTCATCATGCTAGAACTATGGCATCTCGTTTGAGAAACTTTACTAGGATGAACCCTCATATGTTCTACCTGTCAACAGTAGATGAAGACCCTCAAGATTTCCTAGATGAAGTCTATAAGATCCTATTTTCTATGAGTGTGCATACGTATAAAAAGGCCGAGTTGGCCACCTATAAACTCAAAAATGTGTCACAAACTTCGTACACCATATGACACCATATGGAGAGATAATAGGGTACTAAGAGGTGGTCAAGTGACTTGAGAGATCTTCAAGACAACTTTCCTTGATCAGTTCTTTCCTAGAGAGTTGAGAGAAGCTAAGGTTGAATAATTCATCAACCTTCGTCGAGGAGATATGAGAATACTTGAATACTCCTTGAAATTTTAATTTTTTTTAAAAGTATGCTCCATCCTTGGTGTCTAACCCAAGGGATGAGATGAGTCGTTTTCTTCTGATGACTTGGTGGAAGAATTTTGTTTAACTATGCTTCATGAATAATATGAATATCTCTCGTCTTATGGTTAATTCTCAACAAGTGGAAGAGAGTAGGTTAAGGAGGAATAATAGAGAGGGAAAAATGGCCAAGTCTTTTGAAAGTGGTTCTTCAAATGGGTGGTTGGAAATTCAAGATAAGCCTAAATTTAAGAAGATGTTCTCCAATCATGTCCCTTCCAAATTTACTAGGGCTCGTGATGATAGGGTGTATAACCCTAACCCTAAAAGGCTAGAAGTGCAAATTCACCAAGTGATAAACCAACTTGTTCCAAGTGCCGTAAGAAGCAATGGGGTGAATCTATAGATAGGATAGGGAATTACTTTAGGTGTGGAAAAGAGGGTCACAAGGTTAGGGATTACCCTAATGTAAAGGGGAAAGAAAGTAGTGGTGGGAAAGTTCAAGCAAGTGGTTTTAATGTTTATGCTACAAGAAAGAATCACTTTTATGCTCTCCTCTTTAAGGGTGAACAAGAGAGTTCTTACGATGTGGTGAACGATATTTTACAAGTATTCTCTAAAATATTTATATCTTACATGATCTGGGTTCTACGTTCTCTTTGTTACCCCCTTGGTAGCTAGAAAGTTTGGTATTTTTCCCGCTATCTTTAATGAACCTTTTATGGTGACTACCCCGGTTGGTTAGTCGGTGGTTGCAAAAAAGAGTACATAGAAATTGTCTTATATTGTATCCCATTGGAGTTACTCATGTTGAATTAGTAGAAATTTATATGGTTGATTTTGATGTAATTTTGGGAATGGATTAGTTGCATGCTTTCTTTCTTCCATCGATTGTAGGACAAGAGTGGTCAAGTTTAATTTTTTTAATGAGCCCGTCTTATAGTGGAAGGGGGGAAGTTCTATTCCTAGAGGTCGTATCATTTCTTGTATAAAGGCTTGTAAGATGATCTTAAAGGGTGTTTATACCATATTGTGATAGTTAAAGATTTGGACTCTGATGTTCCTTCGATCGAGTTAGTTCCCATAGTGAGGGAACTTTTGGAGGTCTTTCCTCATGATCTTCTCAGAATTCCTTCCGATCGAGAAATTGACTTTGGTATTGATTTTCTATCGGATGCAAATCCCTTTCAATTCCTCCTTATCAGATAGCTTCGACCGAATTGAAAGAGTTAAAGGCTCAACTCGAGGATTTACTAGATAAAGGCTTCATTCAACCTAGCATTTCCCTATGGGGTGCTCCATTACTATTTGTAAAGAATAAGGATAGGTGGCTTAGGTTGTGTATCGACTACCGATAACTCAATAAAGTAACCATTAAAAAATAAGGATCCTCTCCGTCGGATTGGCGACTTGTTTGATAAAATCCAGGGGGAAATCTACTTTTCAAAGTTTTCTTGAGGTCGGGACATCACTAACTTAGGGTGATAGATGAATATATTCCCAAAATGGCCTTTTGAACAAGATATGGTCACTATGAGTTCAGGAAGATGTTTTTGGGTTGACTTATGCCCCAGCCTCATTTATGAACCTCATGAATAGGGTGTTTCAAAACTATCTAGATTCCTTTATTATTATTTTCAATGACGATATCTTGATGTATACAAAGAATGAGGTTGATCATATGGGGCATTTGAGAGTGGTGTTACAAGTCTTGAAGGAACACCAATGATTTGCCAAGTATAACAAATGTAAGTTTTGGTTAAGGTTGATGGTTTTTCATGGTCATGTCCTCTCTAGTTAGGGTTTAGAGGTTGATCTAAAGAAAATTAAGGTGATCATAAAGTGGCCTAGATCATTAGCTCCAATCGGCAGAGTAGTTTCTTTGGGTCTAGCGGGGTTCTATAGAAGGCTTGTGGATGATTTTATGCCCATTTCATCTCTTTTGACTACTTTGACAAAAAAGAATAGGAAATTAGAGTGGTCAGAATCATATGAAAGAATCTCCCACATCTTGAAATATAGTCTTACCACCGCTCTGGTGTTGACTTTACCTGAGGGTACTAAGTGTTTTGTGGTATATTATGATGCATCCTGAGTGGGATTTGGTTGTGTACTTATGCAACACGGGAAGGTTATAGTTTATTCTTCTAGGTAACTCAAGGTTCACGAGAAGAAATACCCTACTCATGATCTTGAGTTAGAGGTTGTGGTGTTTACTTTGAAAATATGGAGGCATTACCTATATGGTGTTCATGTTGATATGTTTACCGACCATATGAGTATTCAATATGTGTTTACCCAAAAGGAGTTGTAATCTCCAACAACGATGGTGGTTGAAATTATTGAAAGATTACGATATAAAGGTTCTCTACCACCCCGACAAGTTGAACCTGGTTGCGGATGCTCTAAGTCGTATGACTATGGGTAGTGTGTCTCATGTGGAAGAAGACACAAAAGGCCTAGTGAAATATTTCCATAGGTTGGTTCGTTTGGGTGTTCGACTAGAATATTCTCCTTATGGTGGTTTTATGGTCCATTATAACTATGAATTGTCTTTGGTTGTGAAGGTGAATTCTAAGCAACACCACGATCCATTATTGATGGAGTGAAAGGAATCGTTTCTTTGAAAGCTTAATGAGTCATTCTCTTTAGGGGGAATTGTGTATTGAGGTACCAAGAGAGGTTGTGTTTGCCCAATATAGTTGATTTGAGAAACCATATACTAGAGGAAGCTCATGGTTCCTATTATTCAATTAATTAGGGTTCTACAAAGATGTATCATAACATTAGAGAATTATTTTGGTGGTATGTCTTAAAAAGGGACATAGTGGAATTATTGGCAAATTGGCCAAATTGCCAACAAGTGAAAGTCGAGCACCAAAAGTGGGTGGCTTACTTAAAGAATGCAATTTCCCACTTGGAAGTGTGAAGAAATCAATATGGACTTTGTAGTGGGTCTTCCTCTGACATAAAGGCAAAATCACTCTCTATGGGGTTGTGGATAGGTTGACCATTTTATCCCGTTAAGTCTACTTATTTGGCGGAAAAGTTTGCAAGGATCTATATTAATGAGATTGTGAGTCTTCATGGTATCCCTTCATTCATTATTTCGGATAGAGGTGCTCAATTTACATCTTTATTTTGGAGGTCGTTTCAAAAAGGGTTAGGTTCACAAGTGAAGTTAAGTAGAACTTTTCAACCCCAAATGGATGGCCAAGCAGAGCGTACTATTCAAACCCTTGATTATATGCTTAGATCTTGTGCGATAGATTTCAAGGGAAGTTGGGATGAACACTTGCCTTTTGTTGAGTTCTCTTGCAACAATAGTTACCATTCGAATATATACATGGATCCTTTTGAGGCCTTGTATGATAGGAGATGTAGATCTCCGATTGGATGGTTTAAAGTTGGCGAGTCTTCACTCTTTGGTCCCATATTAATATATAAGACTTTGGAGAAAGTTTATATCATAAGGAACCGATTAAAAACAACCTATAGCCGGAAAGTCTTATGCCGACAATAGGAGAAGAGAGTTAGAGTTGAAGAAGGTCATAAGGTTTATTTGAAAATTTCACCTATGAAAGGGGCGATGAGCTTTGGCAAGAAAGAAAAGTTAAGTCCTCATCATGTGGGTCCCTATTAAACATTGCAAAGGGTGTGAAAGGTTGAATACGAGTGGATATTACCTAGTGAATTAGCTTCTGTTCATCTGATATTTCATGTATCCATGCTTAAGAAGTGCATTGGTGATCCCTAGTCCACTCTTCCTATTGAAGGTCTAGATGTGGATGACAATCTATCCTACGAAGAGATTCCGGTGGAAATTCTTGATTGACAAGTAAAGTAGTCGAGGAATAACAAGGTGGCTTTCGTAAATGTGTTATGGGAGAACCACCTAGTTGAGGGAGTAACATGGGAGGCCGAGGCTGACATGAAGTCCCTTTATTCTCATCTCTTTGCTAATTAGGGTTAGTTTTCCTTAGTAATACTAAAATAATGAATAAAGTTGAATTTGACTTTTTTTTTTGCAAAGATGTGCATAAAATGGTAAAAGTTTTTCTAAACTGAGATTTTCAAGAAAAAATTCTCTTTTGCTTGATTTGCACTTATATGTGTATTTGGTATGTTGTTGCCTTATTGAAATGATATTGAGCACATTGATGTGATTTGAAAGAAGTTTTTGGCAGAACTGACACTTTATGTGTTGTTGAGCTCATGTTTTTTTTAGAAGAAAAAATCCTCATGTTGTGATGTGGAGCTCTTATGTATGTTAAAAGTTGTTTTGAGTTGCTATGTGCAAATTCCATTTTCTTATGTTGATTTGAGTTGTAACTCATGTTTTGATTATGTTGTTGTTTTTGGGTTGCTAATATTGGGTCTATCCTTTTCCTTAAAAATATTTTACTGTCATTCGGGGACAAATGTTCCTAAGAGGGGGATAATGTAACACTCCGAAAATTCAAGACCTAGTCTATTGCCTTACATGAGTGTATAAGGTTTGTAGAACTGTTTTAAGGTCAAACATAATGTTTGTAAGTCATATAGGAAGTATTAGAGTCAAGATGTCAAGAAACGTCCATGATGTCTGGAGACTAGTGAAAGAGGTTCTAGTGTGCCTTAGCGTATTTCACAAGGTTTTAAGAGTCGAAATTTTATGATATTTGGTGGAAAGGTGTCGAACTGTACTAGAGTTGGTCTAGGGTCTAAGTGTTAGGGTACGACTCCCCAAGGACTTTCATAAGGGTCCTTGAGGAGGATCCTTCCATTCTGGCGAAGAAGCTGTCACAAGACAGTGTTCACCAACGCTTGCTGGCAACGAGGCGTAGGCCAATCGATGGGGCGTCAATGCCTCCGTCGACCAAAAATTAGCTATTTTTCCAAAATGTCCAAAAATATATTGTCTGAACTAAACTACGGATGTGCCGGATGGTTGGGGGAAGGGGGCATAGGTTAACCAACGGACCGTCGATCGTGGTCTAGTAGGTCATGCCTGAGATTTCACAGTTATATTCTAATGAATTCATTTAATTAGTTAATTTGTTAGGGGTTTAATTATGGGTTAAGGGGTGGTTAATTAAATTAGTTAAGTGACAATACAAAATACCCTAAGCCTAAACCCAACTTAAAACTTCAAAAATTCCCAAACCCAAATTTCTCTTCCTTCTCTCTACTTTCTCTGTCCCATAGAAGACTCAATAGAACACCACGGTCTAAGGGTTGTAGGGCAGAAGGAATGTATCTTTTCCCATCACTCTTAAAAATTAACAACTTCTTGGAACCTCTCACCTTTGGGATTCTTTTCTTCAAAGGGTTCTTCCAAAATTGGTTTTCAAAAAGATGATTTCATATGGGTTTCTTCCTAATCCGAGATTGATCTTCGAAATAGTTTTGTTTGTTGTTTATTTTGATAATTATATATATATATATATATATATAGATATATATATATATTATATATTATATATATATATATATATGATATATTATTGTTCAATTATGCTAGTTCTTGATTAATTAACCGAGTATGTGGAATAAATCCTGAATTGGCCCAAATTCCATAACCCTAGGTTACGAACTCATGTTGAATTTATAAATATTGATGCAATTGACTTAGTTATTATGGTACTTACTAATGATTAATTTTATTACACCTATTGATGATGAAATTGTATTTGTTGAGGGTAAGACCAATGATGATGGCTTTTGAAGGAGAATTGGTAAGACTTTGTGATCTTTAACCTTTACTTCAATTGTGATGGCTTTCACTTGGTGATGAAGTTCAATTGAAGCATGTATTTTTATTGAATTAGGTAGGTGTTGGTATGATGATGGAATTTAAATGTCTTGATTATGTGATTGCGTGATTATGCTTAAGATGTATTGATATAAGGTTGGTTATGAATTCCCTATGTGTCTTATTATGACATGATGACGATAATGTGTGAATCTCACATATGAGGGTTGTATTGAAAGGACATTCTCAACCAATTCCTAATGATATAATGATATGAATATATTGAAGGGGTTGATCTACTATGGCCTAAACTAAGTTATGATTATTAATAAAGTCTTAAAGATATTTCAAAAACAGACTCTAGCATAGCATAAAGTGAACTAGTAGTGAGGAGTGTCCCTCCACAATGTGGGAAGGTAGGTTCACAATTGTACTCATGAGATTGGAGACTATGATGCAATGTGCATAAAGAGGGTCCCAAGAATATCTCCCAGTTCTTGAACTATGTTTCCCTCATAGGAATACTAGGTAGTGGATCCACCTAGAATGCTATGTTCATGTTTTGGTAGTACCTTGGAAAATAGTCCACCTTTTTTCGTGTAGGGTTTCATGACACCGGATCCCACATTTAGATCTTGTGGTCTATATCGGTTAAGGAAAGTGTTCCCGAAATTAACATAAAGTAATAAAGTGAACACTAACTAGGGTGACCTAAGGGGTTTGACTTAGTCTGGATAGGGGTATGGGACTTTACCTATACATTCCACTAGTTGGCCTTCAGGGAAGTCTTAGAAGGTTATTCTTATGTTATTTAAAGTAAATGATATGCATATGTTTACTTTACATGTTGATGTTTTTATATGATGTTGATTTCATGTATGAACATGGTATGGTTCTACATTAATATGTATGATGATGACTACTCTAATGCCTATATTATATGATGTTAGACATTGCTTATGGTTCTTTGTTTGGTTTACTTGGTTGAGTAAGGTCATGGGGCTTTACTTGGTCATTACACTTGAGAACTTAATGATGGGTGATGAGTAAGGATCTTGTATATGTTGTAATGCTATGAACTCTTATACATGTTTTGTTGTTATAACATGTTTTTAGAGTTGTATTGATTGCGTAATCAAATATGCTATTAAACATGTTTACTTGATTATACTTGATGATGTGGTCTTATGTTGTATATATGTTTGACTTAAAGAATATGTTATTATTGTCTTATATGGGTTCTTGATTGTGCATAACTATTTCCAAAGTAACTTTGCATGGTTTCGAGAAAATGTCCCCTACAAAATGATTTCAAATAATGTGCATATTCCCACAATTAGTCCAAGTGTGTACTAACCCGTATTTCTATATTTCTACAATTATGTAGGTTTAGGTCCTATACTTCGAGTATTATGACACTATCTAGCTATTGATATTGTTCTAGTTAAAAAACATTTAGTTCTTTCCCTTTGATTTGAAGACGATTGTTATATATGCCAATATGTGGCTTTTGTTATTATGAAGTAATGGCTATGCTTGAATGTTGCATTCTATTTAGACGGTTTATATGTGAGACTTATCCTAGACTTCTTATGAGATTATATATCTATATTATGTATCTGAAATAAAAGTAGAAGCCGATGTAGTGTTTCATATGCGAGGAGTCTATGTATATTTCCTATATATATATTATGTGTAAGAGAGAGGTCTACGTAAACCTCACTGTAGAAGTAGATGAAAAGTTCTATATTATCCATAATTTTACTTATAAATTGTAAAGACGAATGATAAGAGGTTATTCTTAGTCCTCTTCGAGGACGACGACACCGATTACTTCTAGGGAGTGCTCCCCGGATGTGACAGAATCCGAATTCAAGGTATGATAGTTTTCATCCATGAGTTCCTTCCATTCATGGATTTTCCAAAATTTCTATATTTTTAAAGATATAATTCCCCAATTGAGTTATGGTTTTCTTCAATTATCATGGGTTCTTTTAAGTATTAATATAAATGATTAAATTAAGATCTCTTATGCATGAACTATTAAAATATTATGATTTTATGATGATTTATCTATGAACTCATGTAATCCCTATGTTTTGAAGTTATGAAATATATGATGTGGGATTTTGAGTATAAATCAAGATTTTATAAATTAAGCAAGTAATGTAAGCTTTTTATGAATTTATGGTGAATTCCATATTTTACCAATGTTTTACAAATGTTTATGATTGAAAGTAGGTGTTGAACCTCAATAGGTGAATTATGGACTTTTGCATTTCTTATGGAATCTATGCAAATGTTTTGAGGGTGCTTTGAGAGTAAAGTGACAATGATAATGATGTGTTAGTGAAAGGATTTGTCATGTACACATAATAGTAAGATATGAAAGGTTTTCCACATAGACAGGGTTCTTAGATTGAAAATCTTTCTCACCTAATTAAATCAAAAGTTAATATCTATGCTAACGAAACTATCTTGAATTTGTTCGTAGGATGTCTTTCAATGAATAATAAGGTCAAGTAAGAAATGACTACTCCGGTGGGATTTATGCTTAGCATTGAAAGGATATTGAGGTAGAAGATCTCTCATTAGTTAAGGGCTGGTTTTTAGAATCAATCTCCTCATACACTAACTATGTTCCCCCATAGGATGATTGTCTTATATAGACATTAGCTAGTAGATCCACTTAAGCTAGAAGTTCATGGTTCTACCTTGGCTAATAGGACAACCTTTTTCTCTGTTGGAGACTCTGGGGATCTTGTTATAGCTCACATAGTCTCTATGTCGGTTAAGGATAATAACTGTCATTCATAATGAAATAAGAAATACTTCAAGAAATATCGCACATGAATTCAATGCTTTTAAAGATGATGTTAGCTTGCATGGACCATAATTTTATGAATTATGTAATATATCACTTGTATATCATGTTTAAATTGGTCAATTGCATCTCATGAAATGAAATGCCTCTTTTTGCATGATTTAAATGTTTTATGTATACCTATCATACTTGATATATTATTTTATACTAACTCATACTCTCTGCCTACATTTCCCCAAATGTAGGGGTCCGACAGTCAAGGTCATCAGTTTCATGGCTAGAGTTTGACTTGAGATATTCTAAGCGTTGATTAGTCCTCATGCTTCAAGGATAGATTTTTATTTTTCTTGTATTTCACTTTTTGAGATGATGTATTGGCTAGGCCCAATTTCATTACGTTTCATTAGATGGTTATGATGAGAAAGTGTATTAGAATTCCGCTATGCCTTTAAAAAATATTTTGCACTTGGACTATTAATATACTCGTACCAGTTTATTTATTATGTTATGAACTGAGTGGCTCATACGGGGTCCTTGGGGGTTCTATACACCATGATGCATCTAGGGGATACCCCTAGGTTGTGACAAACTTTGTATCATAGAACAAGGTTTAGAATGGTCCTAGAATATATTAGACGTCACGTCTAATAGGGTCTTGTTCATAAGTTTGAAGAGTTCCATATTAATGAATGAAAGGTTCTAAGATGATTAGGAAACTCCACTTATTCCATAACTCTTAAGTCGCGCGATAGATTTTATACTATAACGAATGTGATAGAGAAAGAGGAACAAGAAGCTCCTACCAAGCTCCTCTAATTTTGGGAAATCCTTTGGCCGAAAAACTATCTGATGGATAGTTTACCACTGATTTTCTTATTTTGGCTCGATCCATGACGGCCTAAGCCAATAGGGTGGTTGCACTTTCCCTGAACCCAAATATGGACACGATGACTTCTAAAATGAGGCACTTAGAAGGATGAATCCACCGGAGTTTCATGGTTCCAAAGTTGAGGAATACCCTCAAGAGTTTATTAATGAGGTCTTTAAGGTTTTGATGATCATGGGACTTAAACCTGTGGAAAATGTGGAGTTGATCACTCATCAATGAAATGATGCGGTTCAAACATGATACTACTGATGGAAGGAAGAAAGATCGGGAGAGGCGGGTCCTCTTGATTTGGAGAAGTTGAAATTTTCTTTGCTTGATAGGTTCCTTACCCTTAAGGTGAAGAGGCTAAGGGGCTTGAGTTCATTAATCTTTTACAAGGAAGCATGAGTATGAGGGAATACTCTTTAACGTTCACAAAGTCGTCTAAGTATGATCCATCAAAGGTTGCCGATTCAAGGGTAAGGATGAGTAAGTTTTTTTTTAGTTTGTCCGTAATGGTGCTTAAAAAGTGCCGAACCTCCATGCTCATTAATGACATCGACATCTCTAATTTCATGGCGCATGAACAACAAATTGAGGAGGAGAGACTTAAGGGAAAATCTAGGGAGGTAAAGAGTGCTAATATGGGAGATGGAAATTATTCTCATGCAATGTCTGATGAAAGAGTCGTCCTAGATTTCGACAAAGTTTTTTCGTTCAAAATACCTCCAATCCTCCTCCTAAGTTCAACAAAGATTGGGTGTCTAACCCTAATCCTCATGGATCTAATGGAAGTCAATTTTCTTTGCCTAGGGATAGCTGTACTAAATATGGAAGAAAGCATGAGAGTAAGTGCCTAGACGACCTAGCACAGATGGTTGATTTTGTTATGGTATGAGTGGTAAAAAATGAGGGTGTAACATGAAACACCCTCCAAAATGAAATAAGATTGACTAGAGCCTCAGATGGGTTTTAAAAGTTGATAACTTAGTAATTTAATGAGTAAAGGAGTTAATAGGTCAGTTTGGTCATGTTTTGAGGTTAAACATCAAGGGAAAACAAAGACGTTCGGGAACTAGCCTTTTTTGTATTGGTGTGTTCTAGTATTTTTTCCATGTTATTATATGTTTTTTAGACTAAAAAATCAATTCCGGTGAACCTAGTGTCTTAATAATTGTATTTGGATTCAAAGCGTCTGGGTACGAATCCCCAAGGACCAACCTAAGGGTCCTTGAGGAGGACCCAAGCTTTGGCCAAGAACCTGTCAAGGTAGCGTGCATGCATCAACTTTTTGGAGGTGCTTCCACGATGCGTGCATCTCATTAAGAGGCAAAATGTTTCCTCCTCATTGTGGTCTTGTCACACACCTTCTCCCTTAAATAAATATCGAGAATCAAATATGGGAGGTGCCTCTGCGACGCGCAACTATGTCCCCGTGATGATTGCGTCAATAAAATGAAGTTGGACTTCTCTTAAAAGGCCCAACTAATTTAAGAGTGTTATGGGTATTTTGGGGTGTATTATATATATTTTTAGAGTTATTTTACACCCATTCACCAATCAGAAACCCCAACACTCAATTAGAAATAAAAAAATATAGAAGTTTTTCCCTCTATCTAAATTTTCTCTCCACCTAAATCCTCCATTAATGAACTCTCAAGTTCCAAGGAAGAAGATCAAATCTCCAATGTTTCAACCTAAATTTCATGGGATTCCCAATACTAAGGTATGGTGACTCTTTGGATGTGTTTGGTATGAAGGAAAATGTTTTCCTTGAAATGTTTTCTTGCAAAACAAGTAGATTTTGGACTTATTTTCTAATGGTTGGTTAGTGAGTAGAAAATATTTTCCAGAAATGATTTTTATTGTTTGATTTATGAATGAAAAATGTTTTTGAGAGACATCTTTTATGTTTACTAGAGTTGAAAATAATTTATGAAATTGAAAATCTTTTTTAAAAACAATATTTATTTGTGGTGGTTTGGGTGGGGTGAGCGAAGGGGCTGGGGGAGGAGCTAGGAGTGAAAAAAATAAAAATTTAAACTTTATTTTATTTTTAAAAAATAAAAATAATTTTTTTTGGGGTTGGGGGTGTGTGGGGGTCTTGCCGGGGTGGAGGAAGAGGGCAGGGCGGTAGGAGTTTAAATATAAAAAATTAAAGTTTAAAATATTTTTAAAAAGCAAACTTATTTTTTGGGGGAGGGGGGGGGGGCTTGCCACTTGTGGGTGGATCGGGTAAAAAAAATAAATTTTAAAATTGATTTTTTTATTGTTGGTTTTCCCAAAAAAATATTATTTAAAATTGGAGGAGAGTTTTCGAAAAATTTTTCCTTAATTTTTGAAGGGAAGTCATTTTCCTTAATTTTAGGAAAATGAGTTGATTTGGAAAACATTTTCCAAAACTTTTGTCCCAACCAAACATGAGAAAATTGTCTTCCTTCATGCCAAACACACTCTTTATCAAGATCTGGATTTCTCTCTAGAGCCAATTTCAAATAGTTTTCAAGTTTCGAGAAGATAATCAAAACCTTAATTATTCCTCAAACTCATGGATTATTGCATTAAATGGTTTCAAACGAATTGTTATGATTATATTATTGTTTAATTCATGATTTCAAGTGAAAAACTCCATGAAGGCATGATTCCACTAATTCCTTAATTTTGTCTTGCAAAGTGGATTCGATAATTGTGATTATCTATGGATAGAATTGTATTTAGATTTATTTAATTAATGATTCTTGTTTTTGTATATACCTATATATGATGAATTATGAATGTAACGGTGAGTTGGTGATCTTGGACTTATAAGCATGATGATGGGTAAATCCTCTAGTTGCATTGGAAATTGAATAATGGTGAGTTGTGATATTGGGGAATGGTGTGTTGATTCAATTGTTTATTATAGTGGGGTTGCTTTTGTATGGTTTGATGTAGTTCATATTGGGGTGCTTACTTCTTTTTTAGTATGATTGTTATCTTGATGATTCAATGAGGTGAATTTAAGGTTCGTAAGGTTTGTTATGCGGAAGGTGGGCATACTTTGAAGTTGATATGTGATGTTAAGATGAACTTGTATAAAGTTATGTAATATTGTTAATGAAAACATATTCCTATAAAGGTGTGTATGTGATGATGATAGACTATGAATATTCTTTATATATTGATATGGTGTATTGTT
This sequence comes from Solanum habrochaites, assembly GCA_027704765.1. Lineage (NCBI taxonomy): Eukaryota > Viridiplantae > Streptophyta > Magnoliopsida > Solanales > Solanaceae > Solanum > Solanum habrochaites. Next base: position 17,026,643 of record JAKWJA010002495.1, on the reverse strand, counting down.
TAGGTTGACCTAGTTGTCCCTACTTGATACATGAATGACAAATGAGGTATTCTAGAGTATGTCTTGAACTGGTAGACCTAAGAATGGTGCCCCTTCTTCATGAGTCGAACCCTAAATGAATGTACAAACATTGAAGATGAAAAATAGGCTTATAATGAAGTGAATCGGATATACCTGGCATGGTACTTTTTCATGAATGAACTATCTTAATGAACCTTGATCAGTAGACCCTTGTGAATCCCTTCTTTGTAGCAGTATTATGAGCTGGTAATACTTCGTGATGGTACCTTCTCTAATACTCTTATGTGAATTAACTTACTCTATGAGAACCAAGGCAAAGCAATGAGTTGATATTCTTATGGTTGTAGCTCTAGTTAAGTATGAGAATAGAGTACAAAGAAGCCTTGTGATATACCTTAAACCATGTGGCTACATGGTATATGTCTTAGTTTTACCCTTGTCTAGTAGAACACCCTTTTAGGGGTAGGGTAAACTCTTGATTCCGTACCTAGATACTCTGTTCTATGTTTGTTAATGCCTATTCTAATCATGTGTGATGAACACTTTAGCTATTGGATAGGTTCTACAATGTGTAGGTAGTAATATGGGATGTTATCTACACATGGAACGAGAGGCTTTGAAGGTACTAGAGTGGGTTCCCTAGGTCTTCCAGGACTATTATGTGAAGTCTCTTGAATGTTCAATGTCCCCTTTATGTATTCTAATGACGGACGTTATTTTGTTGTGCTTGTTTTGGGAAGGAAATATAGTTCTTTATATTTAGTAGTCTGAAGGAACACATAGGTGTGTATTGAAGACATTGTATGGGTGGTCTCTTTATATGTTACCTAGGTGGGTCTTAGCATAACCTTAGGTAGAGGGTCTAAATGGTTAATGGGCTACTTAATGAATATGGTCATATCTTTTGGATTATGAGAGTATTATCTTGTATGTTGATGATTGACTTGTATGATATCCTTTATACTTGGTTAATGAAGTTTTATCAAAATAGTATGAAAAACATATATTAACTAAAGTGTCCCTTTTTACATGATTTGTTGTATGGTCATCATACTTAGTGCTTAATTGTACTAGCCCCATATTTTCTCCCTTTTTTTCCAAATGATGTAGGTCTGGGCCATTAAGGTGATTCAAGGTTAATTCTCATAATATTTGGACTTGCTTTCTCTATGTTGGTGAGTCCTCATGTCTGAGGAATCTACACCTATGATTGTAGCTATAGTTATTTTGTCTGTTGAGAGACTGTTGTATTTCCTATTCCAAACTTTCTATTTGATGTAAGGTCTAAGTCCCAAATTCTTAATTTATATTTCGAGTTGGTATTGTGAGACTACATTTCTACTTGCGTATAAAGACTTCTTTTAAAAGTGCTATTGGCTTCAAGCCTTATGATTTTGCTTAAAAAATTTTAATTTCGTGCTTGTTTTATGACTATGAGATGAATGAATTTTAAGCGCTTGTAAAAGACCTGCTAGAGGTCGAGTACACCTTTTCGTGACCTCCGAGAACCTTACATTAGTCTCTAGTTTAACCTACAATTCCTGGTAACAATGAAGATTACCTACTTCCTCAAGGACCACGACTCATGGTCATCATGGCTCATGGATCCCCTCGTTGGAATACCTTGGGCTTGTGATCTTGTTGCACTAAATTCCTAATCACTGCCTCACACTTCACGAGCAGGATATCGGGTTGTGGTCCTCACCACGACTCATGAAGATGGGTCTTGGTGCCTGGCGTGACCATTTAAATGAGGTGTAATCATGTATTTTCCTTTTTATGTCCAATTAAAGTGAGGTCATTTTGGGTATTTTTAGGGGTACTATATAAGTTAGTTTTAAGTCAAATTCATCCATTAGAATTCATTATTCAAAAACCTAAATCAAATTCCCAAAACCCTCTCCTCTCTAATATTTCTCTCATTAGAAACCTCCATAGTAGGAGAAAGAAGATCAAATTAGGGCTTAAAGAAGGCGGTTTTTCACACAAATCTTGTTGGATTCTTCACATTAAGGTATGGTAGTCTTATTTATAGATAGTTTCCTTCCATAAAGCCCTTCAAAACTCCATTTCTCAAAGTTAAGATTCTATAAAACCGAGGGTTCTCAATATATGTCATGGGACCTCTTCCAAAAGGTATTCAATTGTTTATTTATAGTTTATTATGCTTTGTTATGATTAATTATGATTGTATTGAAGTTGTATTATTGAATTATAATAAAAGTTTCCCCATGAATCCATGAATCCCCCATATTGATAAATTATGAATTGACGGTGTGGGTTGGTTGATATTAGAAATATGTCAATTGGTTATGTTTATGTTGAATTAGTTATTGAATCATGAAATAACTCTCATATTATGTAGTAGTTGTATATGTTTGGGTTGATTATGATTCGTGGCCCTAGAAATGAAAAACTATGAGAGTTTGTACATCTTTATGAGAATTTAATAGAACCTATGATCCACTTTGAAGGTGAGGATACTATGAGTATTATGTAAATGGTTGTATTGTTGAAAAATATTTCTTGTCATGCCCTTAGACATGACAATGTATGATATGTCTATGACTATGATAGAATTATTGTGTTGAATGAAATGTTATTCCGATGAATACACCATGAATATGATGTGAAAGCTTTACTCACATATTGATGATTCTAAGGTTAAAAGGACATTCTCACCGAATGAATCTATGAGATATTTTGATAGCATGTTTACTTTAGTGCCTAGTTCATTCTTTTATGAATATGAACTTATTTAAATACTTAATATGAATATTCATGGGAACTATACTTACCACCAAGTGGATATGAGAATGATATGGAAGATTTTATCTTAGAAAGTCCAGCTTCAGTAAGTTATCTAATGAGATGGAAACCTTTTCCTTTAGAAATATTGATTTTCTAGTAGCAATATTTTATCTTATAAATATGTGCCCACATAGATCTTTAGTTAGTGATCCACCTAAAATATAATGTATGAGTTCTACCTTAGGCATGCAGGATACCTCTTTTTGGTCTTGGTATAACACATCTGATTCCATGTATCTCACATGGTCTATGTTGGTTAAGGATAAATTTCCTTATTTTAAAGAATATGAATTAGGACAAGAATATGAATATTGACTATAACTATGACCTCTTAAGAGGTACTACTTAGTATGAGTGGGGGCATGGGACTCCATTTATGCATTGCACAAGTCGGCTTCAAGGGTAATTGTGGTATGGTTCTTTTATCCTATAAAGAATTATAATTTATGCATATATGATATGTATTGTTGCTAAGAATGACTTAAGTTGCTCCAAGTTATAAATATGAACATTTCCTTGTCTATGATTTTTTGAATAAGATCAGGTCAAGGTACCATATGTATGGTGTTATGACCTAAAAGTTGTAATATGTACTAGGTACGATTATAAGATCTTACTTATGCATTGCACAAGTATAGTTTTGGGTTTCATATGACATGGTGTGACTTATGCTTCTTCACAGATGTGCATGATGACTTTTAAACTTGATAAATGCATTGTTTGAACTAAATTTTCCTTTTTAAGCATGTCTGAAGGATTTTTATGTATGTCTTCTATGCATAATACATTTTTGTGCTAACCCATATTCTCTACCTTTTCTAGAAGTGCAGGTCCTGGTCTTTAAGGTTGCTTCTCTTTGGTTGAAGGCTTGTATTGCTAGTTCTAGGACAAGATATATTCTTTCTAATCCCTTTCATATGTTCTACTTAGATACTTTATTATAAAATTATATGACCTTATTGATATTCAATGGTAGTAAATTGTTTATTGAGATAATTGTTAGACTCCTATTTTTTTTATATTAACGAAAAGACTTCAACTGTAAAAGTTTTAATCTCTGCATCATTTCTATTACTGAAGTTTATGATTATGCTAAGGGCTTGTATGAAACTTTTTCTGGATTGAGTATAATATGTTACATCTAGCGAGCTGCCTTGGGTCGTGAAAGAAGGATTGCCCGATGCTTATGGCTAAATCAAGATAATGGAAGGAATATCCACCTAGTGGTGTGAGTTCCAATGCTTCTAAGAAAAACTGATTGTATGCACTTCAAAATCATGGTGACCAAGAGGATTCTCGTGGTGTGGTTACTAGTATTTTGAAAGTTTTCAACCTTGATGTTCATTATTTACTTGATCCCAGTGCTACTTGTCTTTTGTGATGCCATACGTGGCAATGATATTTGATGTTCTTCTGGATTTGTTTTTTGAACATTTTTCTGTCTCTACTCCTGTTGGTGATTCCATTGTGGCTAAGAGGTTCCATTGAAAGTGACCCTTTTTCTTGACCCATATAGTTACTCTTGTTAAATTGGTAGAGTGTGATATGCTAGATTTTGATGTTATCTTTGTTATGGATTGGTTGCGCGCATGTTAGGATTCTATTGATTTTAGAACTCGTGTACTCAAGTTTCCGTTTCCAAATGAGCATGTTCTAGAATAGAAAAAGGGAAATTATATTCCTAAGGGCCAGTTTGTCTTTTGTCTTAAATCTAGAAAGATGGTTTCTACGTGTTGCATTTACCAATTACCCTGTTATTAATGAGTTTCTTGAAGTGTTCTCATGTAGCTTACACGGTATCCCTCTCGAGCGTAAAATAGACTTCTGCATTAAGCTCTCCTAGAAACGCAACCTATTCCTATTCCTCGTTATCGTGTGGCTCTGGCAGAACTTAAGGAATTAGAACAACAATTGAAATATTTGTTGGATAATTTTTCATCCGATTGTTCTATGATGTTTAATCCGACCGAATATCTCTCAATGGGGTGCTCTAGTTTTGTTTGTTAGAAGGAAATATGGATATCTTAGTATATGCACTGACTATCATCAAAGGAATAAGGTGACCATTAAGAATAAGTATCCTCTCTTAAGGATAGATGATTAAATTTTACCAACTTCAAGGAGAAAGTTAGATCTCTACAAATTTAGGGTGATGATGACATTCCAAAGATGATTTTTCAAACTCGGTATGGTTATTATGAATTTTTTGTAATGTCGTTTGAGTTGATTAATTCACTTGTGGCATTTATGGATTTGATGTATGGGATATTTAGAACCTTGGCATGTTTGTTATTTTGTTCATTGATGATATTTTGATCTATTCGAGAAGTGAGAATGAGCATATTGATCATTTGAGGATCGTGTTGCAGGTTCTTAAGGACCAACTACTTTTTGCAAAGTTTAGCAGATGTGAATTTTTGTTAAGGTATGTAACTTTCCTTTATAATATTGTTACAAGTAAGTGTATGAGGTAAATCCTAAGAAGAAGGATGCGGTCAAGAGGTTTCCTAGACCTCTAACTCATATGGATATTAGAAGTTTATTAGGTCTAGTCAATTATTCTGGAACATTTGTTGAGGTTTTCTCTTCCATTTCCTCTCCTTTGACGACTTTGATTCAAAATAAGTCTAAGTTCATATGGTAAGAATATGTGGAAAGAGTTTTCAAGAGCTGAAGGATAGACTTACTTTCGCTCCGGTGTTGACCTTACCAGAAAGGATGGATAATTTTGTGCTATATTTTCATGCCTCAGGAATTAGGTTACAATGCATGCCTATACAAAATTTCAAAGTTACTGCATATTCCTCAAGTCAATTTAAAATTCATGAGAAGAACTATCATACCCATGACCTTGAACTAGCGGCAGTTGTTTTTTCTTAAAGATTTGGAGACACTCTTAGTATGGAATTCATGTATATGTGTTTACCGTCCACAAGAGTTTGAAATATGTGTTTGATAAAAAGATTCAAACTTTTGCCAAATAAGGTGGCTTAAGTTATTGAAAGATTATAACATGACTGTTCTTTATCACCCCGATAAAGCTTATGTTGTAGAGGATTCTCTTAGTCGATTATCTATGGGAAGTGTGACTAGTATGGAAGAAGAAAATAAAGAGTTTGTTCGAGATGTATATATATTGGACGGATTAGGTGTTTAGTTGGTTTACTCCACCAAGGATGTTATTATGGTTCCCAATTGTTTCGAGTCGTCTTTTGTGGTCGATGCAAAGCCAAGCAAGGTCTTCATCCAATTTTAGTTAAATGGAAAGAAGCAATGCTTAAGAAATCTGTTGAGCATTACTCCAAAGAGGGAGATGTTGTACTTAGATATCAATTTTATTTATGTATTTTGAATGTTGATTACTTGAGGGAACATATCTTGTAAAAAGCCGATAGCTCATGGTATTCCATTCACCCAATAGACACCGAGTTGTATCGTGATTACGACAGGTCTATTGGTGGAATAGGATAAAAAAGTATATAGTAGGATTTATGGCTAAGTGTTCAAATTACCAACAAGTGAAAGTTGAGCTTCAAAAATCGGAAGGTTTTTCCAAAGATATTAGCATTACTACTTGGACGTTGAAGATTTGAACATGCACTTTATTGTTGGTTTGCCTCGCACCCCGTGGCGACGTGATTCCATTTGGGTTATAGTATATCGGATGAAGAAATCGGGTCATTTCTTATTCGGTAGAGGACAGCGCCAAGTGTACTTGAGAGAAATGGTAAATTTACATTGAGTACCCTTGTCCATTATTTTATAACGTGATACCTCATTCACTTCTAAGTTTTGAAGTCATTCGTAACAGGTAAGTACGACCTTTCATCCCAAATCGATAGGCAAGCAGAGTGTACTATCAAAACATTGGAAGATATTTTTAGGGGCTGTGTGATTGCTTTTGAGAGTAACTAGGATGACCATTTTCCTTTGATTGAATGTTTTTATAACAATACCTATCACTCTAGTATTGATATGACTCTATTTAAGTCCTTATATAGTTGTAGGTATAGATATCCTATAGGTTTGTTTGAGGTGGGTGAAGTTGCCCTAAAAGGTCCTGAATTGGTACAATAGGCCATAGAGAAAGTTTAGCTTATAAGAAAAAGGTTGAAAATGGCTCAATGTCGGCAGCAAAAGTCATATGTCAATGTGAGAAGAGGGGATGTTGAGTTTTATATTCATGATTCAGTTTACTTGAAAATATAACCTATGAAGGGTGTAATATGTTTGACAAGAAAGGGAAACTTAGTCCCTGTTATGTCGGCTCATATCAGATTTAGAGGTGTATTAGTAAGGTTACTTATGAGTTAGATTCTAATTTTTTAAAATCGGTGCATCAAGTTTTCCATTTCTCCATGCTTAAAATGTTTGTTGGAGATCCTACATCCATAGTTTCCTTAGATGGTTTGGGATTTAAGTAGAATCTTAGATTTTCTAGATCGGCAGGTCAAGTTTTTTAGAAATAAGGAAATGGCTTCCATGAAAGTATTGTAGAGGAATCATTTAATTTAGGGTGCTACTTTGGAGGTCGAGGACAATATGATCTCCCAATATGCTCATCTCTTTCCTTCTACTCCTACTATATCTTAAGGTGATGAGTTAATCTTAGTTTGTGCTTTGTTGTGGGAATCATATTTTTTATGTGTTTCCCTGATTTCCATATGTTATACATGTCATAAAAACTTATATTTTTAAAGAAAATGTGTTTTCATGATTGATTTTCCTCGTGTTGGTGTGCATAGAGTATGTATTGTCTATAGACTCTATGAGATGAATTGCTGAACATGCTTTAGCTATGCTTTTAAGAACAAATTGTGTATAATATCCATGATATTGTGTTCAACATGCTTTTAGCTTTGAGAAGGTAGTTCCTCTTTGAACATGAGTAATTTTTGAAAATTTATGAATACTAGGTTACTATATTTAGTTCCTATTATGATGCATTGAGTATGATTAGCTTTGAGTTGATGTTTCCTCCTTGATTTGTGCATTGCATTCATAATGGGTTGTTGCATAGTTTCACCCCTATAATGATGTTTTGAGAATTTCTTAAGTTGGAGTCGATAGTTCCTTCTTTGATATATGCATTTAGAGTAAGTTACATTCTAGGTTGGTTGTTAGTGCCTCTCTTACTCTTTTAGTACCAGTTTCAATATTATTCGAGGACAAATGGTCTAAATGAGGAGATATTATAACACCAAGGGCAAAAAAAATATTTCCTACGCCATAAGCCATGGTTAGACGCAAATAATGTCGATGGGCCCATACCTCATGTCTAGAGAACCATAGGTCCAACTAAAACTCTCTAAACTTACTTACGAGGGTAAAGTACGAATGTTGGTAAGTCCAAGGTCCGTCAAACTCGAGTCTTAGGTGGTGATGCATCAATTATATCTCGGGTAGCTTTGTATTTTTATAATTAATTAGATTCTATACTATGTCTTTTTACCCTTCACTAAGACACCATTATAAGTATTTTCAACCCCATATCTTCTTACCCTTTCACGAACCTTTATACCTCCAGTACCCAAGAATACATAACCAATGCATAAACAAGATAAATTCAAGAAGTAATACATAGAAATTATCATTCTACATAAACCATGTACTCATCATCTTCCACAATTACCGTGGAAATACAAGGTTTAATGAGTTTACGGAAAAACAAGGGTCCAAGGGGAAAATCTCAAGTTATTACAAAAAAAAATAGGCATAATTACATAGTTAATGAACAATAAATGACCACAATTCATCATATTTGAATCACAATTTCGTTTTGAAAAGAGGACTCATATATAGACAAAAACCCTAGTCTTGGGGAAGTTTTGAAATACTCTTTTTGAGAAGCCTCTTGGGAAATAAGTCTCAAGAGTGAGAGAAACCATAACTTAAGGATGATTTGACACGAGTTTGAGTTGAGTTCCTTGGTAAATTTGAGATCTTCTTGAAGCTCTTGTGTTCCTTTAATCGAAGTTTAAGTTGGGGAAAGAGAAACTAGAGAGAAATTAGAGCTAACCGGGTTTTGGGATTATAGAGGAGTTAGGTTAGTTAATTGACATGGGGTACTTGTATAGTCCTAAACTAATAAATAATAACTTCTCTTAACCCTAATGAACTAATTAACCAATTCCCTAACCACTCCCTAATTTAATAGAACATGACCAAACCCGGATCGTACTAGTCATCCATACTTTAGATCATAGAGTGTTTTTTAGGGGAATAAGGAATTAGGCTATGTTTGGACAAACAGCGACCAATGACAGATCATCATTCAAATGATGGCTCGTCGTTTTTGTTGTCGATGTGCACTGTATTTTGACAACTTTTAGGGTCAATTGGTTGGGTCTTTATCAAATATCCTTAGGGGGGGTCCTTGGAGAGGCGTAACCCGATGTTTGGACCCCAAACACACTCTACCAAATATACTAAGACTTTTACCAAGTTTGACCTTTATTCAACTCTAGGTTGCTTTCACTAGTCTCCAAACGTTGTGGTCTTCCCTTGACGTTATGACTTGTAACACTTCCTAATAAAATAAATTACCTTTGTTTTAAGCCAAAAATCATCATTGTTCAACATAGAAACATTCGTCTATGTCATAGAATTTTTGGGATGTTACAATATCCCCCTCTTAGGAACATTTTTCCCCGAATAACAGAATTAAACCAACTAAAGGGAAACAAAATGGAGACTACAGACTAGCAGGCCAACAATAAGCAACATCATAGAAAGTCACCGCTCATAGGAGGAATTCTCAATTCTTTTCAACACATAATTATAGCATTAAAATATAGGAACTTAATCCACAATACATAACATTTAAATGCTCAATATTTCACATCACATAAGGAGGAACTACCTTCTCCATTTCAATATGACCACAACATAAAAATTGAAGAGTGGACAGGCTTCATAAAAACTTCAAGCATGTTTAACACAATTCTCATGAAGACGATATAACACAATATATATTTAAGTGCAGTTAAGCATGAGAAACATATTTCATGAAAATTCAGTTTAGGCGTGAATTTTCTACAAGAATATGCACATATAAAAGAAATATAATAGGTTCAACATTATTCATAATTCTTATTTAATGAAAGCTACTAACCATGTCTTTTTCTAGGAGTAGGAGTGAAAAGATGAGGATAACAGGACTTCATGTAGGCCTAGGCCTCCCATGTTGCACCCTAAAAAATATGGTTCCTCCATAGAACCTTTACGGAGGTAACCTCTTTATTCCTTAATTTCTTAACTTGAAGATCTAATATCTCAATCGTATCTCTTCAGAAGAGAGGTTCTCATTTAGCCCTAAACCTTATAGAGGGAGTTTAGACACTAGATCACATATAAATTTATTTAGTATAGAAACATTTAGTATCGGATGAATCGGGTACAATTCAATTAGAAACTTTAACTCATATGCACTTCCCCGACTCTCTTAAAAATTCATAAGGGCCCACATACAGGGGACTTAACTTCCATTTCTTGCCAAACATTATTACCCATTTCATTTATTAAACTTTCAAGTAGACCCAATCTCCAACTTACAACTCAAGGTCCCTTCTTCTATTGTCGGCATAAGATTTTTGCCGACTAGAAGCCGTTTTCAACCTCTCCCTTTATGAGTCAAATTTTCTCTGTGGCCTCATAAACTTTGGTACCAAGAAGAGAAAACTCACCTATTTCAAACCATCCAACTAGAGACCGGAACCTCATACCATAAAATGCTTCAAATGGTGCCATGGCGATACTTGCATGGTGGTAATTGTTGTAGGAAAAATTCTATCAATGTTAGGTGATCATCCCAATTTACTTTTGAAATCTATAACAGAAGCACTCAACATGTCTTCCAAGGCTTAAATGTTGCCTCCTCTTAAATATCCGTTTGAGGGTGGAAACTGGTACTAAGTTTCACTCAAGTACCAAGACCACTTTGGAAAGATCACCAAAAATGAGATGTCAATTCGGAACCTCTATCCGAAATTATTGATGGAGAGGAAGTGGGATGATTTGGTTAACCATTCCATTATGAACCAAGTTAAGACATGTTGTTTCTGATTACGAGAAACCCTACCACAATGTAAATATTGACATCTTTCCACTTCCAAGTGGGGACATCAACATTTTGAGTTAGACCTCCCGATCCTTGATGTTCGGCTTATACTTGTTGGCAATTTGGACACCTAGGCACAAAGTTTGGTATTTCATTTTTCATCCAGTTCCACCAATAAATTTTGCACAAGTCCCGATACATCTTGGTGGAACCCGGATGAATAAAATATAGGGAGCCATGAGCCTCTTCCGTTATTTTATCACTTAAGCCATCCAAATCCGTTACACATAACCTTCCTTGGTACCTAAGTAACCCATCCTACCCTTAGGAGAAAGATTCATTATTCATTATAAGGACCGATTCCTTCAACTCTATCAAAAGATGATCAAGACGTTTCTTAGACTTCAAATCGACCATTAAAGTCAATTTGGAGTTATGACGAACCATGAAACCACATTTTGAAGATTATTATAGTAGGACACCAACCGATCCAACCTATTAACCTCTTTTACTAGCTCTTTCTTATCATCAACCACATGAGTCACACTACCCATGGAAACTCTATCTAAGCATCCGCAACCATATTAGCTTTGCCTAGGTGGTAAAGGAGACTCATGTAATAATCTTTTAAAATCTCTAACCACCTTTTTTGGCATATATTCAAATCTTTTTTTAGTAAATACATATTGTAAACTCTTGTGATCGGTGAACATATAAACATGTACCCCATAGAGGTAGTGTCTCTTAATTTCAACGCAAACACAACGGTGGCTAGGTTAGGATGATGAGGGATTCATCCTTGTGAAATAGAGGGATTCATCCTTGTGAAATCCTTAATCCAAGAAATAGTAGTTCTGGCGTTGGGGTTCACTTGTATCCTCATATCCCTAGTAATTTGAGTGCCTAACACTTGAGTAAATCTATGAATAGTCTCCTCTATCTCAAAATTAGACATATCCCCTTTTCCAACACTTGAGGGTCTTGAGGATCTTAAGGGGCAACCGCCTCATTCACATTCTCCTTTTCGGCCCTTCGAGCGTCATTCCTTCTTCTCTTTATTGCCTATAATAACAAGAAAAGGATTAGAAGAGAGGGACTAGATAGAGTTAAGACTTTTAGGCACGACTAAGATATAACAAAAGAGTGGAAGTTCATCAGCATTTCATAGACTCTCATTCACAGTGTTTCGCGCTTCACACTGATGAACAAGACTCTATTAGAAGTGGTATATTGTGATATCGATCCTAAATTATTGTCAACCTTATTCTCTGTTACCAAGTTTTTAACGACCCAAAGTAACCCCTAGCCATTAACGGTGTCTTCTTTTGAAAGATGACTTAGAAAATCCCATAGCATTCGTCATAGCATGTACCATAGAGTAAAAATGCAAAAAAAAATTAGAACTTTTTCTTTGAAAGTTCATTTCGCTACATATATGAAAATAGAGTCTAAATTTGTCACTTCGTACCATCTTAACATATGAATATAGAAAATTGGGACTTAACCCATACATTAATAAGAACATCTCCAATAAGAAATTACAATATTGTCTTTTAAACATAACAAAACTAGAAAGCTAGAATATGTGGTTTTGTCCCCCTAACTTGAGGACTCACCTACTTGGAGAAGCAAGTTGCAAGTATACATGAAAAGTGACCTTGATTCCTTAATGGCTCGAACATACAATATTGGGAAGAAGGGAAAATGTGGTTAGTACATCACCCGTACTAAGTATGGCTTGTATGTATAAAAATCATCAATGCATGAATAAAGGGATATTTTAGTCAAAACCATGCTTAGTATCAAATAATCTGAACACGCACATATACTAAAATATCATAAGTCCACACAACATAATATCAACCCAAAATATAAGCAACCCAAGAAATACTTGTGTAATGCATAGAATAGAAACCTATAACCCTATTCTAATCTAAGTATCATATTAAGAAACACACTTTATGCATAAACATTTTTCTCATATTTCATCATGACATGCCTTATTCATAAAGACCACTCATATCTTATCATCTTAAATCATAATCAACTTAATCATAAAAGAACAATACTAGAACCATCCCTTAGGACCCAACAATTGCAATGTGTAAGAGAAGTCCCATACCCTCTCTCACAAGAAGAATACTAGAACCATCCCTTAGGACCCCACAAGTGCAATGTATAAGAGAAGTCCCACACCCTCTCTCATGCTATGTGTCATATTAAGCAACCCACTTTATTCATACAACTTTTTCTTATATTTTATCATGACATGTCTTATTCATAAAGACCACTCATATCTTATCATCTTAAATAATAATCAACTTAATCATAAAAGAACAATACAAGAACTATTACTGAGGACCCCACAAGTGTAATTTGTAAGAGAAGTCCCATACCCTCCCTCACACTATGTAGAAACCTTTAAGAAGCTATAGTTAGAGTTCAGACATTTCCTTTATTTATTTACTTTTACATTAGGGAAAGATGTTTCAAAAACAGACATTAGACCATGTGAGCTACATGGAATCCGGTGTTGTAATCCCACATCGAAAAGAGAGGGCTAACACTTGCCTAAGGTGTAACCTTTTGTATTTTGCTATCTAGGTTGTTCCACTAAGCTAGAGTCCTTTGTGAGCATGTAGTTAAGGGTCAAGGAGATTGTTACTAGAAATCCTAAGTTGCTAAATGTAGGGTTTCCATCTCATGAGACAACAATTGACTGTGTAATTTGTACTTTCTAAGCGTAAGGAAACCTATGTGAGTAGCCATACTTACTGAGTGTGAGACCCCTATCTCATTTACATACCCTTTCGGTGCTAAGCATTGATTCCCTTTAGAAATCATCTTTACTATTCATACAAGTTCAGATTAATCACTACTAGACCCCTATGTAAACATCTTATCATAATAGCTCATAGGTAATCATAAGTGAGGACTACCTTTTCACTTTAAAAACAACTAACAAGTGAGCAAACATTTTACTTAACACTTTATTATAATCATGAGAACTACTTACAATCATATAACAATCATATAATAACATGCATACACACTTCATAGATAATTAAACTTTCTATGGTTAAGGATGAGGAATTCTTATTATGAAGACCACAACGAGCCATTGGACATAGTAACATTACTATCTAAGTAACTCATCTTTTATGATTGAATTCAATAAAGAACCAACATTCATAATTTATTGCCCTTCAATGGGCCTTCATACCTTCACTACCTAAGAATATGTAATGAATGCATAAACAAGTTAAATTCAAGAAGTAATACATAGGAATTATAATTCTACATCAACCATATACTAATCATCTTCAACAATTACCATAGAAATTTCAAGGTTTAATGAGTTTATGGAAGAACAAGAGTCCAAGGGCGAAATATCAAGTAATTACCAACAATTAGCCATAGTTACATAGTTAAACAAAAACAAAATATCATAAATCATCACGTTTGAATCACAATTTCGTTTTAAGAAGAGTACCCATGTATAGATAGAAACCCTAGTCTTGGGGGAGTTTTGAGATACTCTTTTAGTGGGGCCTCTTGGGGAATGAAGTCCCAAGAGTCAGACAAATCATACCTTAAGGATTATTTACCACTAATTTGAGTTGGATTTCTAGTTGTATTCGTTCTCTTCTTGAAGATTTAGTGTTCCTTCAATGGAGGTTTCTGTTGGGGAGAGACAAACTAGAGAGAAGTTAGAGCTAAGTGAATTTTGGAATTTTAGACGAGTTAGTTTAGTTAATTGAGTTAGGCTATGTATATAGTCCTAAAATAAGCAATTATAACCGACTTTAACCCCTAATTAATTAATTAAAAAATTTCCTAACCACCCCCTAATTTAAATAAAATGAGGCAGTTTGTTGGGGTCTCAATCGACAACACCCCGTCGATGGAACATTGACCAAACCACAGATCGTACTTGTCATCCATGGTATAGGTCAGAGAGTTTTTTTTAAGGGGCCCTGGGGATTTGTCTAAGTGTGTACTAATGTCTACAAACGACAAAGCATATTTGAAACGATGGCTCGTCATTTTGTTCGTTGACGAACATTGTCTTTTGACAACTTTTAGGGTCAATTAGTTTGGTCCTCCTCATGGACCCTTAGTGGGGTCCTTAGGGAGTCATACCTTGTAGTTTTGACCCCACACACTCTACTGTAAATCCTAAGATATTTTACCAGGCTTGACCTTTATCCTAATCTTAAAACCCCTTGAAACACATGAAGGCATGCTAAGTCGCTTTCACTAGTCTCTGGACGTCGTGATCGTCTCTTGATATTATGATTCTAATACTTCCTAATAAAGTTAATTACCTTTATTTCGGTTTAAAATAATCATTTTTAAACATATGAGGCTCTAGTCTAGGCCATAGAATTTTTGTGGTGTTACAATATCCCCCTCTTAGGAACATTCCTCCCTTGCTAACACTATTAAACATACTAATGGGAAACAAAATGGAGACTACGGACTAGCAGCCCAACAATAAGCAACATAATAATGAGTCACAACTCATAGGAGGAATTCTCAACTCCTTTGAACACATAATCATAGCATTAACATATAGGAACTTAATCTACAATACATCAGATATAAAAACTCAACATTTCACGTCACATAAGGAGGATCTACCTTCTCCATTTCAATATAAACTCAATATAAGAGTTGAAGAGTTTACATGGTTTGTAACAACTTCAAGCATGCTTGACACAATTCTCATGAAGACGATATAGCACACTACATATTTAAGTGAAAGTTAACCATGACAAACATATTTCATGAAAACTCAATTTAGGGATGAATTTTCTACAAGATGTGGACCTATTAGAAAAACAATGTAGGTTCAACATTATTCGTGACTCTCATTTATTGGAAGCTACTAAATTTAACATTGTCTAGGAGTAGGAGGGAAAACATGAGAATAGAAGGACTTCATGTCCGCCTCGTCCTCCTATGATGCAACCTCAACAAGATGGTTCCTCCATTAAACCTTTATGGAGGTAACCTCTTTATTACTAAATTTTACGTTGACTATCAAAGATCTCAATCAAAACTTTTTCATAAGAGAGGTTTTCATTTACCCCTGAACCTTCTAGAGGGAGAATAGACACTGGATAACCTATACATATATTGGGTATAGGCATATGGAATACCAGATGAATCGGGGACAAATCAGTTGACAACTTTAACTAATATGCCACTTCCCCAACACTCTTCAAAATTTCATAAGGGCCCACATACCAGGTACTAAGCTTCCCTTTTTGACAAATCTCATTACCCCTGTCATGAGTTATATGTTCAAGTAGACCCAATCTCAAACTTAAAACTCAAAGTCCCTTTTTATATTATTGACAAAGGATAATTGCCAACTATAAGAATTTTCAACCTCTCTCTTATATGTCGAATTTTCTCCGTGTTCTCATAAACTACTTCGGGACCAAGAAGATCAAACTCACCCACTTCAAACCATTCAACTAGAGACCGGAACCTCATACCATAAGTTCTTCAAATTGTGTCATGGCGATGCTTGCAAGGTAACTATATTGTAGGAAATTTTTTTATCAAAGGTAGGTGATCATCCCAATTTCCTTTTGAAATCTATAACAGAAACACTCAACCTATCTTCGATGGATTAAATGATTCCTCTTATTTTACATCCATTTGAGGGTGGAAGGTGTACTAAGTTTCACTCAAATACCAAGACCAATTTGGAAAGATCTCCAAATTTGAGATTTCAATTGGGAACCTCAATCTGAAATGATTGCCAAAGTGGCCCCATGCAACTTTGCGATCTCTTTAATGTACAATCTAACGTACTTCTCCGTCGAATAAGAAAATTTGATGGAGAGGAAGTGGGGTAATTTTTTCATCCTATCCAATATGATCCAAGTGAATAGATGTTATTTCCGATTACGAGGCAATACTACCACAAAGTAAATATTGACATCTTTCCACCTCCAAGTGGGGACATCAACATTTAGAGTTAGACCTCTCGGTCCTTGATGCTCGACTTTTACTTGTCGGCAATTTTTGCACCTAACTAAATAATTTGATATTTTATTTTTTATCCCATTCAACAAATAAATTTTGTGCCAGTCTTGATACATTTTTGTTCCCGGATAAATTGAATATCGGGAGCCGTGATCCTTTTCCATGGTTTTCTCCCTTAATCTAGCCAAAACTGGTACACATAACCTTCTTTGGCACCTAAGTACCCCATCCTCCCCTTGGGAGAAAAATTAATTATTCTTTCTAAGAATTGATTCCTTCAACTACATTGAAAGAGGATCAAGATGCTTCTTAGACTTTACATCAACCACCAAAGAGGATATGGAGTTGTGACGAACCATGAAACGACATTTTGAAGATTATTCTGGTCAGACACTTAATCGGGCCAACATATGAACCTCTTTTACTAGCTCTTCTTATGATCAACCTAAGGTATCAGACTACCCATGTACACTCCACTCAAAGAATCCGCAACCATCTTAGATTTTCGGGTGTTGTAAATGGCACTCATGTCGTAATCCTTTAAAAGATCTAACCATTTTCTTTTGCATAAATTCAAATCTTTTGGAGTAAATACATATCGTAAGATTTTATGATTGTGAACACATCAACATGTACCCCATAGAGGTAGTGTCTCTAAATTTTCAAAGAAAACACAGTAGTCGCTAGTTCAAGATGATGAGTTCGATAGTTCTTCTCATTCACCTTGAGTTGTCTAGAGGCATATACTACCACCTTAGTATGTTGCATGAGGACACAACCCAAACCTACTCGTGAATCAATACAACACACAACAAACCCTTTGGTACCCTCTGGTAGGGTTAAAACCAGAGTAGAGGTAAGCTTATCTTGCAATAATTGGAAGCTCTTTTCATATGAGTCCGACCATTTGATCTTGGA